>BPUM01000155.1:0-409500 GCA_020521455.1 Prunus kanzakura
TATCTAGAATAAAAATTGTTACAAAGAATCATGAGAGTGTGACAAGTGTAAGGATGAGATGAACTGAGCCGTTTTCTTGGATTCCTCTAGAATGATATTAGGGTATTGGTACTATGCAGTTCTTATTTGGTCTAATGTGCTCTTGCTTGATTGTTTTGGAATAATGTCGTGGCTCTGATGATGTGTCATTGTTCTTGCTGATAGAGCATTCTGTTTACAAGGCTAACTAAATTATAGTTTTCTTTCTTTTATCACGTTTGATGATGGAACATTGTATACATTTTGTTTTGCAGCTTCATCTATTCCCAAATTATTTCAAGGAATTGAAGATGATGTGCTTTTTAATTTGGAGAGGTGAGTGTTGATTTTTGTTCAAATAAGTACTATTATAGTAACATTACCCATCTCTAACTAACATCATAGAACTTCCCATCACACATGAGTGTATGACACTTCTAGTTAATAATTACACCAAGAGATCTATATATGCTTTGAGATTTATCATTTTACGTTAGGACTTGTAGCTGATTGCTTTGTTCTTGACTTGTATTCCTTCTATTCCATATATATTTTTCATATCCTGCAGCAAATACAGCTTGTATCACTCTTGTACAGTCAACGGTGTGTATTGATTAGCTTACTTCCAGTGATGAGTTGAATTTGAATGTATTACGGATCTATGCTAAATGTTGTAGTTTTTATTTTTCTGTTTTTATTGTGGACTAGTTTAAATTTGAACATTATGTCATTTGAATGTAAACATTGGAATTCTTCTGGAATTTTTTCATTTTTGGTTGGGTTAATCATGATTCACACGAAAATTTCAAAATTTGATTTATGAAATTATTATCCGAAAATGCCGAAATTATTATCCGAAAATTCCGAAAATTCCTATAATGCCGAAAATTCATCATTGGAATAGAGTTAGTACATTCCAAAATTTTGAAATCAGAATCGGAACTGAAAGGTAATTCTGAAAAGTTTCCAAACAGAATTCGAAACAGTGGTTTCCAATCCATTCCGGACGAAAAACACCCCTAATTTTCACCATTTTGACGGTTTTGATCACGGCTTTCTCTTAACTCTTAACCTTCCATTTTTTTTTATTATGGACTTTCTCTTATTGAGAATTCGAAGGGTTCTCCAAGCATTGAAAGACTGATATGCGGGGCAGCCCTTAGGCGTTCGAAGACAGAGATGTGAAGCGGCCTTGTATTCATCTCATCTTCTCTAAACATAGTTTGTTCCATATTAGTAAGCACTTCGGGCTCGGAAGGTTCTGGCTGTGGCCTTGGAAGAGACACTTTGAGCATGCTACTCTCATTTTGAACCTTGAGACCAGCTTTGTTTTCTTCGTTTTTCGGCCTTTGAGTTTTATCTTTAATGAAGCAGATGTTGTTTCTGGTAATGATGCCTTTTTGTGGACGACTACGCGTTTACTCGGGCCATCATTTTTGCCAAAAGTAGTCGAAATGACCAAATTGCCCCTAGGATAGAGTCATTGATCTTTAGAAGAGGACAAATGTAGCTTGTTGTACCCAATGACTCCATTGTTTGTTTCAAAGAGCTTGTTTCCTTTTCACTAGGCTCTTTTTTTTTTTTTTGAAGTCTTGACAATTATCTTTGGTTTGGGAGCATTTGAAGTTAGGACTTCTTCACCTTTTGAGGACGACGCACCGCGAGGTGTTAGCTTCACTTGAATTACTCTTGAAGGTTTGGGTGCTTCTGCCTTCTGTGATTTTCTTGCTTCGGTAGTCGCTCTTTTATTCTCCTTATCAACCTTTGATGGTTGCATAAATGAGAGACCAGGTGGGTCGTAAAACTTTGCATCAAAGTAATTCACCCCTTCACCTCTAAAAGGGTCTGTGTTGGTTGAAACACTCTTGACTTCCCCATCCACCAAGTATTTGAAGCACTAGTGAAGTGTAGAAGGGACTACACCATATGTATGGAGCTATGGGTGTCCTAGCATGACGTTATATGTGTCAGCATCGATCGTATGGAATATGGCATCTAAATATAGGTCCTCTATTTCTGTTTGTTGTGCAAAAGAGTCTATGACTTTTTGCCCAAGTTGGTTGAACCCTTGAATAGTCAGCATGAAGGGAGACAACTGTCGGGCACTCATCCCTATAGCATGGAGCATCTTTAATGGGATAAGATTCATGGCCGAACCACAATCCAACAAGATTCGATTAATGGTCGTGCCTCCAACTTCGCCAATGACGTAGAGAGGTCGGTTATGGAATTTGGACCCAAGTAAATAGTCATCTTCACCAAAAGTAATCGTTGCCAGACACAATGCACCAAACTTCGAGGTTTCAGTTGTGCGGACATCCGCTGATTTGAAACATAACTTGTATAAATCCTAGCTCATTAAAGCCATTACAAGTGCTTCCCTAAGCTCTCTTGACATTTGTAAAGCGTCATAGACACTTAAAGGAGCGGGGATGCGCTTAAGATGAGCCAAAATATCATACTTAATTGCATGTGATTGTGATGACTCCTTGGTTTTACCGGTATCAGGTTTAGGGTCCTTTTCTTTTGAGGAGGACGGTGGAACAGTCTTTATCGACAAGGAGACTTTTAATCTCTTTTGCCTTTGACTTCTTCTCAGTTTTAGAGGAATCAACTTCCTCATTTTGTTATGCTTTATCAGCAGATAGGATGCTTCAACCAAAGCGGAGGGTAATCTCATAAACCTCTAAGTTAGCCTCATATTGCTCCACAGAAACCATGTTGCATTGAATAACTTCTTCCTCAACTTAGCAGGTTTGTGGGTTACATAGGTATTTTAGCAAGTTGGCAGGTTACATTGGTATTTTAGCTAGTTAATAGGTATTTTAGCGGTTGGTGGGTTGACCCGTCATGACCCGTTTTGTTAAATGGGTTACATAGGTATTTTAGCGGGTTGGCGGGTTGACCTGAAACTCACCCGTTTATTAAACGGGTCATGGTGAGTTGACTTGAAAATGACCCGAATTTTAATCGTGCCTATTTCGAGTCGTGTAATGGGTCGTGCCCGAAATTGCCACCCCTTAGCAGATTCGTCGGCCAAAGAATCTTCCCATATCTTTAGACTAGGTGCAGTCATGAGCTCATGAAGAGTAAGAATTTGAAGATCACTAAATCGTGGTGCATTTGGTATTCAACCAATCATTATTGAGTGCTTGGAAAGGCTTTAATTGCCGCGGAACCTTGATGGCTTTGAAGAATTTAGCCTTTGTGGCATTTGTTGTAGCAGCTCCAAAGTCTTCAATTTGGACAAATTCACATCTAACAACCTTCTTTCTTGCATTTTGGGGTTGCCTTCCTAGATGGAGTTCTTGTGAATTGGGCATTAATAACCTTTGCGGTCGCCTTGCTAGCCATAACTCTAAAGTAGCTCTTGGAGGTAGCATAACTTGTGGTGCCCTTGTTTTGGTTTTAATAACCTGAGGCAAACACAAAGTAAATATGATTAGTCTATTTATGAATGGAGATGAAAAGGAAAATGGATCCCACTAAGCATGCTAAGAATTATGTTGAAGAAAAATGTGAAGCTCCCAACATAATTTCACCACCACTATTTAAATAATGGGGTTTTATTATTTTAGATTTGACCCATTCGAGGTGCAATGTCTCTTAATTACAATCTCTTGCTTCAAGGGAACACCCTTTGATTTCATCATAAAGAAACAAAACATGTGTGTTTGGTTTTGCGGCTGCTCCCAAGTCCAACCTCAAAGTACCTACGTACCCTCGCTAGAATCAAGCCACTCGTAGTTCAAAGAATTGCAATGAATAAATGACTCATTGCAAGGAAAATTTGATTGAAATTGTATTAAGAAGTGTTTGAGAGAATTTAGCTGAATAAACCAGGGCTTCGATATGGAATTTTGTTTGGAGCGAATTTGGTTAAGAATAAACCAGGGATTCTGTTTGGATTTAAGATTTGGGTAGTTGCATCTAGATTGAGTCTCTAGATTGCCTACGTGCCTTTTCGAAGGGATCAAACCAACGTAGTTCAGAATTGATTTATGTGGAGATTGATTTGATTAGTGGGAATTTGGTTAATGTAACTAGTGATTCAAATTTAGTTGTGGTTACGTCTATTGGGATGCTAGACTACGTACATACCCTTGATGGGATCAAATCGACGTAGTTCCAAATTGAGAACTAATGGGTAGGTGTAGCCCACTAATTTAGAATTTTTGTTTGAGAGATTTGAATCTGATCTCATTATAATTTGCATGGTAGATGACCCAAGAGAAAATTAGGAATGGTTTTGTACCAATTTTTTTTACTGTCAATATCAAAGAAAACTAATGGACAATTTTGATGAACCCACTAATTTAATTTGATCATTGACACATGCATCTGTATCCATGCATGATTTGGAGGATTTGAGATTAATGGGTTCTTGTGATTGGCAAAACCCATTAATCCATCATGATACTCCTTTAGTATTTTGGGAATGAACTTGATGCTTGGAGCGTGACCTATCACTTTTTTGGACTGGAGTCACAATCGTAGCATGGTTGAGTCATCCGGCACTCTTTTTCTGAATAGCTTCCTAGCCACTTCCCATATTTCCTACTGGGACTTTTGTTCTGCCTTGGGCTTTTATGCTTTTGGCGTCACCGACTGACTTCTTGTTTATTAGTTATGGAATTTAGCTTTCATGCTACTGGAGCCTTTATGGCTTAGTAACAAGTGCCGATCTTTGGATTTCCATTAAATAGTAAAACAACACAAAGAGAAAGTTGTCTTGTGAGCTTGTTTGTGATGCAAGCCTGAGACTCTCCTTGATCTGTTGTGTGATGAATGGTAAAAACCAAAGCACAGAGACCTTCCTCTTCTTCGCTGTAATTTTATCTTGACCTCATTTAGTTTGTAGGGCATTTTTTACTCCATGTGGTCTTGACCGCAAAATGACCCAGAATTACCTTCTTACTTTGTTGCAAAGAGAGTTTCTTTTATTTGCTTGCAGCAATGGTGTTTCAAAGGAGTGTCAGGAGCTGGGCACTCTTGCTTTGAGATAGGGCTCGTAGACTCATCAATTTGGGATTGTGCCACGAGTTGTCCTTCTTGGTTTTGTTCTCCAATTTGGGTTGGCTCTCAAAGCTGTTTGCACATAATAAAGAAGACTCAATTGCTCATTGTTTTGTTTCTTTTGCTAAACCTCCATTTTTCCTCCTGGTCTCATATGTATGACTTAATAGAGCAAATATGAATTTAGCAATACCAAAACTTGTAGCAAAGTGGTGGACTTCCCTTTTTTTATTGTTTGCAGGAGCAATGATTAGAACTTGATATCTTGAGCTTTGTTTTAGAAAACTAGACCTTGTACAAAACACTCTCACCTTCTCCTTATTTGCATGGAGCATTTGTTATCTGATCAATTTTTATTTTAATGAATCAACAAATAGAATTGGTAAGGCCTAGCCTCAATAGATTTTCTCTTGTTTGCTGGCAGCAAGAACATAAAAATGCACAAGAGCATCCATAATATTTGGTAGTGACGAATGTCATCAATTGACTGTTGTTGGCCATGGGTAAATACCCAAGCTTCATTCTCATGGGTTAAATATGCAATATTTGATTCATAGGTTTTTCTCCCAATATTTTGTTTGTGGGTTTTGTGCCCAAGACGGATTTATCATCAAATGGAAATTTATGGAGTTTCTCCCAAAATTGATTTATCATCCAAGTTTGCTTGGCAGAGCATTGAGGTTTGCTTGGCTGAGCGTTGAGGTTTGCTCAGCAGAGTGTTGAGGTTTGCTCGACAGAGCGTTATTGATTTACGGGTTGCAACCCAACATGGATTGCCATCCATTTGTTTGATTTGCGGGTTCTATACCCTAGCATGGAGGACTTCAAGAGATGAGCTTTGGTGCATATGCAAAATGAATCTTTGATTGCTTTAAGCATGGCTGTGCTCCATTCTTCCCCAAGTCGTGCTGCTTTTCCTTTTATTTTATTTTTTTGTATCTCACCAGCCTGCCAGCCGATTCCCCCCCCCCCCTCCCCCCACTTATTTTCTTGGGAGCTTCACTAATATACCCAAAATAGGGGTTGAAATTATTTATAAAAAAAAAACCCCACATGGAATGTATTTTAGAAACACACCCAAAACTCATTTACGACATAAAAAATTGGTGTTGAAGTTCTTATAAATTATGTGACTGCCACTGATCAACTTAAAAGAAGCCTGTAGGGGACTTTTTCTTCTGGTAGCTACAAATGGGCTAGGCTGCTGCAAGGAGCAATCTGATGCAAGTGTCCCCTTGTGTCTGAGTTCGAAGATCAATCCCCAAGAATGTCTCAAAAGAGTAGTGAAGCCTTAGGAAACTCCTTGGTTACCTTCACCAATGAAAGTAGCAACAAATTACAGATAAATCTTCCAGATGAGAGGCTTGTGGCATGGGAGCAAAAATTGTCATGAGTTTAGCACTTAAGGGGAGAGAGTTGTGAGTTCCTATGAGAGACAGAGGTTCTAATGGAAAGAAAAAGGGGTTCTAAGGAGGTTTGGTGAAGAGAGAGAAGGATGGGGAAGAATGATGGGTGGCTTTAGCAGTTTCCGGCAACTTGACAGAGACTCTGTCAATGCTATAGCGACCTGCCAGAACAAGGGAAATAAAGGGGATGGGCAAGTAAAGCACGAAAATTACTGAGTTTGCAAGTGAGAGAGGAAGCTTGCTCTCTGAAGTGTGTGTTGATTTGTTGGGTAGAAAAGGCCTTATTTATAGTTGCTGGGAATTGTTCTTCTCCAAGAAACCCTAATGGTATCTTTCCAATCTAGCCAAGCTTTCCTCTTCCTTTCTTCTCCTCCCTCTTGACTTACCTTATAGTGGTAAAAATCAGCTCTGCCCAATCCCACAAAATCAGAGATTTTTGGGAGCTCAATGCTCTTCCCGCGGCTGCTTCAATGGAGAACCTCTATTTTCATCCATCTCCTTTCTCTTCTTTCCTCCCCTTTCTATGGCCAAATCTGATGAAGGAAAGAAATGGGTATGTATGCTGGTTCAAAGGATGACATTCTTCCCCACACGCCAATATCCCTTGGTCCCTTGAATGCTTTCACTTGGAACTTGTTCCTTCCATGTGGAGCCTCCCAGCACCCCTTCATATGTGGATCCCCTGGCTTCTTCGTGGTTTTCTTCTTCAGCCAAATGCTGAGGGCCTTGGATCCCCTTTATTCAAATTGTACATGCCTTTTAATATAGTAAGTCAAGTTATCCAATAAGTGGGCTAAGTTCACCAAATATTTGGGCTTCATGGGCTATCTAAGGTAATAGGTTATTTTTACTAAGGTGATGGGCTATTTTCTCCTTTGCACCTACCCACATATTTGGGCCTAAGAAATGGGCTTGAGTCCCGAGGCTCCCAAGCAACCCGGGCTCCTCATTTCTTGGCCCATAAATGGGCCCCATGACAATTTACAACCCACTCAAGCAAGCCCCAGGCATTCAAGTGGTTTGGGCCCACTTAGGCTTGTAGCATGGTTGGGCGTAATAATTTCCTGCTTGGCATGCTCTATTCTTATGGTTCTCGAAAAGGGGCATGGTACTTACCTCAGCATGGGCTTGCATTTCATAAAATTATCTCAGTTTTCTTTTGGCATGATAAATTATTTATTTAGCATGGCACGTTGACTGTGGCTTGTATATGACGGGCCTTCGTGTACTTTGGCATGTGAATTTTCTTCATAAAATATCGTATTGGGCTGGAAATTCGTTTGGGCCTAACCATGGACTTTTTTGGGCCTCAACAAAGCCCAACACCCAAAAAACTCAAAAAGCACCCAAAACAAGCCAAGCCCAATTTTAAGCCCAAACAATTCATTACAAACAAAACGTCTCAAAAACTGTAGTTGCCACTCTTCATTAACGTGTCTTCTCTGCAAACCGCCTCTTCATTAACCCATCTTCATCAATGCGTCTTCTCTGCAACCAAAATCTCCATAACCACCAAGCTTCATATTTTTTTCAAAAATAACCACAACACTTACCGCTAACCTCCACCTACAAAACCACGAAAAATACAGAGAGAAATTAAGAACCATTCAACACAAAAAGGAGAAAAAATTTCAAGCAGGAAAGGCTTCAAAGGTAAGACCTTTAAAAACCACACATTTACTATCATGTTGATTAATGGCTGTAATGTTCTAGTCTAGAGTAATAACACTGCTAGTTTACTGTCATGTTGATTAATGGCTGTAGTGTTCCAGTCTAGGGGAATAACATTGCTAGTTTTTTATGACATGCTATTTCTAATGCATGTCTACCCCAGTAATGTTCCAATCTAGAGTAATAACACTGCTAGTTTTCTATGACATGCTATTTCTAATGCATGTCTACTCCTGTAATGTTCCTATAAATTACATGATTGTCACTAATTAACTTAAAAGAAGCCCAACACAAAAAACTAAAACAATAAAATAGAATGGTAAGATTACCTAAACAATATATATATATATATATATATATATCTTTGATACCTCAATTACTACTATAATATGCATAAAAAAAAGGGAAATAGCGGTATATACCACCAATTTTATAATCTTAACTAAAAATACCACCCCCCCCCCCCCCAATTTTTTTACAACTAACACCTATAAATATAAAATTATTGTACACTTATTGCTCACCTAACACTTTTTCTGAAAATCACCTCTCGCGAATCAGCTCTCTCTTTGGCTCCGTCTCTCACAGTCTCCACTCTCTGGTCACTCAGCTCTCACTCTGTCGTCGCTCGTGGCTGAGCTCTCACGCTCTCAGTCTCTGGTCGCTCTGGTCGCTCAGGTCTCACTCTCTCTTCTCTCTTCCTCTCCCAGCGGAATCCGTTAATTGAAGATCAATGCCATCGATTACATGAACCAGGTACTGTTCATCGACATTTTCTTACGGCTTAGGGTTTATGGGTTTGTATATGAAAATCGTTTATGGGTTTGTTTGAAATTGGTTTAGGGTTTAGGTTTAGGGCTTTCTCTGAAATTGGTTTAGTGAGTTCTCTGAAATGGGTATAGGGTTTAGGGGTTTTTCAGAAATTGGTTTAGGGGTTTCATTGAAATTGGTTTAGGTCTGAAATGTTGTGATTCCGATGATTCTTTGTTTGAAACAGTGAATGGGTTTGTTGTTTGTGGAATGATGCTTGCACTGGTGTTGTTTTGCTGTTGGTATTGATGTTGTATTGCTCTTTTGTTGCCGGGTTATTGCTGATGTAGTGACGTTGTATATTCATTTTAGTGCTGTTGTATTGCTAGTTTGTTATGGTTGTAATGGTTTATTATGGTTTTATTCATGTTCCACAACAACAAATGTAGTTCAATGACACACCTTTATGACTTGTTTTAAATGTACGTCTTTGAAAGTAATTTGGGCTATACATTGTACGGCAGTGAAACAAACACGTCATTGATAAGTTTAGGGCTTGCATATTGGATATGGATAAGTTATCTTTGTTTTTCATATTCTGTTGTGATTATTTGGAATTTCAGTTTGGGGATGAATATTGAATGTGTAAACAAAGGGCAAAGAACCATATGCGGGGATGTATATTAGTTTTTGGTGCACAATGGGCTAGTTTAGAAGTTACAGTACCTGCAGATGTGTTGCTTGTGCTATCTTTTAAATGGATTTGAAGAGCCTATACTGAAATAGCTTCTCCTTACCATTTCCCTTCTCATTCGGGAAGCATTTTCGTGTTAGGCCTTTGGTTTATCAGTCACTTATTTGTTCAAACAATATTGGATGTAACTAGTGTTTAGTATCAAATTGTAGAAACTAATTTGCAGGTTTCTAGTGAGCAGAAGTCACCATAACTTTATCTTTTGGAGAATATTGTAAAGAATAGCGGACGGGACTACATAAAATATTTTGTTGTCAGACTCCCTGAGGTTAGATTTCTGTTTTTTGTGATGGCTCTCATTTCTCAGCATGCTTTTTGTGGTTACGTAACGCAGCTTCTTGATTTATTGACATGTTACAATGTCTGAATCAACCTGGAATACACAACATATTTAGTTTGAGGTTTAAATAATGGCAATTGGGATGAAATTATCTTTGATATCCACACTGTTCACTGCTTACGAATTACATTGTTTGTTTCAAATAAAATGATGTTTTTCTGCACAATGTGTCATTATTACCCCCTTGTGTCAAATCCGACGATAGGCTTCACTTCACTTCACTCCGTAGTTACTTTGTAGTCAAAAGTTTTTCCCATTTTTTGCACTTGTAGGTGTATGAAATGGGAAAAACTTTTGTAGGAAGCCTTTTGAAGATAAAATATAAGAGAAGGACGTGGGAAAATATAAGAGCACGGCTTGTGGACAGAAAATATAACATAAGGAAATTGGAAAATATAAGAGAAGGAAATGGGAAAATATAAGAGCAAGACTTGTGGAGAGAAAAGATAAGGGTTGAAGGTACAATGAATTTGTATTTTTTCTGTCATGGGCCATTGGTGAACAAACATGAAATGCATATAAAGTTCTATTGGGGCTGTATTGTAGGTTTATCACTGATATATCTTGTGCATATTGCCATGAGATGCATCTGTATTGTGTGTTTATTGCTTGTAATTGTGTATATTTAAAAGGCTTGAAATTATTTGTATAATGGTGGTGTGTAGGGAAATATGGTCTCGAAAGCAAAGTTGATGATTGCTGCGGATGAAAAAATCCAGGGAAAGGCGTTGACCCTTTCTCATACAAAAACAGTGATCTGTACAATTAAGGACAAATTTAGTGGGCAACAGTTACAAAGGTTCAAGGACAGTTGTTTTGGCCATTTGTTAGTAATTGAGGACCTGAAGTGGACAACACAAATTATCCATGGCTTGTTGTTGAGAAAGGCAAACCCGAGGACAGTTTCTCAAGTCAACGGGATCAAATTCATCGTTGGCAACAAGGTCATACAGTTCACAGCGCAGCAGTTTTGCGTCATCACAGGGCTGCAGTTTGGAAACCTTCCCTTCATTCCGACTGCAACTAATGACAACTGCTCATTGAAGAAGAAGTATTTCTGCAACAATAAAACGGTCAGCCTTTCCGAACTCGAACAAGCCTTCATCAACTGCAGTGATGAGGAGGACGTCTTCAAGTTTGGGCTTTTATATTTCACTGTTTTTGTGCTGTTGGGCAGTGAAAAGCATGTCAACATTGACATGCGCTACTTGAAATTGGCCGAAGATGTTGAAGACTTCCAGAAGTATCCATGGGGTGCTGTGTCATATGCCAAGACAAATTCGTCATTGTTGAGGGCACTGTGCGCAGAGTACCAGCAAGTCAAAGTGCCTCAGAAAGCCTTAAAAACCAAAAAATCAGCAAAGCAATCCAAGACAATGGCAAGTGGTAGACCAAGGGAGTACCACATAAAAGGATTTGGCTTTGCACTTCAGGTGAGGAAATATCCGTTTATGTATAAGTTCCATTTACTTTGTTTACAGTGATTGATATATTTTGCTTGAAAACAGATATGGGCTTTTGAGGTGTTTCCAGCATTCGCTGCATTGCATATCGTTGTGCGCGAACAGAATGCCCAAGTCCCTCGTATACTACAATGGAGAATCAATAGTTTGCCTCGTTTTCATGAAGTAATGAGCCAAGTCTTTGAAAATGCAGAGGTTAGTTCTGTTTATAATACTAATGTTATGCTTCTGATTCAAATTATAGGTTTAATAATATGTTTTTTGTCTCTGTAAATTGCAGGTTGATGTGCAACCTCTCCGCCCATCTGTAATTGAGAAGCAGCAGCCGTATTGGAGCTGGGGTGACGATGTTGATGACACTGAAGAAGTTGTTGAGTTGTTTGGCGATGACGAAGAACCAAAAACCAGCACTTCTGCCTCTGTGCAAGAAAAAGATGAGGACATTGCTGAAATTGCTAGCCTTCCATCGTCTTCTAAGGCAAGCATTACCTTTTTTCCAATATATACGTCATAATACCATAGGAAAAAAACTGCTGTTGATGGGAAATATTTTCGAAATATTGTAACATTTGCAATATAACTTAATGCAGGGTAAAGTCGCGTCCACTCATTTACGCACTTTGAAGCGTGACTTTGAAAGGACAAAGGATGAATTGGCCAAAGTAGCCGCTTCGAATCGAGGACTTCGCAAGAGAGTGCATCAGTTGGAAAAAATTGTACGGACGGAGTCCTTGAAACGTGAAACAGAGTCTGCAAAATATAAAAAGTCAGTGGAGGATTTTGCCAAGACCCTAGCTTCCATGGAACATTATTTCAAGGGGGAGATAGAGCAGCTGAAAAAAATAAATAGTGGGTTGAATGAGGGTGGGGAAGGACATGAGGACCTCCGTAGTCCTCATATGAATGAAGGACCATTACATGACTATAGTAGTCCGCATATAGAACCGGCAGCAATGGAAACCAAAAGCCCCGGTGATGGAGCCGAACCATCCGCAGCCTTGGTAGTCGAAGAGGCAGAAATGGTCACTTCCGTTCCTCACTTAGAAGTGCATGAAGCAGCTGAGCATGCACATGTCAAGAAGCTGCCTACCCCGGAAGATGTGGCCGGGTGTGACGAAATCTGCAAAAGACTGATGTTTTTGTTAGAAGATTGGAAAATAAGTGATAGTATGGCATCGGAAGGTCCGATCAATCCTCCAAGTATACCGAAAGTGAGTATGGCTGGTGATGGAGAAGGGTCTAAAAGTGTTGAAACAAAAGAAGAGAAAGGTAAAGGCTGTAGACAGAAGCGTCCGTCCCACACTTTGTGTAGTTCATTTACTGATCCGTTGAGGAAGAAGAGGACGATGAGTGTGTCGAATGCGACTGAAACCCCGCCATGTTTTGATCCATCAAAACCCCTTCCCATTGAAGATGTGAAGGCAGTAATGGAGTTTTGCATTGGCTGGAAAAACGAGATCAGGTTAGGATTCTTTACCTTCAAAATCCAATCTTCATGTTATGCTAGTATGTGCTGATATAGAAATGAGAGAATTACCAAGTTCGCTTTAATATACATGTGTATATTTGTGATGAACAAAATTCAGACTTTGTTAAAGCAAAAAAATATTGACTGCTGCTGTTAAATGTATTTTGTTAAATATAGGTTACTATGAAATTTTGAATTGTAGTTTATTATTATAACATTTAGACTCAAAAGAAGACAACAAAAGAGATTTAGAAGGGGTTGTAATAGCGGCTCCTTCCGCCCATGGCATCTGATCTTCTCCTCCATGTTATGTTCCTCATGTTCCTCGACTCTGCTAGTGTCTTTCCTCAGTGATATTAATGCAGTTGAGGATCTGGAACATTTGGATGGAGCGCAATCGAAGATTTTGTCAGGGTCAGTTAGGAGTAAGGGCTGAGGAGTTATGGGATAGAGTTCAATTCCGGGCTTCTCTTTGGGCATCGGGTTCTAGGCAGTTGAAGGATTATCATTACTCTATAATCTTGAGAGACATGGCTGCTGTCTTAAGATGATGTTACCTAAAGTCTTGTTTTCTTCCTATAGTTTTATCTTCAGTCATAGCTGCCTAGATTTTCTTTAGTTGTTCTGGAGTTTTCCTTTTCATTGTTTAATGGATGTTTTTTCCTCTTGATTATCAATAAAACGTTTCTATTCATAACAAAAAATATTAATGCAGTCGAGGATGTTTTTAAAGTGTATATGGCAGTTACCTCTTGGATTATGGTTATGTGTTCAAAGAGTTTCTTAATCTAAAACAAATTATTACTCGAACAAAGAATTGAACTTATGGTCACATTTGAAGTGAAGAAAAACAGAGTTGAAATAGAAGACAAATACAATTGCTTGGTTGTCGTTACAATTTCAAGTGGAGAAACAAATAGAGATAAGTAGTTTACCTAAGAATTCTCAATTGGTGCTCAAGGGGACAAAAATGGAGACAAATAAAGTCAAGATGATTGGCCACTACAACATGGAGATAAAATCTAACAAGTTTTTTGTTTCCTGTTTTATCATGTTTCTTCATATTTATATATAGAATTTGAAAGTTTTGTTACAATTGAGGCAAAATTATTCCACTCCCCAGTGAAGTAGCTTCCTACTTAGCAAGAATTCTATATTTGTCTCACCTAATTGCTACATATAAGTCAATTCTATATTTGTCTGACGTAAGGGCCATATATAACTCCCTCATTGTAGCCGGACTGTAGCCGGATTTGAACTTATGCCCGTAGGGCCTTCGCATGACGGCCACGTTATTGATTGCTCACGGCCCAATGTGCTTATAGTATAATTTGACAGCATGTATACGACTATTATTTTACAATATAAACGATTTTAAATGGGAATTTACGTTTTTGCCTAAGTTCTGAAAACTGTTATTTTAAATGGGACAATATTATTTTATATATGTTGTGAAAACTGTTACCACCTAAGTTCTGATCGGGAATTTACGTTTTTGCCTCTTGTAGTGCGGAGGTGCAGCTGGAATCATGTTCGGTGGGCGCTGATTTTTTCTACAAACTGATCGATGATACGGAATGGATTAGCTCAAGGGTAAGAATACACAATTCCCTACTTTATTACGATACTTCAATTGTTTTCTTTGCTTTATTAAGTGTACAGTTGTATGAAATTGTGCTGATATTATATACATGAACTTTCAGCACTTGGACATGGCAACCTTTCTCATCCGGAAAAGGCAACTCGCGCATCCGTTGGTATTTGGAACTCAGTGGACAACGGCAGATTGTTGCTTGCAGGTAAACATGTTACCATTTAACATTCACTGCTTCATTTGCTTTTGGTTGTCATTACGTAATATGGCTTCATTTCAATGTGTGCAGCAATTTCTAGAGCCGGTTAAAGCGACTGGCAAGACACGTGGAGCGAAGAAGGCAGCTGCTTCAAACATCAGTGACCTTACACCCAGCAAGCTGAACAATATACATCACTATGTGCGGGGTACATGGCAACACGGGTATGGCCAAGCTTGGACAAAAGTTAGGAAGGTTTATTTTCCATATAATCTGAAAGGGTCCCACTGGGTTGCAATCGAACTTGATTTCGTCAATCATACTGCAACGGTGTATGACTCGTACTCTGATTTTACCGCCACAAATAAGCTGGTTGGACTGCTTCGCCCTATTTCCGAGACGCTAGCACAAGTGCTGTACAATATGCACTTTTATGAAGCTTCTGAGCTTGAAGAGGTTAAGCAAAGGGGGCTGCAGATGTCAACCTTTACGGCATTCTCAGTTTGCACCATTGGAGATGTGCCACAACAACGAGATGGGTAAGGTTTGTGAATTTAGTGGAGTTTAGAAACAATTTTACATAAATGCAGTTCTAATTTCCCAACTTATTGGCTTGACAGTGCATCTTGCGGAATCATGACCGTAAAATTCTTGGAGCATCTCAGTGCTGGGATTTCGTTGCATACAATTGACCCTTCGAAGAGCAAATACTACAGACTCAAGCTTGCAATAGAAGGTTTAAGGGGGGAGGCATATGTATGAGGTATATGTCTTCATGTCTGTGAATTTAGTTGAGTGTGGACTTAGGACTTGGGTATTCACTGTGCTCATTAATTATGTCAGGAACTCGTTTATATGAAGATGCAGACGTGGATGCTTTGCTGGAAATTCCTGCCTTTTTGCTAGAGCTACTAGGTTTAGTTATTATGTGTAGCAACCCGGGTCTTTGGCCCTGCTGTATATTGTGAGGTGTAATATTGTACAGTCTAGAAGCAGTGGCTAATTGCCTTACATGGCACACACACTGTTTCGATTTTGAAGGTTACCTATTTTGTACATCTCCATATATAAATATTGTTGCTCTTTATGGATGCTTTTGTAGCCATTGTTCACATTTTCTGTCTGTGGTATAGGTAAATTTCATTTCCTGCACTGGGAATCTGTTAGTGGACTTACTGAAGCATACAGCTTTCTTAAGATTTCTCAATTTCGTTTTGACTTAGTTCGTTTTAAATAATGTCGGCCGCAATTCTACTTTTCTGTGTAGCATTATGTTGTTATTGGAATTTGGAACCGAGTACTGTGTTTGCTGATGTTAGCTGGAGCAGAATGAATGTCACAGGTGGTTTGGTATATTTGGGAATTGCTACAGTTTTACATTACATGCGCTCTCTCAGTTTTTTACTTTCCCCTTATGTACTAATTTTCCTTTACATCACTCTCTGTGAGACAAATTTTGCTTTAAATTTGTAGAAACTTATGTTACTTTTCCCTTTGGCACGATTACAAGCTAGGTTCCATTTCAGAAAAGCAGGTAAAACAGCTTTATTTTTAGACTAGTTTAGACTCTCGCGTGTATCCAAAAATTCAATTTCAGTCATGCCACTTTCTTGCAGGGTCTAAAAGAAATTGCGGAGTGTTTGTCTGGAACTTTGACGAAGTGAACTGATGCTATTGTGCAAGACGATATTGAAGGTCAGCAATGAACCCGAGAAACCTACTGAGGTTTGAATAAGAACTCTTTTATCTAGTATTTACATCAATCTTGAACATTGTAATGGAGCCAATCTGCTTCTATGCTTATGTGATGCTTTCTGCTGAGGTTCCCATTTATGCCATGCCTCTTTTATGTTGTTTACTTTGCTTTTTTTCTTGGGATCTTTTGGTTTGGCACTATGAACTGACTCGGTGGCAGTTACAAATTAACATAGGTCTTAATTCTGGAACTGCCATTCATAAACTCTATCTCTGTACTTAACCCAGTTGTTTTTGCAGGTCGGTCTCACCCAAGTGTTGATTGCAATATTCTAAAGAAGATGACCATACACTGTTATTTTCTGTAGGCATACGTATGAGATGCCTTAGCTTTAATTGGTTAGGTTGTTCCAAGTTTTATGTACACAATCTCACAGTCACGGCCGAGTTGTTTTTCATTTCAAGTATTTGTCCATGCTTTTTTTTCCCCCATTATTCTGATTATGGAGATGAAGTAAATACTACTGTGGAGCTTATAGCATGTTTACTTTATTTTGTGGGCTTAATTGTGTGAGAGATGCCCTTATAATGTCAAACAAACAGTATTGACATCAATCTTTTGAAATAATTGAAATCACACCGTTTATTATTATGATTATTTTTGTTTCTTCCTCCGAGAACAAGCAAAGTGGTTACAAATATGAAAGATTCTGAATAAGTTTTCTTCTATCAAATTCCGCATGGACCTAGAGTTCTACGGTACCATCCTAGGATACTTCACACTGGTCTTGGAAGGACATGTAAAACGGTTATTGTGCGTTCCATTGTACAAGGTTGAATGGATTTTCCTTTATGTTGTATTTGGCCCAAGCATGCCAAAAGTCATCCTCGTTTTCAACCAAGTGGAGACTTATTACACCAAATGCCATTGACATACGATATAATAGCAAAATCAGGCCAATATACATACACTATAGACGCAATATTAGGACAATAATAGAAGGATAATACGATAGCAATAGTATGACAATATACATCCAATAGGGTGGCAATATGCATACACTATCTATACAATAAAAAGCAATATTAAGCAATATACATGCAATCTAACAGCAATATTAAGTGAATCTACATACGATACACACACATCCATTACAGACTACATTTTTCACATGCAAAACAAATCGCCACCGAAGCTTAACAATACTATCCCGCGAAGGGAAAATGAAGAAGCAGTAGAGCATTACATTAACAACAATAAATTTGGCTTACAAACGAAAAAAGCAAACCTTAATGGGAAATTGGAAATTGTGGATTTCAACCCAAAATAGGACTATGTAACTAAGCATTTATTGCGAATTTCAGACAGGAAAATTGGGAATTAGGAAAATAGGAAAATAGCAAAACTGCAAACTTGGAAAATGGGAAATAAGGAAACTTGGAAAATTCAAAAATTGGAAATATAGAAGAAAAGGAAAATTGGAAAATCGGAAATACGGAAAAATGGAAACTTGGAAAATTGGAAATAGGAAAAAAGGAAAATTGGAAAGAGGAAAGTAGGAAATAGGATAAAAGGACACTTGGAAAATTGGAAAATTGGAAAATTGGAAAATTGGAAAATTGGAAAATAGGAAATTTGACAATTGGAAAATTGGGTAATTGGAAAATAAAGCAGCTTCGAAAATTGGAAATTGAACAAAAGGAAACTTGGAAAATAAGAAACAGGAAAAAAAAGAAACTCAGAAAACATGAAAATTGGAAATAGGAAATAGGAAAAAAGGACAGTTGGAAAATAGGCAAATTCGCAAATTGGAAAATTGAAAATTGGATAATTGGATAATTGGAAAATTGGACTATTGGACTATTGGACTATTGGACAATTGGATACCTGGATAATTGAAAAATAGCAAATAAGGCAACTTGGAAAATAGCAAACTTGGAAATAGAACAAAAGGAAAGTTAGCAAATTGGAAAAAGGAAAAAAAGGAAACTTAGAAAATAGGGCAATTGGAAAAAAGAAAATTGGTTAATAGAACAATTGGATAATTGGACAAAAACTGAAAATTGGATAAATGGAAATAGGAAACAGGGACACATGGAAAATAGGAAAATTGGAAACGAATTGAAATTGTGGAAATGGGAAATAAGACAATTACCATATTGGACAATATTAGTTACTTTCTCAATTAGCCAAAGCAGGCAACTTTTTTTCATTACATAATGGGAAAATAGGAACATTGAAAAATTGGAAAACTGGAAATAGAACAAAAGGAAACTTGGGAAATATAAGGATTGATAACAATTGTCGTGTTCGTGATATTTGAAATTAGGATTACTTTTAACGAAGTGGACTGTTATTAGACCAAATGCCATTGACATACGATATAATAGCAATATCAGACCAATATACATGCACTATAGAGCCAATACTGGTACAATATATGGATGATACGATAGCAATAGTTTTACAATATACATCCAATAGGCTGGCAATATTCATACACTATATATACAATACAAAGGCAATGTTAAGCAATATACATACAATAAAAGAGCAATAGTAAGTTTATCTACATACAATACACACGCATCCATTACAGAATACATTTCACAGATGCAAAACAAATCGCCCCCGAACCTTAACAATATGTTTGTGCCTAATAAATCACGGCCATGAATTGGCCGGGGAAACTTCTCTTCTCGGCCTCAAGCTGAAACACAGCGTTTTGTCAAGGTGTTTAGCTTCCCAGAGAAACAAGAAAAATCACCAAGGCATGGTTATCTCGGCCAAGGTTACAGGCCGAGGCCGAGACCGAGCAAGGTCACGGCCAAAGGCATTAAAGTCAGATCATCACGTGACAGCAGGGTCCCACGCTCCATTTAATGAAGCAAGGTCTCTGTTTATTGCAGCAAACCCACTGGCCAAGAATGAGCATTTAATGCACGAGGGAAGGTGGGAAGTGATTGGAGTCAGGATTTGGTGACAGCGATCAGAGTGATTAGACGCCAACATTCTCACAAAGCTCTTTGCAGCTTGAGAGATTAGGTAATGGGCTATCAGAGCAATAAATGCGTTTCCACGGCCAGAAGCGCAGAACCCACGATCAGGGCGGCGGCCGAGATTCACCGGGATTCATGGAGTCACACCACCATACTTCACGATCCCAAATGTCGATTAGACTACCCACTTGGCGTAATCAGGCTCCACCATGCAGATTTTCAGCCTCGATTACCCCTCCAGGAGCTCTGCCTATAAATACAAGACTCAGGACTACTTTCAAAGGGTTCAAACACCAAACAAAAGCCTCCCACGGAGCAACTTATATTTTCCTGTAATGCACTTTCAATATCTTTACTTGCTTTCCTAGGAGTAGTGTTAGTTTGTAAGGAAAATCCATTCATCAATATATCAAACGACCCTTGATTTTCAAGGCGCCGGAGCACCACCCTTGTTGTTCGCTCACTCACCCCATATATCATACGACCGTCGCTCATCGAGCAGCGCGCCGGAGCACCGCCCTAAAACCCACCAAACACCACCACTCAACGGCCTTATAGTTCAGGCCGTGAACCTTACAGCCGAGACTAGTTCCTCTCTCGGCTACAATCGTTTGATTAGAAGACGAGTCCAGACAGGCGCACCATCTAAACACTTACACCCGCTTCAAACATCTCGACGCACGGTAGACCGTGCTGGCACGCCCGCGCACAAACGCACCCCGTCCAAAAGCAGGAAACCGCGTGTTAACGCGAATCCCCTCGGCCCGGAACCCCAGGCCGTGTGATTCGCGCGGCAGACACAATAGTGTACCACGAAGGGAAAACCAAGGCAACAAAAGATCCATGTACTCGGGTCAGATGAACTCAAGCAGCACTCACCCTTACTACAGGTCCATCAAAAGATCCATGTCTTTGTCCTTTGTCCTCGCTGCATGCACGAGACTATGATGAGCCATTCCCTCATCACCCATATTCAGCACCTCCCACACACCAGCTACATCAATTTCACTCCAATTGTAGTTTGGTGAGATCACTGAAGCATAATCTCGGAACATTTCGAAGCCGTTGTTGAAACATTCAACCGTTTCATGGTTATATTCTTCAAATTTTGAGAAATTTTCGACGGCATCTTTCTTTCGCTCTTCCAATTTCAACTTCAACGACTCTAACTTTTTGCTCCGACTTTTTGCTTTTAGAGTTTGCTTAACTTCTCCAGCAAATGCTTTGTTCAACTTGTTGGCCAAGTTTCCCATAACTTGGCCATGAATATCACATTTGCTCTCCCACCAATCTGTTGCCTTAGACAAATATTGGAGGTCGTGCTTGACGGCAGAGATTTTGTCAAGCGGATCAGTGCTCTCGGACTCACTTCCAGATGAAGTGGGATCGTGATTGGGAGTCAGCGGTGGAGATGGGAATGGCACTTGCCACAGCAGGTCCCCCGGGTAACTGACTTGATCGTTTGGAGGCCGTACATCCGACATGTTGAAGTATTGAAGTATTGAAGTATTGAAGTACTAGAATTCACAGCTGCCGACTGCAACAAAACAAATAAACGTAGATTCTGTGTCAAGTTGTAAACGACAATATGGTTAGCTTTAGTGGACAATGTTTGCCTTTGAGTAAGACAGATATGAAGTACTGATATGAATGTGGAGAATGTTTGCCTTTGAGTAAGACTGATATGAAGTACTGATATGAATGTTTGCCTTTGCCTTTGAGTCAGACTAATATGAATGTTTACCTTTCCCGTTAATTAAGCTGCCTATGTTGCAGTTATATATAGGAAGGTTCATATATTGGGTCTTTAGTTGGTGCATTAAATTGATGGGATTGCAAACTACACCATTAACTCCTTGGCTATAATTTACAGCAGTAGAGCATTACATTAACAACAATAAAATTGGCTTACAAACGAAAAAAAGCAAACCTTAATGGGAAATAGGAAAATAGCAAAATAGCAAAATAGCAAAAGTGCAAACTTGGAAATTGGGAAATAAGGAAACTTGGAAAATTGGAAAATTGGAAATAGAACAAAAGGAAAATTGGAAAATTGGAAAATCGGAAATACGAAAAAATGGAAACTTGGAAAATTGGAAATAGGAAAAAACGAAAATTGGAAAGAGGAAAGTAAGAAAGTAGGAAATAGGAGAAAAGGACACTTGGAAAATTGGAAAAAGGAAAAAAGGACACTTGGAAAATAGGAAAATAGGAAATTGGAAAATAAAGCAAATAAAGCAACTTCGAAAATTGGAAATTGAACAAAAGGAAACTTGGAAAATAGGAAACAGGAAAAAAAAGATACTCTGAAAACATGAAAATTGGAAAATTGGAAAATTGGAAATAGGAAATAGGAAAAATGGACAGTTGGAAAATAGGCAAATTCGCAAATTGGAAAATTGAAAATTGGATAATTGGATAATTGGAAAATTGGACTATTGGACTATTGGACTATTGGATACCTGGATAATTGAAAAATAGCAAATAAGGCAACTTGGAAATTAGCAAAATTGGAAATAGAACAAAAGGAAAGTTAGCAAATTGGAAAAAGGAAAAAAAGGAAACTTAGAAAATAGGGCAATTGGAAAAAAGAAAATTGGTTAATAGAACAATTGGATAATTGGACAAAAACTGAAAATTGGATAAATGGAAATAGGAAACAGGGACACATGGAAAATAGGAAAATTGGAAACGAATTGAAATTGTGGAAATGGGAAATAAGACAATTACCATATTGGACAATTTCAATTACTTTCTCAATTACGCAAAGTAGGCAACTTTTTATAATTACATAATGGGAAAATAGGAACATTGAAAAATTGGAAAACTGGAAATAGAAGAAAAGGAAACTTGGGAAATTGCAAAATAGGATAAAATAGGCACAAAAATTGAAAATTTGGATAATTGGATAATTGCATAATTGGATGACAGATGGAAAATAGGAAAATATGAAAAATGGAAAAATGGAAACGAATTGAGATTGCTGAAATGAGAAATAAGACAATAACCATATTGGTCAATTTGAATGAGTTGATCAATTAGGCAAATAGGCAAATCCCTTTTTTGAATTACATAATGGGAAAATGACCAAGTTCGGAACATCCAAAATAGAAATGTATGACAAAAAGGCATACAGTCAACTGGGTAATAACTCCCGCCAAGCCCTCCCGCCACTAACTCTCTCTGTTACTCCAGGTCATTAAAACCTACCTATATTAATCAACCCAGCTGTTTGAAATGAAAGCTTCCATCACATTAACTCCTGCTTGCAGCCATTACCTTCCCCACTGATTTCACTCACATCGCATTTAGTCCCCCTTTTTTCCAATGAACTCATACACCAGCGTACATTAAATATCAAAGACCATGGACCATAACCTCACACCAAACCCAACGCTTTCAATTACTGAAGGAGGGGAGACTGAAACAGAAGCCAAGTCACCCAATTCACTCACTGCAGACTTGGTCCATGGCATGCAGCAATGTCGAGGCAATACCATGTTTTGGAAAAATCTCCATGCAGACATAGTATCAAAAATTGTGGAGGGCCAAGCTAGATGGGATGTCATAAGAAAGCGCACAATTTGCTCTCGTTATCATGCCTGCATGCATCTCGTACATATAAAGGCAATCAAACGAAAAATTGAAATTGCCCATACCACTGCAATTATGGTATTCAAGGAATCAGAAGAAATGGCCAAGTTGAAGCAACAACAAGTGGAAAGGGGATTTGAACTATTTCGTAAGTTTGCAAAAATAGTGGATCCGGCAGGAAACTGGGCCAACATCACTGTGGCCGGGGTCATGAATTTCATGGGTCTTGGTCGCCGCACTTGAACAGTATGCAAACTTCGAATTTGTCAACAGCACGGAAATGGAACCATGAGGTGGGCTCTTTTTGTATTATGTAACCATGGGGTGGCTTGTTGTTGTATTATGTAAGTTTGGAAATAGGATTTTATGCTATGAGGTGGCCTCTTTTTGTATTATGTAACCATGGGGTGGCGTGTTGTTGTATTATGTAAGTTTGGAAATAGGATTTTATGGAATGATCATGCCTCTTTTTGTATTTGTGCGTATACAGTTTATCGGTGTCCAGTTCAGTGGCGATATAGCAGCAATAACTATACAATAAACATGCGTATAATGGCAATATTATGTCAATAAGAGTGCAATACAGAGGTGATAGAGTTACAATATGATCATATTACAGCACGTACTGCATCAGAATGTTTTTCAAATTATTTGGTCCTCAAAAAGTCAAGAAAAAAAAAATTAAGTAATTACAACCTGGAAAAAGGATGAAGTGTACATCCCTTAAAAGACATATGGCCTACATTACAGACCTTCAAAATGAACTCTATATATATAATGCATGCCTTGTAGCACCATCACATCCCCCCCTAAATTACAGAAACATGACACCCCAAAACCTCATGCTCCTTCCTCTTTCAACCCCTAAATTATCCATTGGATGCCCAATACTAGATCACTGCTTGGGGGGTGGGATACCCTGCAACTCCATAACAGAATTGGTAGGGGAGAGTGGTTCCGGGAAGACGCAGCTTTGTCTCCAACTTACGGTACGAGCTCAGCTCCCACCCTCACATGGCGGACTAGGGGGCTCCTCCGTCTACATATTCACGTAATTTAGCTTCTCATTTCGTCGATTGCAACAACTAGGCAACCTTTATCATGCATCATACCCCAACTTAATAAGGTTGGAGCCATTGGAAGACATATATGTTCGTGGTGTTCATGATGCTCAAGAACTCATCCATGTCCTTGGAGACATAGAAGCATTTATTGCCATTGATCACACCCGCCTACCTGTCAAACTCATTGTCATTGATTCCATTGCTGCATTGTTCCGATCACAGTATCAGACAACACCGGCAGATTTGAAACGGCGGTCTGAAATGTTCTTCAACATATCTGGGACATTGAAGGGTTTAGCAAATAAGTTTGGGTTGGCGGTGGTTGTCACCAACCAAGTGGTGGATTTTATTGGGCCACATGATGGAGTGAATGGGGTGAGGTTGGGAAACTTGGAGTCCCTGGACACATCAGGCAGACGGGTGAGTCCAGCTTTGGGACTGGCTTGGGCACATTGCATAAATTCAAGAGTGTTCTTGGCAAGACATGAGCAATCTATTGGGGTTAACATTCGTAATGCTCCTTCAACAACTATATGTAGTCAAACACATAGGACATTTCACCTTGTATTTGCCCCACATCTGGCCTATGCATCCGCCGAATTTGTAATCAGAAAAGAAGGTTTAGTCGGAGTATCAGGGTAACTGTGTAATAAAGGAATTCTAAGAACTTTAATGTTTTGGATCCTTTTGGAATTACATTCCAGGCCCTTTAATTTCGCACTCAAATTATAATAGCAATCTGGAAGCAATACCAGTGCAATAAAAGTACAATAAAATAGCAATCTGGAAGCAATACAGCATGCTGTAGCAATGCAACCCAAATTATGCAAATTTAAAACAATTCCCATTCAACATAACACGAAACCCACCACAAATAAAAGTAAAGTTTACATGACCTACCAAAGCAACACAAATCATATTGTCTAAGATACATTGCGCAATGGAATATTGTTTTTACAGGTGCTTTTATTGTGGCCTCCGGAACCACACCTTGAGCACTTTCTTCTAATGGTGCCCTCTCCGTGCGAGGGAATTCTTAACTTCTTTCGTCTGCCTGGCATGACCCTTGCCATGGGAGGCAGCACAACTTGACTTCGAACATCTTCAGGAATATCCCACCTTCCGTGAGGCTGTACCGGGTAGATGCTATCTGAATAAACATCCATCCAAGTTTTCCGAGTGTAATACCGAGAAGCCTTTGAGTATACATTTACTTTCAAGAAGTGGCAAACTGCAACTACATGCTTGCAAGGTAGCTGCTCAAGCTGAAACTTTCTACAACTACAACTGTTGTTCGTCAAATCTACGAGGCCGTCCATATAACCGTCCAAAACATTATACTGTGCATTATTTACTTTAACCACATTCATCCTTGCAGCATCCTCCAACCTGTTCCTCAACTTCTTCTCTCCAAAATTGGGGCACAATGTTGTTGTGCAATTCAAAGCCAAGTCACGACGTTCGGTGAACCATTTGACAAGGAGATTCATAATTTCTCCTATCAAATGAACCACTGGCATCATCCTTGCAAACCTAAGGACTGAGTTGATTGACTCCGCAATATTTGTTGTCATTACATTGTAGCGGCGTCCATCCATGTGAGCTCTAAACCACTTATGTAACCCTGCCTCTTCAAGATATTGAGCAACATGTTCCTTTCGCTTGATCTTGCAAAAATGACCATCAAATTCAGCAATGGAATAAGATTTCGCAGCCTTCTCAAAGTGCATAAGTATGTGATCATGCTTTTTCAACTTGCAAGTGCGTTTCATGTTCCCCTTCACATGATAAAAGCATATGCCATGTTGCGCCATTGGAAAAACTTTGTTCCACACATTCTCTATGCTAACATTGCGATCAGAAATAATAACAAGATTGGGACACTCACCAATGGCTTCATGAAGTTTAGTGAAAAACCAATGTCATGATGCATCCGTCTCCAAATCCCCGATTCCAAAAGCAAGAGGATATATATTTCGATTACCATCAAATGCATTTGCTACAAACATAACACCCTTGTACTTGGATTTTAAATGAGTGGCATCCACGGCTATCACTGGCCGCATGGAAGAACAAAACCCTCTAATACATGCGCCAACCGCCATAAATAAATACACAAAGTGATTGTTCTCATCAGTTTGGATGTGTGTTTTTGTGTCGGGATTCATACGCTCCAATTCATAGCAATAAGCTGGAAGGATATAATATGCCTCCTCCGCTGATCCTTTAATGGACAATAGAGCTAACTCCCTTGCTTTCCAAGCTTTCGAATAATGGATGCTGAAACCAAAGTTGTGTTTCACATCTCTCATAATGTCACTTGGTGTGTATATTGTCCGAGAATCCTTAAACTTCCTTTTAAATGAAGTGGCTACAAGTGCTGCAGTTGCTTGACGATGGTTGTCACTTACAACCCTCAAATCACATTCATGGACAGTTGTACACCTCACAATCATGAAGTTGTTATCTCCAAATCTCGATGCTCGGACTCGCCATGGGCATGGACATTGACAACAAACCACAACCAACCTCTTAGTGCAAGACGATTGCACCTTAAATTCAAAGTGGCCTCTTAATGCCATCAACTGTAACTCCGTCAACAATGCTTTCTTAGTAGAGAAAATTTGCCCAACTGTAATTTTCGGATTCCAATCACTTCCCGAAAACCCCCCATCCAAATATGCTTCTCCATCATTTACACCGGCTTCATTGTACCGGTTCTGTTCACCTATTTCATTGGAATAATGTTCACGAATGGGTTCAGATTCTCCTCCTAAACGCATTATTGGCAGTTGGGCAGATGTGTTCAAGCAGCCCAAAATAGGAGGGGCAGAGTACACTGACACTTCATTTCTTTCAGTACCATTATCACCACCATGCATCTGATCCACCTCGCTAAAATCAATCATATCCATAAAATCTGTCCCTACTTCACCTCCCACATCAGTGCCATTTGTATTATTCCAAGTTACTTGATTGCTTTCAACAATGCCAACTGAAGAACGACCCATCCGACTACTATCTGTCGTGATATGCATACTATCAACTACATCATTTCTCAATCCTTTATCTTCTATACTCACGAGTAAGGGAGCTAGTTTTGAAGGTGTTACCTCACAATTGTACTTCATAAAAAATTTGACATCATCATCGTCCTCAATCTTTATGTGCTTCCACTCATTCGAGGCCACCAAAATTGAGAATTTTAAGCTAACCTTGTCTTCCCTGCCGTTTGTATTATGAATCTGATGCACACGGTCCAACAGTTCAGCAAATTTGATGGTCCGTGGAACTATTAAGCCTTTTGACTCACCCCCTTCGTATTTGCACATCTTCTTCGAGGTGACCCATTTTCCATTGTAGCACACGAGAATAACAATTGTCTCCATTTCTGACCATGACAAAACAACATTTCATTAACACAATATAACCACAATAACCATACAATACAATAGCAATATAACAACAATATAAAAGCAATATAATAGCAATATAACATCAACATAACAGCAATACGACAGTGAAATAAGAGGAACGCAACAGTAGTACACCAGTAACACATCAGCAATCACACTATACAGATATACTACATCAAATGGAAAATCCCAAGTTTCAAGATTCACATATCCAGACCAATCTAAGTGCAATTGGTACAAACCCAGATGACTGAGCATGAATATTCAACAAAACCTAACCCAAAGCAATTAAAGCCAAAACGAATTTATCACAAACCCAAACAATCAAAATATAACCCATTTCACATAATCCCACTAATTTTAAGAAAATAACCATCAACACTACCTTTTCGAGGTCGGCAATCCACTAAAGCTTCAAGGTTGCAAGCAGCTATTCAGAAGACATACCCAAAGGGAGGGGTTCGCGATTCCAAACAGAGAGCAAGAGACCGAATAGAGGGAGAAAGATACATAACGAAGCTAGAGAGAGAAAGAGTTGCGCTATGAGAAAGAGAGCAAAGAGAGAGACACAGAGTTGCGCTAGACGCAGAGAGCCAAGAGAGAGAGCCAAGAGAGACACAGAGAGCTGCGTTAGACAGAAATCAAAGAGAAAGAGAGCTGTGCCCAGAGAGAGAGAGAGAGCTGAGTGACCTAAGAGAGAACAAAATTTCTGAAGTTGTGAAAATTCAGCAATAAGTGGACAATAATTTTATATTTATAGGTGATAGTTGTACAAAATATTGGGGAGGGGTGGTATTTTTAGTTGAGATTATAAAATTGGTGGCATATAGGGCTATTTCCCAAAGAAAAAAGAACTGGCCACCTGGGGACCCAAATTTTTCATAAATTAATTCAAATTTATGGGTTTGCGGCAAATGATAGTTTTTTGTTTAGGGTTTAGTTTAGCGGAAAAGAGTATTAACTTGCAAATCAATGTTCTAAAGTTCGAACTCTCATGACACATTGATATTATGTGTGAGAGAAACTCCTTCCATTGTAGTTTAGACTATTGCTTATACTTTAAAAAAATATATATATGTTGTTTTGAGCTTGGTTAAATTAATTACCAGAAGATATGATATTAGGTTTACCTAATATTCCAATTGACCCACTCTACTGTGTTTTAGTCTTGTTTTAGTAATATAAATTGTTTCAAGTGGGGGAAGAGGATTGGTGGGTGCTAGCTAATTACAGTTTGAAACTGAAAGGGACAGACAGACAGAGGAGGGTGTAGTTGTGAAGATAAATTGTCAAGCATTCCCCTGTATTGGGCTTCTTGACATTTCCAAGTTTCTGGTTTAGAGCTTCTTGTCAAAGATTGGGCACTCTAATTTCTGCTGGTATGGAAAATGGAGATGAGAAGACAATTACTCTGCATAATTTAGAGCATTTTGAAATGTGTTGTTCCTTGTTTTGCATATACAATTTTTGCTTGTTGACTTCCTTGAATCTGTGCTGATATGGAAAGGAAAATGTGTGTTTCTTTCTTTTGGGTAAACTGCTGTGGTGTTTCTTTCTTGGATACCTCTTATTAAAAAGATACTTGAATCCAATATGCAATGTTGAATTTTAGACATTTGAATGAATACCAGCCCCATTGAATCCATGGCTATAAACCTACAGCAAATTCGCATTTACATCATGATCAAAGATGAACTTCATATCAGAAAGAAATAATGCCCTCCTACTACATTGACCTTTGACTAAAAACCCTTATAGTCATATCCACCTCTGACCTCAATCAAAGAGGTTCTCTCCTCTCTAGGAGTAATTGCAAGTATGAACCTGCTGCTAATATGAAAGGTTTCCACTCAGCTCTTTAGTCCAAACCATTTGGGTTAATACCAGTTAATTTTTGTTAAATTGCAAAGAGACGGGATAGCGATCCACTACTAACAACACCGATATTGTCCTCAACTTAATCACCTACAAAGCTCATTAAGTATAGAGTTTTATCACAAAAGGCATCGGTATTATTAGTAATAGAATCGTTCATTATATTTTGTATTAGGGTTAATTACTCAAATGGTCCCCAAATTTGTACGCGATTTACATTTTGGGGCCTCAATTAAATTATTCGTTCAAATATTCCATCAACTCTATATTAATTACTCAAATGGTCCCACCGTTACATTCTGTCAATATTTCCGTTAAATATGAGGGCAAATTGGTCATTATTTACCCTAAAATTTGGTTAAATCTAACAGAAAATTAGACGGTGGGACCATTTGAGTAATTAATACAGAGTTGATGGACCATTTGAACGAATAATTTAATTGAGGCCCCAAAATGTAAATCGCGTACAAATTTAGGCACCATTTGAGTAATTTACCCTTTGTATTTTATTTAGTCAAGTTTCCGATGTGGAACTCATATTCTTCAACAATTTTAAATTTATTTAAATAGCTTAGATGGGAAATAAATAAATATATAATGTGTCATGCCTGGTGGGACCCTTGGAATTAGACTTCTAAGAGGTAGAGTGCAATTAATCAAAAGTTTTAGTTATTGCTCTGCAGTCTGCAATTCTGCATCAAATAAATTCCAACGGATTTGGAAGGAGGGCAAGCAAACTTGATCCACTGAGCACCACCACCACCTATACAGGCTACATACATACATGACTTGAGTCCTCGTGGTCAAATTTACCTGCCCTCGCCACGTGATCTTTGGCTCAGTTCAGCTTGGTGTTTTCTTCTTTGTGTGAATAAAATACATTAAATTTGAATCAATTTGGAGGTTTAGTTTAACATAATGCACATAAGGCATCACCTAATCCACAAAATTCCAAACCAAACCCTCCATGGAATGACAGCGCATTTGGATTGGAACTATGAAAAAAAACCAACCAACATTTGGGAATATTCTAAACATAATTTAAGCTAACAAACCCTCTCCAACCAATTTTTTATTTCTTTATTCATAATATCTTTGGTGACTTCTCTTTTTTTAATATAAAATAAAAAAACTTTTTTTTTTTTTGAGAACCAGGTACACAAATTCAATTAAGTATTTGGGCTTTGTTGGGCTTAGGCCCGTCATATATATCACGTGTGTATGATTTTAGCTTTTAGGCTAACAGCTCCCAAACGGGTCCAAACCCAACTTGTTTGTTTACACACAACAAAAATAGGGTGGGAGGCCTTGCTGCCGTAATCAGCCGTTGTTTGCCAAGAGATCGTGGTTGTAGCCACAACACAACAGAACAAACCCTCCCATCATACTGATACCATAACAACAACCAAGACTAGTATATTATATAATAAGTCTGCACACTCTGCCATATAATCAGTCCGAAATAAAACGGCATGCCTTCCTTTACATTGTCTAAATTAAAGACTGATTGAATCAAATCAAAGTGCATGAAATACATGTCATAAGATAGGACTCATTAATTGAAGCGCTGCTGAATAAGAGGACGGTTTAACAGAACACCTCTTCCTACAGCAGCGTCCTTCAAAAACTTTGTCTTGATTTTGTTGAGTGTGGCTACAACTTCTTTCATACTTATCCTCTCTTGTGGTGATTCTGCACAGCAAGTAAGAGCTAATCTCAAAATGGCTGATATGCAATCCCTCTTCCTCACATGATCATCGTCTTCCTGCTCTGTCCCAATCCCAAGCAAATTGGCATCCACAACTTCATCTATCTTTGCATCTGGTAATACTAGTGAGTTTGCAATCCATTGTTTTATATTCATTTCCCCATCAAACATCTCATCTGTTGGCTTCCTTCTTGTGAATGTTTCCATCACTAGAATTCCGAAACTGTACACATCCCCTCTTGTTGAAACCATTCCTTCCAATCCATACTCTGCATTATGAATTATACTTATATATTCATGTGTATGATGAAATGAAAATTATACATAATTAAGGACAACATGTATAGAATTGAAAGATATTAAATTAGCAAATATATCACCTGGAGCCATATACCCAACTGTGGCTAGGGTCATAGTTTGGGTTATAGAATCTCCTCCACCCAAGAGTTCTGCAATTCCAAAATCAGCAACATGCGCAACCATATCATCCTCTAGTAGTATATTGCTCGGCTTCAAATAACAGTGGACAATAGGTACTGAATAACCATGATGAAGGTATTCCACTGCCGCTGCAACATCTGCCATTATATTCATCCTCTCTAGGATATTCAGAGAAGAGTTTTGAGAATACAACCACTTTTCGAGGCTCCCATTAGGCATGTAGTTCAATACCAAGGCTTTGAAATCAATTTCACTGCAACAGCTGATGATTTTGATAAGATTTCGATGACAAATATTGCTCAGCATTTCACATTCCCTATCAAAACTCTTGAAAGCCCCTTCTAGCTGTAAACTGAAAACCTTTATTGCAACATCTATTCCATCTAAAAGTGTCCCTTTATGTACTGAGCCAAAACCCCCACTTCCAAGTAAGTTATTTTCGTTAAATCCATCCATCCCCCTTAGAAGTTCAAGGTGTGAAACTCTTCTCCAATGAAGTTCAGAGAATAAGGTAGCCTCTATTGGAACTTCCACATTCCTTTTCCTCCGTAGTAGAAAGATAGATACAGAGGCGACTAGGAGAACTACTGATATGATCCCTACGATGATATATTTAGCTTTCTTCCAATTTGGTTCAAGTGTACTATTTTTGCATGGTGGAACATGAAATCGAGCTGCACCACAAAGTGCACTATTTGAGACAAATGATTGAGCGGAGAAGTTTTGGAAGGGTCCACCTGTTGGAATTTCTCCTTGGAGCCTGTTGAAGGACAAATCCAGGTAGTTGAGAAGTAAGAGAGCTTCTAAAGACCTTGGGATCACGCTAGACAGATTGTTTCTGGATAAATCCAAGAATTCCAGGCTGATCAAGTGCTGAAATGAACTTGGAATACGGCCATCCAAATTATTATTTCCCAAGGATAGAATTTTCAGATCCAAAAGACACCCAATGGTGCTTGGTATAACACCAAATAAATGGTTATCTGATAAATCTACACTTTCGACAACTTTCAACTCTGCAATATCTTGTGAGAGAGGTCCAATTAGAGAATTGGATGATAAGTTTACATACAAGATATAGGCCAGTCTCCAGAGAGTAGATGGTATTGTGGAACTCAATGAATTGGACTCCAGTGATAGATTTCTAAGAGATCCGGCTAGATTGCCCAAGCAAGAAGGTATAGAACCAGAGAGCTGATTTCCACTCAGATATAAGTAAGCTAGGTTATCTAGTTGACAAAGCTTATATGGGATGTATCCTTCCAACTTGTTGTCATTCAAATACAAAGCTTGGAGATTCCGAAGTCTTCCCACTGAAGTTGGAATTGATCCACTCAATTCATTGTATCCCAGGGATAAGGTTACCAAGCTGCTAATGTTGCCAATACCAATGGGAATGTTACCCCTCATGTTGCAATTGTTTAAATGAAGATATTGAAGCGACGATGTAGAGAAATTCCGAAAGGAATCATCAAGTCTGGCATTTAACGGATTATTTCCCAAACCTAGTACTGTCAATTTTCCAAGATTAACCAAACAAGAGAGAGTGGAAGTATCAATCGTCAAATTATTAATTTCGAAGTTAAGCGACTGAAGGTTTGTTAAGGCACAGAGTGTCCTCGGAATAAACCCTGTAAATGAGTTTTGGCTCAAATCTATCTCCATGAGCGTAGAAGCGTTGGAGAGGTTGGGGATTACTCCGCTGAGGTCATTTACTGCTATATAAAGGTGTTGTAGGTTTGGAAGCCCAAGGCCTATGTTTGTTGGGAGGCTACCCGATAGCTGATTAACAGTAAGCGACAGTGTTCTCATTGTGGAGATACTGAAGATTGAGGATGGGATGAGGCCATTGAGATTGTTAACTGGGAATAACAAAAACTCTAAATTTGGAAGATCACCGATCTCGTCTGGTATAGTGCCTGCCACAATGTCACAAACATTGCAGCATTAGCATTAGTTGAAAAGAATATTGACTTAGATAGAAACGGCAATTCAATATATTTTTTTTCTATCGTGGAGATATTGAAGATTGAGGATGGGATGAGGCCATTCATATTATTAATCTAATCTAACGCTACATACTTGTTCATGACCTTTACTATAAAATGTCACACTCATAATATTAATTAATACAACAATATTAGTCAATGCGATCAACTATAATTGTTTGAATTACATATATAGAGTTAAATTGCAATTATTTTCTTTTATTCTGATTTTTTTAATTTGGCAGTGGCTCCAGGAAAATTAAGAAATGCATGGTAGAATTATACCATTTCAATTTTAAACATACAAGTTAGATATCTGGCTATTTATTTCTCAATTATTCAATTATTTTGTCAAGAGTTTTGTTTTGTTTTGTTGTGTTTTTTTACAAAAATATATTCTAACGCTATCTACTCGTTCATGACCTTTAGTATAAAATGTCACACTCATAATATTAATTAATACAACAATATTTACACGGAAATCTCTAATAAGTTTTGTGTTTGAACCAAATTAAGAAATCTGGCCATAATTTGGGGATGAAAATATATGGTTTACAAAATGTCATATTCCCTTGAGCAAAACACGTTTTTGTTTGCATGTCTTTATACCTCTTCTTCTTTTTTTCTTCTTCTTACTTTGGTTAACCTTAGATTTGAACATATTGACTTAGATAGAACGTTTATTAGGCAAGTGAATATGTTATATTCATGATTGTAAACCTTGCTATTCGATTCTAATGAATTTTCCAGCGATTTTGACAACAACAAAAAAAATTGTTCTATTCATGATTAACTATCTCCCTCATTTACTAAAATATGAAATAGTTAAATAACGATAAATTATGCAAACAAAATAAAAAAGATAAATCATAATTGAATCAACATAATTAAATATCAATTACCTGTCAAAGTATTGTAGCGAATGGATAAAACCTTCATCATTGTTAAGTTCCCAATATTTTTTGGTATGCTTCCACTGAAATTGTTTTCCTCCAAATTAAGTAAAAGAAGCTCTCTGCATTGCCATAATTTGGATGGAAGCGGACCATCAAACTGGTTGCGACCAAAATTCAAGATTTGAAGACTCGGAAGATGTTGGCATATATTGTATGGAAGACCACCGCTCAAGTTGTTTCCATATAGATTCAATGTAATCGAAGAAGACATGTTGAAAACAGCCACAAGAATAGGGCCTTTTAGGGCATTTAAGCTCACATTCAATATCTCCACCTGATCTAAAAGGCCAATCTCTTTTGGAATTTCTGAAAAATCATAATAATATATGCACATTTATATGTTAAACTCATGTTTTATGCACATATAATGCACTGCAACAAAAGCGGAGTTATATATAACTATATCACATCAAGGCAATGCAACCACTACTACAAAAAATGCAAAAGACGACGGGAATTCACCGTCGTGAATTTGGTTTTCAAACCGTCGTAAAATCGAGCGACGTCTTTTGCAAAGTAAAACCACGACGCGAAATCACCGTCGTTGGTATTACAAACCACGTCATTAACAAAAAACAACCGACGTCTGTATACTGAAAAATGAACCAAAAAATTGTCCTGGAGAAGCATAGACGACATATTTTATACAACATACGTTGTGTAAAAATATACAATACGTCTTTAAATAAATAAAATATGACGTTATCAAATTATACGACGTCCAATATATTTTTATAACCGTCGTGCAATTGTATTGCCACTTCGTTTTTTTCCATTAATATTGACGTGGAAATAGCGGTTAGGGTAAATCACCGTCGTTGTTGTACCAAACAACGTCATTTACAAAGAAAAACCGACGTCTGTACACTAAAAATGAACCAAAAATTGTCCTGGGAGTAGAATAGACGACCTATTGTAAACAACAGCCGTCGTGTAAAATAATACAATACGTCTTTAAATAAATAAAATATGACGTTATAAAATTATACGACGTCCAATATATTTTTATAACCGTCGTGCAATTGTATTGCCACTTCGTTTTTTCCATTAATATTGACGTGGAAATAGCGGTTAGGGTAAATCACCGTCGTTGTTGTACCAAACAACGTCATTTACAAAGAAAAACCGACGTCTGTACACTAAAAATGAACCAAAAATTGTCCTGGGAGTAGAATAGACGACCTATTGTAAACAACAGCCGTCGTGTAAAATAATACAATACGTCTTTAAATAAATAAAATATGACGTTATTAAATTATACGACGTCCAATATATTTATATAACCGTCGTGCAATTGTATTGCCACTTCGTTTTTTCCATTAATATTGACGTGGAAATAGCGGTTAGGGTAAATCACTGTCGTTGTTGTACCAAACAACGTCATTTACAAAGAAAAACCGACGTCTGTACACTAAAAATGAACCAAAAATTGTCCTGGGAGTAGAATAGACGACCTATTTTATACAACAATCGTCGTGTAAAATAATACAATACGTCTTTAAATAAATAAAATATGACGTTATTAAATCATACGACGTCCAATATATTTATAAAACCGTCGTGCAATAGTATTGCCACTTCGTTTCTTCCATTAATATTGACGTGGAAATAGCGGTTAGGGGCAAATCACCGTCGTTGTTGTACCAAACAACGTCCTTTACAAACACAGACGACCTATTTTATACAAACACAGTCGTGTGTATATATATACTACGTCTTTAAATTAATAAAATATGACGTTATTAATGTACACTACGTTGTATATATTTATATAACCGACGTGGAAAATATGTTAGGCTCATGACTTACGACGTATGTGATAATGTAATATACAACGTCGTGATAATGTAAAAGACAACCGTGTTTCTCTATTTATACGTCGTCTTTAGTAAAATAATAGTCGTCTAATCCATCCAAGACGTCGTCTTTTGTAATGTTCAGGTTCGATATCTGTCCTTTTAGACGTCGGTATTATTGTACTGAAGTCGTGTTATTTGTAATTACATGTCGGCTCTTTATCCTTCTCCGACGTGATATCGTTAATAACTGTTTCACAATAACGTCGACTTTTTTCACTTTTAGTTCGCTTTTAGACGTAGGTAAATTCAATGCCGTCGTTGAATGATCCAAAACGTCGTTTTTTATTGACAATTTTATGACAACAGACGTTTGTTTTTCACAGTTTTATAAGGACCGTCGTTTTATAATACTGAACCAGTATTTTATGTACTGATTGTTTTGTGTCCAAAACCTGCATAATGAAAGTGAAGAAAACACATTACAATTTATTACAAAATTAATGTCATACAGTAGTGCTGTTTAGGGCATAAATAATTTCATAAATTACAAGAGCATCATTCAATCCATATATCTTCACACCCATCTCGAATATTTTGACTCCCAAACTCACCCACTAGTTCATCAAATGTGTCAACATTTGGCATCCCTCTAGTAAATGGCTCACACTCAATTCTCACATCACCTAAGACATCATCACCAATAACATCATCATTATATTCTCTATTAGGCGCTGATAACACTACCGACCAACCATGATGCATCGGGTCGTCAACAAAAAATACTTGTTTGACTTGAGAAGCCAAAACAAATTGGTCATTCCTATGTCCAATTTTACTCAAATCTACAAGGGTAAATCCAAGTTCGTCGACTACAAGGCCGGAAGTACTATCTATCCAATCACACCTAAAGACTGGGATTGTAAACTTTTGGTAGTCAAGGTCCCAAATTTCTTGAATGACACCATAAAAACCCATATTTGAGAGAATTGGGTTTTTATCCTTGGCACTAGCAACTTGCATGGTATGTGCAAGTAAATAAACTCCACTATTTTGAACTGTCCGCACATTATCTTGTGCCTTGATGTTAAATGTAACACCTTTAATAAGATAGCTCCTATATAATGGCACTGCCATGTTTGGACCAGCTGCTAGCCACCTTAAATTTTCTGATATCCCATGATTGCCTCCCTCATCAAGTTCACTTTGAACCTGCAAATTAATCATATCTTAATTCAATCTAACATAGAAAGAAGAAAATTAAAAGTCCAATATTGAATAACATATACCTTGAAGTGTAGCCATTGAATAAAAGTGCTATTGTGCTTATCTTGCAGCCACTTTGTTCTCTTTCTAAATTTTGGATAAGCGGCCTTGATGTGGATCATATGTTCCCTACATGACACGAAAAATTCAAGCATTACGATCCCAAACATATAAGATAAACATAAGGAATAATTTAAAATGGAAACTTAAGGAATAAAACTCATACTCGATATAAGGTAGAACTTCCTCCGTATTCTCCAAGACATATAGATGTGCTTGGTTCAACAGGTCCCGATCAACTAAGCTCACTGTGCAACCTGATAATGGCTTTGAAACTCCTATCTTCTGACTTGATGGCACTCCAATTGTACTAATATCAGATAAATGTTCAGTGCAAAATTCTACAGCTTCTTCAGCTATATAACGCTCCGCAATGCAACCTTCGGGATGAGTACGGTTCTGAACATACCCCTTTAGAACTTTCATATATCTTTCGAACGGATACATCCATCTACAATAAACTGGCCCACATAGACGAACTTCTCTGACAAGATGTACTACTAGATGAACCATGATATCGAAGAATGAAGGTGGAAAGTATTTTTCAAGCAAACACAAAGTAACTACTACATCTTCTTCCAACTTATCTAGCTTGGAAACATCAACCGTCTTTGCACATATAGCATTGAAGAAGAAGCACAAACGAGTTATTGCATACCTTGCAGGCTTCTCCAAAACAGAACGAATTGCCACAAGGAGCAATTGTTGCATTAAGGTATGACAATCATGTGATTTAAGGCCAAGAAGTCTTGAATCTTGTAAAGATACAAGATTTTTTATATTTGAAGAATAACCTTCAGGGACCTTCATACCATAGAAAGAATTGCAAACCGCTCTCTTCTCTGCTCTTGACAAATTCCAAGGCCCTGGAGGCAAACGAGTACTTCTTTCTCCATACTCGGGTTGCAAATCAGTTTTGACCCCCATGTTCAATAAATCTAACCGAGCAGCAATCCCATCTTTATTTTTTCCAGGGATCTCCAGCAATGTACCAATGATACTATCACAAACATTCTTCTCAATGTGCATAACATCGAGGACATGCCTCACTGGAAGGTATTTCCAATACTCAAGATCAAAGAATTTTGACTTCTTCTTCCAACAAACTCTGTCACCATCATTTTCACCTCCACCTCCCCCTTTTTTCGATCCCCATATGTAATTAATATCTTCAACCATTTGCAGCACTTCTTCTCCCGTTAATGGCTCCAGAGCCGTGCCATATTCAGGTTTCCCATTAAAAGCTGCATGTTGCCTCCTATATGGATGATTAATTGGTAACCATTTTCTATGCCCAATGTAACAAATTTTGTGGCCATTTTTCAACCTGTGACTAGGTGTATCATCGCCGCATATTAGACAAGCTTTATATCCTTTAACAACACAACCAGATAAGTTTCCATAGGCGGGAAAATCATTAATGGTCCACAGTAATGCAGCTCTGAGTGTAAAATATTCTCCTATGTGTGCATCATACACTCCTCTAATCCCATCCCACAAAGATTTTAAATCATCAATCAAAGGCTCCAAGTAGACGTCTATATCATTTCCGGGTTGTTTAGGACCGGAAATCAATAAAGTCAACATCATGAACTTTCGTTTCATGCACAGCCATGGTGGGAGATTATATGTAACTAAGATAACTGGCCAGCAACTATATCTGCTACTTAGAGAACTGTGGGGATTGAATCCATCAGATGAAAGAGCCAATCTCAAGTTTCTCGGCTCATTACCAAACTCGGGCCATTTATCATCAACAAGTTTCCAAGACGGGGAATCCGCCGGATGAGACATCTGACCATCAATTGATTTTCTAGCAGCATGCCAAGTCAAATTCTTAGCTGTCTCATGTGATTGAAACATCATTTTAAACCTTGGAATTGGAGGAAAATACCACAACACCTTCGCTGCCACACCCTCTTTCAAGAATCCATCTTTGGTTTCCTTCCACCTTGAGATACCACAAGTAGGACAATTAGTTGAATCTTCATACTCCTTCCTATACAAGATGCAATCATTGGGGCATGCGTGGATTTTCTCATAACTCAGCCCCAATGCACACAGAGTCTTTTTTGCCTCATACATAGAGGCCGGTATTGTATTTCCTTCTGGAAGCAACTCGCCCTGAAGTATCAATAATTCTGTAAAACATACATCACTCATCCCATGTTTTGCCTTCAAATTATACAACTTCACTAATGCCGATAACTTGGTGTACTTTCTACAACCAGGGTACAATGGTTGATCTCCATCCCCAATCACATTAGCAAACTCATAAGGATCCGATCCAAAATCACCAAAATCATTATCATCCATCTCTATTTCTTCAGACACAAAACTGTACCTACTATGGTCATCATCTTCTTCAACATTTCTACTAGCATTACTAGTTGCAATTGGTTCCCAAGGTTCTCCATGAAATGTCCAATTCTTATAGCTTTGGTCAACTCCATTAAAGTATAAGTGATCCCTTATAATTTCAACCCCAAACAATTTCAAATTCGCACATTTAACACATGGACAACGGATATGCGTTGTAGTTAGAAGATTTTCCACAGAAAATTGCAAAAAAGCTTCCACCCCTAACTCATATGCCTTCGATCTTCTATCCGAGTGCATCCATGACTTATCCATCTTGGACACTATATCCTATTATCTATAATAAGGTGAAAAGACAAGCAATGACTATCACTATAGCAGATTATATAAGGTTTTAATAGCAAATAATATAGTATACAGACGACGGTTTTTAAACAACAACAGACGTATTACACATATATAGACGACGGGTTTTAAAAACACGTCGTCTAATGCTAGCAAGAAACAGACGCCAGCGAACTTTAACCACGACGGTAGTTAAAACAAGCGTCGTGGTATATTTTTATAGACGACGGTTTGTTAAAAAAACCGTCGTCGTATGCATAAAAAGGATTTCGAAATCCCAGTTTATTTTCAAGAACCCAGAATATATTCAGAACACAACATATACATTAATACTAAGCACGAAACCAACATATACTACGCATGAAAACATTAAATCCATTCCCGATTCATAATAACAGAGAGTATTAAAAGATCCGACAAGATTAAACCCTAAACCCGATTCATGAAAACATTAAACATTAAATCCATTAACCCATACCGTCGACAACATTAAAAAATCACAAAACCCTTTACCACAGAACTGAATATCATTCAATGAATTTACAAGCATGAGATTAGGGTTTGCACTTACAGGTAGGCAGAGCTCACAGCTTATGGCCAACTTGGATTCGACGGAGTTGTAAACTTGGCCAACTTGGATTCGACGGAGAGACCAACTTTGAATTAGAGTTGAAGTGAGAGAGCGGAGCGAAATGTTTTAGGACACAGACTATGGTCAACTTGTATAAGAGTTAGAGCGAAATCTGAAAATTTTAGGTCGAGCTGAAATTTTTAGAAAGCGCGCTTTTTAAAAAACATCGACGGAAACAAAAACATAATCGTCGTTAAAGGTTCACCCTAAACATGACGCTTATTTTAAAAATAACGTCGTTGTAAATATACTTACAACACAAAACCAAACTACCGTCGTTAAAAGTTCAACAAAAAGAAATATGCCCTAAACCCTAATAAATAAAACCTAAATTATATATATTGTTTTTACAAATAATTTTTCAAAAGGGATTAGGGTTTTATGGCCTAAAATATCTCGTCCATAAAACCCTAAACCCTAATCCCTTTTCTAAATTTAAATAAACCCTAAACCCTAAACCCTAAACCATTAAAGTATAAGTGAGTTGTGACTCATGATAACATTTTAATTTTTGGTGGTAATTTTAAATTTGTATAACTCAAACTTAATTTTTTAAAGCTTAAGGGGGAAGAAAATATTGCAATGACTTCATAGGAGTTGACGTTGCATTTTTTGGATTTATTTTAAATTTATTATGAATATTTCGAATTAAATAGAATAAAATATTATTAATAAAACCCACAAACCACGTCGTCGTTAATAAATTAACGACGTTTTAACTAATATAAACGACTTAATTTTAACAACAAACGTCGTTTAGAGTTCAAACCATGGCCATTTTTACAACTAAAACGACGTACAAACAATTTTCCACGACCTAATATCTTAACATCTCGCCGTCTAATGTCAATCAAACAACGTCGTCTATATAATTAATAGCGTCGTTTTAACAACCATTTACGTCGCGTTTTTAAAAAATATGACGTTGTTATGTGTGTACAACGTCATTTTAAAGAAACCACGGTTTAGAAATGCGCTCTTCGTAAATCATCGACGGAAAACAATAAAACCGTCGTTAAATATGACATCCATACCCTAAACCCTAAACCCTAAACCCTAAACCCTAAACCATAAAATATAAACCCTAAATTATATATATATATATATATATATATATATATATATATGTTTAAATAATTATAGAAAAGGATTTATGGTTTTAGGGCCTAATATATATTAACCATAAACCCTAAACCCCAAAAATAAACCTTTATCCCCCTAAACCCTAAACCCTAAACCATTAAAGTATAAGTGATGTTGTGACTCATGAAAACATTTTTCTTTTTGGTGGTAATTTTAAATTTGTATAACTCAAACTTAATTTTTTAAAGCTTAAGGGGGAAGAAAATATCACAATGACTTCATAGGAGTTGACGTTGCATTTTTTGGATTTATTTTAAATTTATTATGAATATTTGAGTTAAATGGAATAAAATATTATTAATAAAACCCACAAACCACGTCGGCGTTAATAAATTAACGACGTTTTAAATTATTATAAACGACTTAATTTTAAAACAAAACGTCGTTTAAATTATAAACCATGGCCATTTTTACACATAAAACGACGTACAAACCATTTTCCACGACCAAAACTCTTACTTCTCGCAGTCTAATATCAAGAAAACAACGTCGTCTATAGAACCAAGAGGGTCGTTTGAACAACCTTTTACGTCGCTTTTTAAAAAATGTGACGCTGTTATGTGTCTGCAACGTCTTTTTGAAGAAACTATGGTTTTTCACAACATGAAAACCTCAACAAATTTGTTTCAGCATGATCTTGGGTTTTTAACAACATGAAAACCTCAACAAATTTACAGGGACGTTGACGTCAACAAAAACTTGCTAATTCTAACCAATTTTGTACAAAAACTTGTCTAATTCTAAAAAAATTTGTACATTTTATAAAAATGTTTAAGTATGCTAAAATTCCTCTACTCCATATGAACACACACAAACTCTGCCCATTCTTTCCTAACTTCGTCAATGGCAGCTTGGGGGTATGGCGCTTGATTCTTTCCTTTGGCAAACTGCAGTCCATAAACAAAGATTAATCTCACCGACGACGCTATTATTCATTTACCGACGTAGGATATATATTCAACGACGGTATTTTTAATCTACCGTCGTTGATAATATAAAAACCGACATAAAAAATAAATCTGAAAATTTTCTTCTTACCGTCCTCTCAAAATCCAGGGAAGTATCCTTTATGATGTCTCTCATAAAGCGCATGACATAATACCCACATTCTACACTGCTTGGTTGCTTTGGAGTGCCGGGCAGAGTTTTCCAAAGAGGTGTTTTACGGCCTACTCTGCCTATGTGTGTATTATACATTTTTAGAGCAGAGTTCACTATGTTTTTTTCGTCCTCATCCACAACACGATTTCCAGGCAGTGGATCCAGAAAATAGACGGTCTCCTTCTTTGCTCTCACAATGATCAAGACCCAATGACGGCTGCACAAAATAAATATAAAGGTTAAATATAGTTTTATATGCAGAGCATCATACAAACAAAATCCTGTTTTTTGTTTGGAGACTAACCTTGGATTGTAAGGCATCAGGAAAATCTGTTCACCATCTGTTTTTTGAAGTCGATTGGCTACGAGACGTGATCTGTCAGTTAATGAACCAGCGTCAGCACTAACTGCAGCAGGGTCGATAAAGCCAACCATATTCACCATATTTGCAGCTTTCAGATGATCAAATAGGCACCTAAATATATGAATTGAAACCATGAGTGTTTTTTTTTTTAAACATAAAGGAGAGTGTCAAATGAATATTTGATAAGGACAAACCTCATATATACTGCAACGACAGTAGCCCCAATTTCTTCCATACCAGCAAATTGGGTAATATCTTCATGCAAGACGAAGGTGTTACGATCTATGCCAAACACCTCCTTCTCAATAGTAAAGGACATAGCCTTCTCCTGAGGCTTTAGTGTCGATTCAACATAACTACAAAGGGATTGTAAAGAAGATGGCAACTCCAGCTTTGAATAATCTGGTACTTCAGTACTCTGTTTGAACAAATAAAGCAACATAAAGTGACGTGGTAAATAAATAACAACGACGTTTTAAATAATAAACGTCGTCTTAAAATGAGTTACACGACGGTAAAAAAAATACCGTCGTAATGAATACTTATTACGTCGTTTAAATAAAACCGACGTCTAATTCAAATGCAAAATTCATAATTAATGAATTTACCTTTTCAATTTTCTCTTCTCCAACACTGGATTGCTGTTATAATAAATAAAGAGAAGAAAGATTGTACAACAATTTAAACATTCAACTAAATAAAAAATGGCGTGGAAATTTTAAACAAACGACGGTTTTAAAGAAAATAAAACAAATGAAAAAGGCAAAGTTATGAGAATTTACCTTTTCATCTTTCTTTTCTTCAATCTTTTCTACATCCCCAGATTTCTGTTATAAGAAATAAAGAAATATATATAAGACATTGTACAAAAAGTAAAAAAAAATGAAAAAGTAAAATTAAATTAAACCGTCGTGGTACTGAAAAACAAACGACGTTATTAAATAATTACAGACGTCTATATTTAATTAGACGACGGTAAATAATAAACGTCGTGGTATTTCATATACTACGACGTTATGTAAACTTGTACAACAATTTAATCATTCAATTAAATAAAAACTGCCGTGGAAATTTAAAACAAACGACGGTTTAAAGAAAATATAGACGTCTGAAAATTGAAAAACAAATTAAAAAGGCAAAGTCATGAGAATTTACCATTTCATCTTTCTTTTCCTCTATATTTTCTACTATCTTTTCTACATCGCCAGATTTCTGTTTTAAGTAATAAAGAAATATATATGACATTGTACAAAAAGTAAAGAATTAAAATAAACCGTCGTGGTACTCAACAACAGACGACGGTATGTAATAATTACAGACGTGTAAAATTCATTAAACGACGTTAAATAAAGAATTACGACGGTAATGAGAATTGAAAAAAAAAAGAAAAAGGCTAAGTTATGAGAATTTACCTGTTCAACTATCTCAAGTATCTTTCCTTCTACTGTCTTTTCTACTTCCCCGGATTTCTGTTTTAAGAAATAAAGAAATATATAAATGACATTGTACAAAAATTAAAAACAAATAAATTCACCGTCGTGGTAAACGTTAACAGAAGGCGGTTTAATACAAGAGCGTCGTGGTATAACTTTAACACGACGGTAAATATAAACAGAGAAACAGAGAATTCAAAGTTCAAAAACGTTACCATTTCTTCCTGCTTTTCCCCATTCTTGGCAGTATCCTCCTCAAATTGAAGGGCTCTAACATCAAGTGCCCCTGAGCAGCTTGCTTTGTCCGACATTGGATTTTTAGGACTTTGCCCTTGGATTTGGGACATTGTATTCAGTTTCAGCATGCTTTGATCAAAATTGGGGATGAGTTTGGAAAGCTGACTCAGCAAATTTTCCCTCTCAGCTTCTACCAATTGCTTGGTCCTAGCCTCCATCTTTAAACTCTCTTCCCTTGATCTAGCCTCCATTTTCAAAGTCTCTTCTTGAAGGACAAGTCTTACACTTTCCTTCAATTGATCGGCAAACTTTACCTTCTGTTGTCTAGGTAAATTGAAGTATTGCTTAGGGGAAACCCCAGCCCCTACCCCTCTAACTCTTCCTGGATGCTCGGGACCCAAAGCCATTGTCAAAACATCATTGGTTCTTGACAGAGAAAGAGTGCCTTCAGAGACTTGCTTTTGCAAATCATCCTAACAAAAAGACATAATAAAAAGTCAGAATAAGAAAACAAACGACGGTTATTTATAAAAAATCGACGTAATATAATATTTCGCACGACTCAATAACATAACAATCGACGTAATATAGTATTTCAGACGACGCTAACTAAATACCGACGTTATTAATTTATTAAACGACGTCAATAATAAACCACCGACGTCTTATGATATAATTACAAAAAACAGAGCATGGATTCCAGATTCAGACCTTTAACGACGCGTTTTAAAATATTTCGACGTAGTAAAACTTTTCACACGACGCAAAAATATAACAGCAGACGTAATAAAATTTTTAAAACAGAGTGAGTAGGCTTACAATTAATTTTGCTTTCTCTGCAGTCTTTGGATCCGGGATGTTACCATGTTTGTCTTCTCTTGCTTTTTTCCATAAGGTAGATGGATCAATATCTACCCCAGGCATGATTTCCTTCAAGTCCTCCTTAAAACCAACATATCCTTTTCGAGACAATCGATGATTGTACTCGAGTTTCTCCCTCCTCTGTGATTGTTCTTCATGCACAGCCTCAAATTTTTCAGACAACCTTGAAGCTACAAAGGCATCCCATTGAGCTTTCTCTAAGAATTTGTATGTTTCAGGGGGCTGCCTTAATCTATCCTGCTCCTTGATGAATGGAAGGATATGAAACCTCGTTAGTGTAGATTTGAAATCCTTCCATTTCTTGGCGGCAGAAGATAGCACCATTTGCTTGCCCCCTTTACCAACCACAAAAGCCATGTCAACGGCTTCCCAAATCTGCTCTTTTATATCCTTGGATATTTGAACCCATTTCTTGTCCACAAGTGGGACTCTGGAGCGTGCCAACACACCAATGTAGGACTGCATCTCATTATGTGCACGGCCATATGGTTTCCCTTCTTCATTGTACTCAACAACAGGCTTGATTTTCTGAATTTTTCTCTGCACAACACGGGGCATTGTGCTCATACCCCGACCTGACTTTGGCTCCTCAGAAATAGTTGCCGTGCTGCCTGGTTCTGTCTCAGAAGATGAAACAAACTTCATCTTCTTCGAGGACTTGGTTTGAGGATTTACAACACTAAGCTCCTTCTTCGAGGATTCATTTTTTTTCAAGCCAGACTCCTTACTTTGGGATTGAGAAACCATGGTTACAGACAAATTAAACCTGCAAGTGAAAATTTATCAGTGAAATTAAGAAAAACCACGACGATTATTTATAAACTACGACGTATTATAATATTTCAAACGACGTAAGAACAAAACAAACGACGTAATAATAAATTTAAACGACGGTACTTAATAACCGACGTGATAAAATATTACGACGACGTCAATAATAAACAACCGACGTCTTATGATATAATCAAAAAACAGAGTATTAAATATTACAACGACGTTAATAATAAAAATCGCCGTGGTATTAAAATAAAACGACGTAAATATTAATATACCGTCGTCTATACCACAAAAAAATTAGGAACAACGTAAAATATTTTCAGCAGAAAAATAATTAAAAAGATTTTCGAAACAAAAACCATTGTTCAGAGAAATCAAACATGCGATGAATATATCCTTAAAAATAAAAAACAAAAAAAGGATCTCATTTTAAAAACCAACGAAGAACACTTTCACACGACGCTAAGGTGACTGGCGAACCGTCGTGGTCTATAAATCTAACCACGTAAATAACAAGCCACCGTCGTCTTATTTAGTTGAAGTAAAAGAACCAGAGTAGTGTTCAAACTTGGAAACTTTTCGTCTTTGTCTGCAAATTTTATCAAACTTGGAAAGAAAAAATGTAAAAAGATTAAAAAAAATGAAAATGATATGCGCATGCAAAACAAGAACAAAAATCCTTCCAGAAATGCTTACCCTTTGCTTGCGATGAAAGCTTTCTTCTGGAGTTTGGTGTTTCAGTTCAGAGATGAAGACGAAGAGGAGATAAGCTTGAAAGTTTGAAACAGTTCTTGGAGAATGAAAAATGAGAGAAGCTTGAAAGTTTTTCTCGGGTTTGGAAACAGTGCAAGTATGGGTCAGGAAGGCGAAAAGTTTAAAATAATAAAAAACCGTTTCATAAAAACGACGCTATTAATAGTATGCGCCCTAGTATGACACATTATACGGCGCTATTGTTAACACTGCCCTATAATATTACTTTACACGACGGTATGTTTTAATGCAACGACGTTTTTAAAACGAATTACACGACGAATGTTTTTTCAAAAAAGATGAATCGTCATTTTCCAATTTACCCAACGACCTTATATTCAATAATACCACGTCGTTTTAATTACTCATACCGACGTGAAAAATTAATTCCACATCGTTTTTATTACACAATAAATTAATTTTCCAAAAAATTACAACGTCGTTGTTAAGTAATTTATACGACCTTATTTGAAAATTTAAATGACGTGTATGTTATATATAAACGTCTATAATGTAAAAAAACCGACGTGGTATAAAAGATTTGTTTATAAATAATGGGTTTTCTGTCTTTCTGTCGTCTTCATTTTTCAATTAGGGTTTCAACTTTTTCTCACCTCTCTGGAGGCACATCACCTCTCAGTCTCACCTCGCTTTCATTTTTCAGTGTAGCAAGGGTGGAACCAGCCTTAGAACCTGCATGGGTTTGCAGCCGCACTTGCCCATTTGAAGGCATACGAGGGCACAACCCACAACAAGTTCTAAGTCTGGTTCCACCCTTGCTACACAGGAGTTTTGAAGAAACAGTTGATTTTGATGAAAATGGGAATCGAGGAGTTTTTTGATCTCCATGGTCTTCTTGCTCGACATGTACCCAGCCGCTCTGTTATCCCTCAAGGCCTGAGCCTTCATGATTCTTTCCATGTTGGCAGTCCAGCACGGTCAGACGGTCAGACACCACAACCTTCTCCACTCTGTCACCCAAAACATCCTTCACAACCTTGCAGAGTCCCTCAAACTTCTCCTTCAACTCTTCCTTCTTCTTTGCCTCGTCTTCACTCTCATCAAGCTTGAGACCTTCCTTGGCGGCTGAGACAAGCTTCTTGCCCTCAAACTCCTTGTGAGAGTAATTGGCACATCATCCACTTCTAAAACATTGCCTTTGTTCATTCTGGTTCGATTATGATGAGGAACAGAGTTCATTCTGGTAATGATAGACGAATAATCGCATAAAATTTGTACGTCGTTAATTTAACAAACCGTCGTGGTTAACACAATTATGCGACAGTAGAGTTATGTGATCTACCGACGTTGTTATTAAAAAACCGCCGTATTATTTAGTTATAACGATGGTATATAATTCATAACGGACGTGGTTATCACAACTGACGAAAGACTTTTGGAATTCCGATGGGGTTATGACGGCGCTTTGTTCCTATGAACAGACGTTGTACTTATAAATTGAACGACTGTGTATTTTAATAAACCGACGTGGTTACTTTGGTGTTCTGAAAACGACGTCGTTCTCTTTTTAATACGCGCCAAATGACTTTTGGATTTCCGATGCAATTATGATGGTGCTTTTTTTATTTTAACGGACGTTGTACTTAGAAATAGAACGACCGTGTATTTTACGAAACCGACGTGGTTACTTTGGGGTTCTGAAAACGACGTCGTTCTATTTTTAATACGCGCCAAATGACTTTTGGATTTCCGATGTAGTTATAACGGCGCTTGTTTATCTAAACTGACGTTGATTATTAAAATATGACGTCGCTATGTAAATTAGAACCGACGTTGTACTTCGATAATTTGTTTAAATATGATTTGTTCACGCGTTTTTTAACTCTCAGTTTTCAATTAGGGTTGCAGAATGATTCCTCACAAGACCAAGCATGGGTTTGCTACATCCTCCTGTGTAGCAAGGGTGAAACCAGCTTGAGAACCCGCATGGGTGTTCCTGATGCTCGCAGAGACGAACTCAGGTGGTGGCTATAGCTGGGAGTGGGCTTGAGGTTCAGAATGAGTAGGTGGTGTCTATTCATTCTGAACCTCAAGCCCACTCCCAGCTTCACCCCAAAGGCACAACCCACAACAGGTTCTAAGGCTGGTTCCACCTTGCTACACAGGAGTTTTGAAGTTGATCACTGTGGAAAAGGGGACTACAATGTAACCAGGAATCGAGGAGTGAGGGTTCACACTTTGTTGATTTTGATTTTGATTTTGATTTTGATTTTCAGGAATCGAGGCTGTGCAGGAGCTTGAGAACAAGAGGAAGGAGAGGGCCTAGCTTGCATATGAGAGGAAGAAAAAGTTGAACATATATTTGCCACGATGTATTTGCCAAATTTGTGTTCATATATTGTGTAAATATTTAACACGAAGAGATTTGCCTTTTAAGATGAAAATGTTGTTGAGGATTGAGAATTAAATTTTGTTTTGTGTTAAGAAAGATATTACCAAAATAAAAGAAAAATTAATTAATTTTAAAAAGCTATAAACATAAGACGGCGGTTTACAGAGAGGGCAGACGTATAAATTGAAAAAATACGACGGTAATTTGAACTTAGGACGTGGTAAATAAAAATGACAGTAGTGTTGTAGCTACCATCGTAGTATACTCCAAAATAATAAGTCGGCGGTTTACAACGAATGCACCGTCGTAGTATACAGACGTTGATTCCACTATATTATACGACGTGGATTAAGAACAGTTGGTCGTGTTTAGTTAGGAGTTAACACGGCAGGTTTTTTGGTGAACTGTCGTCTTTATTTTCTACGTCAGTGTATTCATACCTGCTGTCGTTGTTTTTTGGTCAGATTTTAACTCTGAAGAAATCCTTTTTAAAAAACGACGGTTTTTTATTTGTATGCGTCGTCTTTTAAAAATATTGAACAGTAAATCACTTATCCACGACGGTTTTTTTTTATACCGTCGTCGATTTAAATACAACGACGGTTTTATGTTATGCCGTCGTCTTTTTCTGGTCGTCTTTTTCCATTTTTGTAGTAGTGAACAAATATATATACCACTAAAATTGTTGGAGCCAAGGTATATCCTCTTCAACATTGTTAAGTTCCCTATTTCTCTAGGTATTGCACCTGTTAAGTATGCCAAACAAAGACTCAGAATACATGTAAATAAATGAAATTAGAAAAAACAACACACTACATAATATGTTACACTTTTTTCACTTGAATGTACAATATGGAATTTTTTCTATAGTATTAGATTTGAAGGGTATTTTTTATATTTATAAAATATCATGTTATAATGGGCCTCCATGTGAAAAAGGTCATAAATATTCCCTATTATTTACAATCTATCATCTATGTATTTATCCCCCGACACCCAATCAGTTTTATCATTGTAGTGTACAACATGTACTCGCTAGTTTCATAAATGTAAGTTTTGTAAAAACTTTGAGTATATTAAAAAAAAAATCAACATTATAGACTCAACCGTTCTTAAAATTAAAAGCCAAATACATAATCTATTCAAGTGAGAGTTTTTTAGTATTGGATGACCTGCAAGTAAGAAAAAATTAGCATAATTTTCTATAAAAAAAACATATTAGGCTTATAGATTAATAACAAGATGTTGAAACATAATGATAAATCAACAATAGAGTCTAGATAGCTTGTTGACACATAACATAGGTACCTGATAGTTTGTTCATGATTAGATCTATGTCTTGCAATGTAGACAAGTTGAAGATAGTCGCAGGTATGAAACCTGAAAACTGATTGCCACGTAAACTGAATGTTTGAAGTTTGGGGAAGGACCCAAACCACGATGGAATGGATCCCATAAAATTGTTGAATATGAAGCTAATAAACTTCAGCCGACGCAAACAAGACAATTCCTTGGGCAGGGTGCCATAGAAGTTGTTGTTTCTTAAGTCCAGCTCAACAAGAAATGAGAGGTTGCCGAGGGGTGGAGGAATGGTGCCGAAGAGTCCCATGTAAGAGAGGTTCAAGACTGAAACTCTGAGGTGGCGAGCGCCACAAGTAACTCCAACCCAATTGCAAACGGAGGTGGTGGTTGACCAGTTGACCAAGATGTTGTGAGGGTCACTAGTGATATGGGATTTGAGAGCTAGAAGAGCAGACTGGTCCGTGGTGATGTTGGTTTGTGCTGCACCTGCTGTGCCTAGAGAACTGCACTGCAGCTGCAGCACCAGCAAGAAGGTGATTGGCAAGAGGAAACAACTTCTCTCCATGACCATGAGCACCGAAAACAGATAAGTTCCTTCCAACTTCAAATTGTTTTTCGTTTGTTTTTTCCTTTCCGATTTAGAACTTGAAATCATTGAATAATTTGTTGTTGTGCCAATCTATGAAGGTAGAACAAGTTGCCAAAGAGTGGGGCACATGATTGCACCATGGGAGGAAGAAATTCGCGAGTAGCCAAATGCAACTGGTCCATTAATTGCAGCGACTTAGACTTGTAATAAGGGAAGCATGGACAATTGGGCATTTGCTTTCCACGCATCTATCTTCATAAATGTGCAACAACTTGCTAATACATCTCATCTGTTTCTGTTTGTGAATGTTTTCACAAGACTGTAACAGGAAAACTATACTCATCTATTCCTTTCCTTCCATATATGCCAAAGAGGGGGCCGAGCAGTTAATTGCAGTGCAGGGCAAGGCATCCTTAGCCTCATCCGGACTTGACTTACATTCAAATGGTGACCATGCTTATATGATTCATAAACACTCATAAATTTTTCAGCGAAACGCTGTCAGAAATTCGCAAGTAGCCAAATGCAACGACTTGTAATGAAGGAAGAATGGACAGTTGGGCATCTTCACAAATGTAGAAGAACTTGCCATACGTCTATATATTCCGTCAATCAGATATGGATGGTCAATCCAATCTCCTCCGCATAATAAGGACCCTTTTGCTTTGATTTTTTCTTTCAGAAACAAAGCATATACACATACATATATGGTAGAAAACAATTCCAGGATAGCAAGCTGGTGGACTAAATTTGCATGCAGTTAATTGCTCAGACCACGACCAATTTCCGTTAGTTTTTCGCTTTGTTGGGCTTAGGCCTGTACATACTTGATAATGCTGCCAAAAGGTTGATAGTTCAATGGTAAAACCGTAAAGTATTTATTTGGTTAGTGATCTCAAGTTCAAATACCAATAACACTTAATCCCTCTCCTTTCCAAGTTTTAACAAATAATAATAATAATAATAATAATAATAATTTGTGTATGCGACTAATTTCAGTTTGATCACAAAATATTTTTCAATATTATATGCATTGCATTTAGCTTTAAATCAAATTGAAAAGTCAAAAAACTTGTATATATTGTGTCTACGGACTCATCTCGACATGCCCTACGCAACAGTACAACTGAAATTCCCAAAGTCTTTCCCGAACAAAAAGTCAACTTTTAAACCATTAAAATAGTCCCGGGGTAAAATCGTCTTTTATTTGAATATTTTATTAATTAAAAATTAATTTAGGATTGAGTTATTACATCTTTAATACTAATTTCTTCTTACTTTAGTTAACTTAGATTTCAACATATATATTGACTTAGATAGAACGTTTATTAGGTGAGTTAATCTGTTATATTCATAATTAACTATCTTCCTCGTTTATTAAAATATGAAATAGTTTTTTTTTTACCAAACAAGCGATAGTATTTATTAGATCAATTGAAAAAGAACATAGAAAGCCATTTCAATTAGCAATATGACTTATATGGGTAGAACTTCCCTAGTGATTTTACGTTAAAACACCAATGACACCTCACTCTCTCCTTTTCAAATTTTCACAAATAATAATAATAATAATAATTTGTGAATGCGACTAATTTCAGTTTGGTCACAAAATATTTTTCAATATTAGGGCATCATTATAAATGTGCATTGCATTTAGCAGCATATTAAATTGAAAAGTAAAAAAACTTGTGTATATTAGCCTTTCAGGACACTTTTCTGATGCATGATACACATCCGTTGGCATTATGCACACAGCTGGTAGACAATACTTCCATTCATCTCAACATCTACAAACCCTTATCCACTTTTTTTTCTTCTGCTGTTATATAAAATAAAAAATATATATTATAATTCAAATCATTGAAATTGCAACATTGTTTGTCTTTTAAGCGTCACTACCTCATCTTTTGAAAATTTATCATATTCATTTCAAACCTTTTTTTTTCTTTCAAAAATACTCATATACGAATTTCATGAAAGGTTGAATGATGATGAGATATTAGTCAATGTGATAAACTAAATAATTGTACGAATTTCATATTTAGAGTTAAATTGCATTTATTATTTAAAAATTGTATTTTTTTTATTTGACAATGGTCCGATGAAAATGAAGAAATGATGGTAGAATTCAATTTTAAACATATATCTAGCAATTTAATTTTCAAATATTCAATTATTGGCCTAGAGTTTGGTGACCAAAATAATTGAATTTTAAAATTATTTTTATGGCTAATGCAGTCTAGCCCAGTGAAAAATGACCTTAATTTGCAAGCTAGTGGTCTCAGGTTTCAAACTCTCATGACACCATTATAGTGTGTGTTATATTTTTAAGATTTTGTGGTGGTAGCTAGGGGTGGGCATCAATCAGGCCAATCCAGTTACATCGACCGAACCGATTATATTGGTTTGATTTGGTTTGATTTTGTGATCAGTTTATAATTGTATATCATTTTGTACCCCTCTAGCTTATGATTTGGTTATGTTATTGAGTTAAACTTGTGCTTTTAATCCCTTTTCTGTTTATCATTCAGTTCATTAAGCCTTAGGTAGCAATGGTGGCTTTGGATAGGAAATGATGCAAAATGGTGCAAAAATGAGCAGACTGAGCTAGCAATTTATTTCGGCCTTAACTTCCTCCTCCCAACTTATATTGGCCCAATTAATGTGTGGTTGGAAAGAAGAGATTCTGAACTGCAAGATGGACTACTCAAATGTATCAATTGATGAAGCCAAGCCCAATCCGTTGGGCCCTTCAAAATGCACACCATGAGTCAATTCCAATCTATTTTTGGCAGTCAACTTGAAAGGCCCAAAACGTACACTTGTGTTGCTTAGATGGGAATACATTCTTCATACAAGTTGTTCCAATGGGTGTCTATTATGACATATCCAAATTTGATCCCTATTGGATACATATTGAAACCTCAGGCCTTCATACACCAAGCCTGGTTCAGAAGAATCTTTTATTTCCAGCAACAACAAAAAAACCCACATGGGTTGGCAGCAAAAGGCAGCCACAATTGAACACCTTTGAAAACCCATCTGAAGAAAGCTTGAGGTGCAGCAAAAGAAGTATGGGATGGAATTGATTCCAACCACACTAACATAGACAAGATGAAGTGGGAGTTATGGGTTGTATTAAAAGAGGAATGGTGGTGTTGGATTTCATCATGATGTTCCTCCCTCATAGCCCTATTAATAGAGAAGTCTTCAAGCTACAAAACTCACTTTAGCCATCCCCCACACTTCCATCATTCCATCAACACATCCAGAAATCTTCTTCATACACTCCCATCAACCCCATACACTCTAGCAATCAACCCAATACTCTAAACTGCCCCAAAATCACCAAAACAGCTCCAGAAAACCTCCCTTCCATTTCCCTACGAATTTCCTCTTTCTCAACCATCACCACTCACCCAAACTCATCCCAAATCACCTACTAGCTGTCATACATCATTCTAGACGTGGGGAAGCTCTTGGAGGAGCATTAGACGTGGAGAAGCACTTGAAGAAGTCTTGGACACCATAAGAACTTCAGAAAATGGGTTTTTCTACTCTTATTGCATTCCTTATGATTTCTCATTTCTATCTAAGTTTCTTTTCCATTATGAGCAGCTAATTTCATAACTAGGGCTTCGATGTAACCTAACATGAATATTCTGGGTTTATAAGTTTCAAGTTTGGAGTTTCAAGTTGGATTCATGATTCATGTTCTTATTCATTATGCTTATCAGTTAATATGCTTGTTTGAATGATTGATCACCATTAGAACTTGTATGTTAGCTATCTTGGTTTGAATTAAGTGGTGTCTCATTGAACACAACCGGTAGACTAGTGGAAATAATTTTGAATCTTGGACAATTCTTCACAACTTCCCAACATTGGTGACTCATGAAACTTTTTTTGCCTTGACCCATGGCACCAAACCACATTTGTGCTTGTAGGATCTATTAAAAATAAATAATTGGAAATGCAAGAAACATAAACAAATTGAAAACGCAAGAAAAAAAAAAAGAATATGCAAAAAAATATAAACATATTGGAAATGCAAGAAAAAAAATGAATATGCAAGAAAATATATCTAATAACCCGATCCTAAATTAATATTTAATTATTCAAGTATTCAAGTAAAGGACAATTTTATCCCGTGAATATTTTAAAGCTTTAAAAATTGACTTTTTGTTAGGGAATGAAATTGGGAATTTCAGTTGTACCGTTGCGTAGAGCACGTCTAGATGAGTTCGTAGATAGGTAGTCGGCTCAAATTGGAGTTGTAATGAAGAAGTTACGATAAAAAATAGTCCATTGGCAAAACTGTAAATTTTTTTAAAATGGATGTTTTTATTTAAAAACCTGATTTCAATCTCTCTCTCTCTCTCTCTCCCTCTCCCCTCCCCCCCCCCCCCCCCCCAGCTTTGCCGATCGGGTTTTGCACTCCAGCCGCCGCCACGCTCAACCACTAACCACTAGACCGGTCACGTTAGAACAGCCACCTCGACCTCTTCCAGCCCCAGCCCTCTGCCACCTTGATCAACCGCGGATATCGTTGGAATTTGCAGAAAAATCGGCCGAATTTTACAGAAAATTTCGGCCGCTCAATCTCACACTTCTGGCCACCGTTTCCATCAATCCATGTATTTTTTTCTCCACCTCTCTCTAGGTGTTCTAGTTGTTGGATGTGTTAGTTACGAGAAACTTATGCGTTTTGGAGCATTTATAAGAGATGGAAGTTTGGCCGGTTTTCGGCCTCCGATTTCGGCCACTTCCGTCGACCTTTTGGGGTAGGCCCAAAAACAAAAATCGCTCCACTTTATGTGCTCTTCGTGTAGGTATAAGTCTTGACCAGCGGGTTGGAGTTTTTCTGATCGCGATAAATTGTTTTGGACACCCACGCGCTGCCGGCGCATGGGGTGGTGCATGGGCCACTCTTTGGCTAGTCCTTGGGTCCTAAAATAATTCTCATGTCTTCCCGAGCATGATGGTATGCTCGGATATGAATTTGGATATCGTTTCAGCGTTGATCGAATATTGAATATCAGGCGTTATCCTGGTTCGGTAGGTTCGGACCGTTGGATCGACTTCATTTTAATATATGTTGATCTAGGCACTCCTAGGATCGTGTAGAAAATTGCGGATCTAGAATCGGAGTCTCGGATACTTCGATTCAATAATTCAAAGTTTAGGTAAACGGTAACCGTCTGATCGTGCGATCGTGAGCGATCCGACCGTTCGATTTAGACCAAACTGGTAGGACGTGTTTATTAAACCTTGTTGAACCCATGGAAACTTTCGAATCGAAAATCAGAGGTCATGGGCCCTACGGGCCCCTTTGACCCAACTTAGGAAAGTTGACCACTCGGTTGACCGAGAGTCACCCGAGGTAGTTTCATCCTTTGAGAAGTGCAAGAGCAATCTTACAAGCGAGGCTTGACTATTATGGGAATTATTTTGATGATGGTTGGTTTTTGAGATTGTATTATAGTATTTCTGGTATCCTTGATGTTATTTTTGATATTCGAAGATTGTGCACTATTTGAAGTGATGGAATCTCTTGGAATTATTTATTTATTTTATTTATTTAGTTATTTGTTTATTTATTTATCTATTCTACTTATCTATTTATTATTATTATTGGGATTATTATTAAGGTATCAGATTGAGTGTTAGTGGATGATTTATTGCTTATGAGTTTAATGTAATCGCTTTTACTTTCTAAGGATGTTATATTATGCTTAATTGTATAAAGCTGGGAATGGCTTATTAACTGGTTTGGAGTGGACTTGAAATTAATTAAACATCTTATTATATGTCTAAATTAAATATATATACTCAATGGCTTGAAATAGTTTGTTTTTATGTCAATGCCCCACGAGTCTTGGGGACGCTTGAACCGTGTGGAGAAAGGATATGCGTTCTCAGGCTGACTACAGATCCCCCGAGTTCTGCGAGGATGTGCGTTTTCGGGCTGACTATATGTCCCTCGAGTTCTGCGAGGAATGTGGCTCGGGTTGACTTTGCGTTACCGAGGCTTGCGAGGATGTGTCAAATTATGTGCCACGAGGAAATGACGGTACATTATTGGAATTGACGGATCAAGAATGGGGTACGCCTGGGTGGAGAATATTTTGGTTTTAAGAGGTTTAAACTAAAATTGATGATTTCATCTTGGTATTTTTGAGTAGAAGTTTTAATACCTAACTTCTGATTTTATGAGACAAGAATTAAAAGTTTCTAAGTTTTAAGGATTTTCTATAAATAAATGCTATTTTATTAATCTTATAATTTTCCTACTATTAAGTAATATGTTAATTATATATATATATATATATATATATATGTGTGTGTGTGTGTGTGTGTGTGTGTGTGTGTTAGGATAATTGGGAGATTGTTCTAACACCATAGCCCTTGTTTGAGGTTCAACGAATAGATTTGAATTACTTATAAGTTTGGAAGATAGAACTATGTATAGCTTGATCCCTTTGTAAGGGTACATAGGCAACCTAAAGTTACTAGGTGCAGCCATAAAAATCAAGTGTCGAAAATTTGGTGTGGAAAGTGGATAAAATTGTTAGGTATTTATAAGGAAAAAATCCATAAATTTTTGGTATTTTTTTTTAAAAAAAATTCGATTTTTTTTCCAAATGCTTTTGCAATTTTTTTAGCCAAAAAAATCAAGGCCATCGGATTTATGGAAAAGATTCCATCGGAGCCTCCAAGAAGAGCCACGTGGCGTATTCTCATTGGGGCATGTCAGTGGTGACGTCACACTAACGTCAGTGCCTTCGGGCTACAGCCCAGTCCAGATTTGCCTGTGGGCTTGCCTGGGCTGGTTTTGTTGCGTTGGAGTGGGATTTGGGCTCTTGGGGGGCCAGTTGCCAAGGCAGGGCCCTAGCACTGCACATGCTCTTAGGGCAGTTATTGTTTATGTGAATAATATCCGCCCTAGCATATATATATATATATATATTTTTTTTTTTTTTTTTTTTTTTTGCTTTTCTACCCATTGCCATGGCAACCCAAAGGTAATTACTATTCACATAGGATTAATTTTATTTATACGTATGAGATTAATAAATAAAAAATTGCTAAGTACTTATAACAAAAAATTCTAAATTTTTTGGTATTTTTTCAGAATTTTTTCCAATTTTCTTTGCCCTCAAGCGACAGCTCAGGCTGTTCTTGCCTTCGGGCCTGCCTAGTTTTGCAAGAGCCCACCATCTACTCGGGCTGGATTTGATTGGTGGAGTGTGTTTTTGTAGCCTATAGGGCCATTTGCTCTGACAATCCAAACCGGTGGAACTGCTCTTAGAAGTTAGATATGTCAATGGCTAATCAATTAATTGTAATCTCACACATCCATTCTAGTGAGTGTAATACTTTTCGGATTTGTACTATACACGTGACCTGATGACTGAAGGGGTTGTGGCACCCGTTTGGCTTTGTTGGCATGACTCCAGGAATTGATCTGAAATAGTAGCCTGCTGACCAAAATGCCTATGATAAAAGAGGCACTAGTTAGTTTACTTGCCTACTTCTTAGAGCGAGGACGTAATCCCGACTCTATCAGCAGAAGAGGAGATCCTTCGTCCAGGAGTCCATTTCTATCTCGGCACTTTCCTATTATAATGAAATACTGCAATAAGAATGAAATAAACAACCAACTTGGCCAATATATCAAAAGGAAAGTCTCCATCCAAGCAACCAAACTTGGCCAATTAAAAGGAAAGTCTCCATCCATAGTTTTTATCGTTAAGGATTTATCTTAAGTATTAGTTGATAGGTTTATTTAACTTAAGTGAATGCTAATGGAGCTAACTATGAGAAGCCATAGAAGTTCAAACGGTTAAGGGGGTAGATTTCAAAAGATGGCACAACAAATGTTTTATCTAAGACCAATAAATTTGGCCAAGTTATCAAAGAGGAAGTGTCGCGAGCAGATGAGTAACCGAAAAAACGCTTGGATTGGACTAGCTTAAATAAGACCCTTAACCCACGTTTGGTGGAGCGCTTTTTTAAGTTAAATGAGACTATACAATCCGGTCAACCAAAAAACGCTTCGTTCGTTCGCACAAAATAGAGAGCTCCGTGGAGGTGCCGCTAAATAACGAAGTTGTTGTTTTGGACGATCGAGTCTGCCATTATCCAATGTTGCTCTACTCTTCTCTTTTCTCTTCAACACTGCTTTGCCTCTCCTCTCTGGTTCTCCTCTTCCGTTTTGCTTTGCTTTCCTCTGTCAGACCACCACCATCAAACCCACAACGAGCTACCACAGACCCAATCGAATCATCATCATCACCCAATCAGTCAATCAAACCACCCATAACCAACCATCACATACCCAAGTCAACCATCATCACCACCCAGTCGAACCACCACAATCATTAATTAATGGAACCAGAGAGAGACAGGTTGATTCAATTGGATCTGTGGCAGCATAAAGAGAGTGTAAAAAGGAGGGAAGGAAGAAGAAAAGAGAAAAGGAAGAAGAGGAAGAAAGAAAGAAAGATAGAAAGAAACAAGAAACAAGAAATGGCCTGGGAAGAAGAAAAGAGGAAGCAAGAGGGAAAAAAGAAATGGGTCAGGAAAGAAAAGGAAGAAGAAAAGACACGAGGAAGAAGAAAGAAACAAGGAGAAAAAAAAATTAATAAAAAAAGATAAGATACTATTAGCCTTTAAAAAATATTAGAATTTTATTTATTTACTTTTTATTTATTTTTAGGTCCAAAATCCTTAATTAAAATTAAATATTAAAATAATTATTTTTTAACCCGATACAACACCAAACATAGGTCTTCACTATTTTTACAATCCAGCTTCTTAGTTCGACGCAGCACCAAACATAGGTCGGTACTTAATCCAGCTTAGTCCAATCCGAGCTAATCTAAGACAATCCCAGAATTTAGTCCAGTCCATAACAGTCCGTTGTACCAAACGACCCCTGAGTGCAATAGAGGCATGAAAACATTTACAGTAACTATATACTGAATAGTTTGGATGATAATCTTGAGCATATCTATATAACCTGTAAGTTTGCCAATGATTTGTGGGAATCATTGGAAAAGACTACAAGTTTGAAGATGTTGGTCCAAAGATGTTTGTCACTGGCAGGTTTTTGAAGCACAACATGATTGATTCGGAATTTGTTATCAGTTAGCAAGTAGAACTACAGAAACTAATTTATGAACTTGATGCTAAATTTTGTTTTATCAATAAGAATTTCATAGTTGATGAAACAAATTGAAAAGCAGTCACAATCGTGGAAATGATTTAAGATGTACCTCAACCACAAACGTAGAGAGAGATGAAGATGAAGGATATGCACTACTACAAAAAGTGAAAAAGACGACCAGAAAACAATGATGGTAGAACAAATAACCGTCGTTGTGCTTTAAAAGACGACGGCAATGTAAAACCGTTGTGGATGAATAACTTAAACACCTAAAAAATGGAGATTCCCATGGATGTTTTTAAAAAATGACGCACAAAATTAAAAAAAGCGTCGTCTTATTGAAAAGGTTTTCTTCCGAGTTAAAATATGAGCCCAAAAAGAACAACAACAGCTATGAATCCACCGACGTAAAAAGTAAAGACAACAGTTTTAAACAACAGCCGTCGTGTTTACTACTAAATAAACACGACCAAATTTTCTTAGTTAGTGTCGTATTATTTCAAAGGAATCCACGTCGGTATATTACAAAACTTTGCCATATTAAGTCAATGTACCATGACGGTAAAGATAAATTTATCGATATTTTATTCGAAGTGTACTACGACGGTATCTATTACTCTACTCACCGAGTAAGTTGCACTAACTACGTCGGTTTGTTAAATTAACGACGTATAATATTTGTTTACTACGTCATGAACTTAAAAATACCGTTGTATTTATTTGCTTTATATGTGTGACCTTATCTACAAAGCGACGTCTTAATTTTTATTACTTTTTAAGATTTATTTCTGGATTTTTTGTAGTCTACAACAGTAGATCAACAGAATGACAAGAATAGTAAAATCCACGACGGTTTATATAGAAAACCGTCTTAACAAGAAAATTAGAATGAAAACTTACCATTGGGAATTCTGTTCCTCATCATAATCGAATCACCAATGTGAGAGAGACAATTTTTTAGAACTTGACGATGTGTGTGTCTTTGTGTCTTTGAGATACACAAAGGCACACACACACCTCAAAATCCAAAAAATTTGCCTCTAAAATTTGACGACAGCAGCCACACATCTTCATTCGCTTTCAGAAAGACAATTTTTTAGAAGTTGATGATGTTTGTGTGTTTGTATCTTTCAGATTCAGAACAAATACCAGAACTATAAACCAAACCAAGAGCTTTAGAGAGAGAGAATTGAGAAAGATAATTTTTTGAAAGTTAACGAAGTGTGCATTTTAGTGTCTTTGAGATTCACAAAAACGCATACATCATTAACATCCAAATTATTGCCTCCAGAGAGGTGAGAGAGAGCAAAGGCCAAAAGAATGCGATTTTATTTCAACTTGAAACCCTAAGTGAAAGAACAAAAGAAAAGACCCAATTTAAAACAAAAATCTCAAACCACGTCGGTCATATTATCAAAAGCGTCGTCAAAAAATAAACTCCAAGGCACTTATGTTTTATTAAGCGCCGTATTAAAAATGTTAAACGTCGGTTTGTGTAATTAAAAGGACGTTCTATAAGCTTTTTAACGTCAGTATTATTGAATATAAGGTCATTGTGTTAATTTGAAACGACGGGATACATCTTTTTGGAAGAAAATATTATCATGTGATATGACATAAACATGGCATTTTCGGAAAACTAGGGGTCGTGTAAACCAATGTACTAGGGCGGTGACAGTCTATAGCGCCATATAACATTAAATACTAGGGCAGTTTCTATTAATAGCGTCGTGTTATGAAACAGTCTATTAATATTTTAAATGTGAATTGGATTGGAAAATCCGATTCCGTCCGATTCCGGTCCGAAATTTTCCAACAAATTCCGACTCCAATACCTCCGATATCCGAACATGCCGAAATATGATTTTTTCGATAAAATTCGGATCGGAATTGGAATGTATCTGTAAATTTCGAAAATTCCGAAATTCCGATCCGAAAAATTCCAAACTACTCCGAACTCATTCCGATATGATTTTTCCGATTTTTTCCTGAAAATTCCGAAATTTTTATTATAATTATATATATTTTTTGTTTATAGGTCTTATATATGTTTTATTTCAGTACTCATATATTCATATATGCTAAACATAGGAGTATATTAATTGAAGACTATTGGAAAAAAAAAATAGTCTTGTTTGGATCAAAGGTGTAAAATTAAATAACATGGTTCAAAGGGTAACAATTCCATGGTCACATACTAAGGGTAAATGTCTTGGTCACACACTAGATTAATAGTTGATTCAATAAAATTGATTATGGTTCAAAGGGTAACATTAAATCATACACTAGATTAATAGTTGATCCAATAAAATTGATAATGGTTCAAAGGGTAACAATTCCATGGTCACACACTAAGGGTAAATGTCATGGTCACACACTATATTAATAGTTGATCCAATAAAATTGATCATGGTTCAAAGGGTAACCTTAAATCATACACTAGGAGTATACTAAACATAGGAGTATATATTACTTTAAGACTATGTATTTTTGGATAACATGCTTGTTTGAATATTACAAAAATGCATGTGGGGTTATTATATCCAAACATATTATATAACAAAAATGCATGTATACTTATATATTCTATATATATGTATCTATTTTTTTGTTATATATGTGTATATATAAAACACACATACATGTATACATGAGAAGTATATACATGCCTACATATGTACTAAAGGTATATTATATATACGTATATGTGCATATATAGGACTATATATATATATATATATTACTTTAAGCCTATGTATTTTTGGCTAATATGTTTGTTTGAATATAACAAAAGTGCACATGTGTGGTTATAATATACAAACATACTATATAACAAAAATTCTTATGTGTGCTTGTTACTTATGAATCATGATAGGAGTATATGAGTGCTTGTATAGAGCAAGACTAACACTTGTTTAAGAATGAACAAATCTACAAATCACAAACATATTTTTTCATAAATTTTTTATTAACTAATACCGTGTGAAATACTTTCATTTTTTTTAATGTATGTGTGTATCTTTTTTTGTTACAATGTGTGTGTATACATAAAATATTTCCCAAGTTATATTTATACAACCCAAAATTAAACAAACATTTAATTATATTATATGAGACAAAAACTCTCTCTCCCTATATTAACTAAACACATATATAATTATAAGTAACATATAATATATACTACATAGGAAGTGAAAAATAAAAATAAAAATGTTTGTCTTTTGTTGGGCCCTGCCTCCATCTCTCCCCTCTCTCCTTTTCTTTTTCTTTTTCCTTCTTCTTCCTCTCTTCATCTGTCTCCATCTCTTCCTCTCTTTATTTTCTCTCCATCTCTCAATCTCTCCCTCTGTCACTTTTTTCCTCCTTCTTCTTCTTCCTCTCTGTCTTAGTCTCTCCCTCAGTCTCTTTTTTTCCATTTTCTTCCTTTCTCTGTGTCTATATTTTCTTCTTTTTTTCCCTTCTTCTCTCTCTCTCTCTCTCTCTCTCTCTCTCTCTCTCTCTATATATATATATATATATATATATATATGGTGATGGTGGTTTGATTGGATATGGGTGGTACAGTGGTATTGATGTCAGGGTCAATTGGGTGTTGCCGCGTGATGTTATGGCTTTTGGAGTTTTTTGCGAGTGGTGCCAGTCCCACATCGACTGCAAACATAACTTCATCTTAGCAAAGTTCAATAACACTTGAAGGCTAGCCTACTACTGGGCAGGCCTCGAATGTCAAATTTTTTTGGGCTTTTATAAATTTCCCTAATTTTTGTTCCCGTTTTGCATGCGCATATCATTTTTGTTCTGGTTTTTGTTTTGAAAATCTGTTTACGTTTTTTCTGGCGAAAATCATTTTACTTCTTTCCAAGTTTGATAAAATATACAGACAAAGAAGGAAAGTTTCTACGACCACTACTCTGCTTCTTATTTACGTGGTTAGAAATTATAGACCACGACGGTTCGTCAGTTATTCGAGTGTTGTGTGAAAAACTAAACTACGTTGTTTTTTAAAATGACCGTTGTTTTTTTTTAATCTTTTTTATTTATTTTATGATTTAGGATAAATTAATTGCAGGTTTGATTTCTCTGAACCATGGTTTTTGTATTGAAAATCATTTTACGATTTTCCAAATTTGATAAAATACAAAGACAAAGAAAAAAAGGGTCTGGAACCACTTCTTTGTTTTTGTATTTCATCTTATCAAGACGACGATATCTTATTATAGATGTTGTGTGAATTGTCATACCACAGCAGTATATAAATACCGCCGTGATAAATTCCTATTACGTTTGCTGTTCCATTTTGCGTCGTGTGAATAATAATACTATTTCGAATTTTTTGAAAAAATGTCGTTTTAGTAAATGAAAATCTAAAATATTTTCACCTGAAGGTCTGAATTTGGAACCACTACTCTATTTTTTGTATTTATAGTCATAAGACGTCGGTGACTTATTATTCCTATTGTTTTAATCATTTAAGGCATTCTTACTGTCTCTGGAAGTAATGATGTGTTGACTATGGCTTTGGGTCCCGAGCATCCAGGGAGAGTTAGAGGGGTAGGGGCTGGGATTTCCACTAGGCAATACTTCAATTTACCTAGACAACAAAAGGTAAAGTTTGCCGATCAATTAAAGGAAAGTGTAAGACTTGTCCTTCAAGAAGAGACTTTGAAGATGGAGGCTAGATCAAGAGAAGAGACTTTGTAGATCAAGGGAAAATTTGCTAAATCAGCTGTTCCAACTCTTGCCCAATTTTGATCCAAGCATGCTCAAACTGACAACTAACCCTTTTCAAATCCAAGGTCAAGAGCAAAGTCCGAAAAATCCAATGTCGGACAAAGCAAGCTGCTCTGGGGCACTTGATGTGAGAGCCCTACACTTTGAGGATGATAATGCCAAGGATGGAGAAAAGAAAGATGAAATGGTAACATCTCTGAACTCTTAAAATTCTGTTTTTTGGAATACATTCGACGTCGTTACTGTTATTTACAGCCGTTATAAGTACAACACAATGACGGTATTTGTTTAGCGCAGTTTGAAATCACATACCACGTCTTGTTTATTAGTAAACTGTCGTTGGGATTGCAATACCACAACGGTGGAAAGGATTGAGTTATTGTCGTTTTTAGTTTGCTTGTTTTACAAACTATCTTCACTGCCTCAATCTCACTCTCTGTATCTCTCTCTGCAATTGCTGTTATCTGTATTTCTGCTAAAAAAAGCTGGTTCACTATGGAATATGGATTTTTGAAAAATTTTATTTTGATTTAGACGATGGTTTTCTTTCTCACCAACGTAATAGATTATTCACCACGACATTTCTTATTTACCGTCGTGTAATGTGTTTTAAAAGTCGGTTATGCCTAGGTACCTTCTTCTATTATGCCTTACCACGACGGTTTCATTTAATTTTTTTACTTGTTGTACAAGTTGTCTTATATATCTTTCTTTATTTCTTAAAACAGAAATCCGGGGTTGTAGAAAAGCAAGATGAAAAGGTAAATTCACAGAACTTTGCAATTTGAATTAGAACTCTGGAATTTGAATTTTTATGAATTTTGCATTTGAATTAGACGTCGGGTTTTGTTTTATCCAACGTAATAAATATTTACCATGATGGTTTTTATTTTTCGTCATTTAGATATCATACAAATGATGGTTTTTTCTATGAACCGTCGTTTGTATTTAATTACCACAACAGTTTATTTTTTTTAGTGAACTTTTTAACTTTGTTGTAAAAGCTGTCTTATATCTCTTTCTTTATTTCTTAAAATAGATTAATGAAGTACAAGATTACTCAAAGCTAGACTTGCCATCTTCTTTATAAACCCTTTGTCATTACGTGGACATGACACTAAAGGTTCATGAGAAGATTATGACCTTTATAATTGAGAAGGAGGTGTTTGGTTTTGATCGTCAAACCTTTATAATTGAAGATATTACACAGTTTGCAACCATGGATGAGATTGTGGCTACAGTGGTTGCAGTATACATGAGGTTTGTTCTTGTCAAATTTTCATTTTACACTCTCCTTTCTTTTGGAAAAAAAAAAAACCACTCATGGGATCATTCCATATATGTAGGTGCCTGTTTGATCTTTTGAAAACTGGAAATATGGTGAACATGGTTGGCCTTGTCGACCTCGCTCAAGTTAGTGCTAACTCTGGGTCATTAACTCAAAGATCACTTTCGTTAGCCAATCGACTTCAAAAGACAGATGGTGAACAGATTTTCTTGATGCCTTACAATCCAGGGTGAGTCACCTTAACAAGATTTTGTTTGTATGATGCAGTGTATATAAAACTGTTCCTTTATATTTATTTTGTGTAGCTGTCATTGGGTATTGGTCATTGTGAGAGCAAAGAAGGAGACTGTGTATTTTCTGGATCCACTACCTGAAAATCGAGTGGTTGATGACGAGTGCAAAAACATAGTGAACACGTAAGTTTATTTACTAGCTTGTTTGTGTTTGTAGCCTAAAATATTTATCAATAACACTTTGTTTTCTTGAAAAAGTGCTATCAAAATATATAATTCACACATAGGCAGACAAGGCCGTAAAGCACCTATTTGGAAAACTCTACAAGGCACACCAAAGCAACCCAGCAATGTAGAGTGTGGCTATTATGTCATGTGCTTTATGAGAGACATCATCACGGATCCTGCCCTAGAGTTTGAGAAGATGGTAAATAAAAAATGTTCACTTTTAACTTATTTGGTTTTTTGATGTACAACAACGGTAAATGGAAATATCGTCGTTGAATCGATATGCTATGTTGATTTTTTATGTGCCATGTCGACAGATCTCGACAGCGTCTGCTGATATCAAATATTGAATTTCTATGTATTTATAAAGTCTAAATAATAATTGTTTATGAATTGCAATTTAAGAGGGGAAAAGATCAAAAGCCATACCCCCATGAAGCCATTAATGAAATGAGGAAAAAATGGGCAGATTTTGTTTGCCTTCATATGGAGTAGAGGAGTTTTACAAACACTTAACCTATTGTATTTACTTTTTGTATATAGTATTGTTAGAATTACACAAGTTTTTGTACAAATTTTTGGTATAATGTACATATCTGTTTTTCTATGAATTAATTTTTTTTTTCATTCGCCTAAAACAAAAGTAATTGGTTAAACTAACGAGTAATATATTTTCAAACGACATAAATATATAAAACACCATCGTCTTATTGAAATTGTTTGACATACAAACGTTGGTAAATAACTAAAATGACATGTAATCAAATAAAACACGACGGTACATGTAAAGACGACGTCTACCTTATATCAAAATTGAAAATACAAACAACGTCATTAATAAATACCTCTAGCAAAGCTGACGTTGTAACAAAAAACGTCTAGAAACACGACGTTTCATATGCCCTACAATGGCACCATCCTAATAAAAACAGACGTCTTATTACTTTACAACGTCGGAATATATGGAAACCAACGTTGTAAATACTGTACAACGTCCATAGAGACGTCTTACAGGGCTTTAACGTCGCTATGTCAAAGATAATGATGTTGTACATGGGGAACAACAATGGTATTTGTGCCCGCCGACGTCTTAATTCCTGGCAACGTCGTTACGTACATAAATAACGATGTTGTAAATATGTACAACATCGTTTTTTTCTTTTTACCGACGTGGTTTGTTTTTTGCATATTGAATTTAATTCATAATATTCATAATAAATTTAAAATAAATCCAAATATTGCACCGACAACTCCTATGAAGTCATTGAGATATTTTCTTCCCCCTTAAGCTTCCAAACATGCAGTTTGTGTTATAAAAATTAAAAATGACATCCAAAACAAAAATATGTTTTGATAAGTCACAACATCACTTATAGTTTCTAACATTTATCATATGGCTTATGTCATCCATTGGTGGCGATAAATTCAAATTTATTAAATACTGCTTTTGTTGAAAAATTGCTTTTGTTCAAATTTATTAAATAACATTTATCATAAGGGATACAAGTGTCTGGAAAAGCGATCGGTCACTGGGCATTGGCGACCAGTCGTTTTTATACAGAATGTAAACTCGGAAATGGTGCGCTCCCTTCGAATACCAGCAAAAGCCAAACACCACATAAATTATTTAGCATTAAGACGTCAGTAATTTTGTTTTTGCGCAGTGAGACGACTCCACGACGAATCTTATGTAGTAAGCGTCGTTGTTATAGTACAATTTGAACGACAGTTTTGTTTTTTGGCGTCGATGTTTAAAGAAGCGCGCATTCTAAAAATTTGGCTACGACCTAAAATTTTCAAATTTCGCTCTAAGTCTTATACTTGTAACCCTGAACCCTAAACATTTCACTCTCTCACTTCAACTCTAATTCAAAGTTGGGCTCTCCAGGTTCCGTCGAATCCAAGTTGGCCATAATCTGTGAGCTTTGCCTACTTGTAAGTAAAAACCCTAATCTCATGCTTGTTATTAATTCATTGAATGATATTCAGTTCTGTGTTATGAAGTTTTAGGGTTCATAAACTTATGTGCTTCCGAAATCATTAGAAAAATTTTGTTGGATCCAATCCTTATGGGTTTTAGATATATGTTTTGCGAGCTTTTAATGTTTTCGGAGGTATGGATTAGAGGAGTGTTCTTAATCACTCTCTGTTATTATGAATCGGGAATGGATTTAAAGTTTTCATGCTTAGCATATGTTGGGTTCATGTATATGTATTATGAATTCCCAACATAAAAATTAATGTATATGTTGAGTTCCTAATATATTTTGGGTTCACTATGCCAAAAAGGGCTTTAGCATCGGATAAAATCTGTTGCCTATTACACATAAATACCGTGGTATTGGTGACTGTTGCCAATTCCTATGTAATAGGCAACGGATATTCTCCGTCGCTGTTTATTACTTACTACATCAGATATCAAGTAAACTCCGATGCCTAAATGATTTCCGGGTGCCAAAAAAAGGTTGACTTCTAACGCCTAAACCCGAAACAGCATCAGTACTTTCAAAAGGGGTGAGGCTAAAGAGGTCTAACAGCATCAGTGATGTCTACTATGCTGATGCATATTATCAATTACAACATCGTAGAAACAAATAATGGTGTTGTGAATTATGTTATACATCGTCGCTTTTTTTATTTAGCGGACGTGAAAAGCCTCCAATAGTGCTGGTTGTTACATAAATGCTGATGCTACTTCTTGTTTTAGGCATCAGTGATAATGGATGTCTGGTTGTTTTTATCTTTCAACTTCAGTTATTTCTGGAAAATTGAAGTTGTTATAAACAATAGGCATAATTTATGTAAGGAAATGGTAGGTATTTTGATTGTTTCACATAAACAGTAATTTAAATATATCCATACTTGTCTACATATATATATGCGCAAAATACTTGAATTATGCATACTTGTCACATCCAAATCACAAATTTACCAGCCCTACACCACAAAATACTAGCTAGAAAGACATGTAAAATGAAGGAATGTTTACCTCAATCAAAAAGTCATTCTAGGACATGAGTTGCCAATTCTTCTCGCACCTCATCCAATTCCATTTGGGTGCAAGTGTCCTTCCTTCTAGCTCTATACTGGAAAAAAAAAAAAAAACACGTACAAGGTAAACACAAAATATGAACATAAGCTTAAAAAGTGCAAGGTACTAAATTTGCATAAGATATGTTGTCACTTTAAAATAACCAATATGCAAATTTACGAAATCATATTGGGCAACAAGAAAATATAATTTTTCAACCAATCTAATTAGATAACAGCAAGTCATTAAATGGATCCCACTCTTGTTTCAACTAGAAATTAAATGATCATGTGATGAGGTAGAGAGTAAGCCATGTACCACACAAAAATACCCTCTTTTGAATTTCCTGCAAATTGAATTGAGGTTCAGATAAATAAAAGATTTCAAGTATATTATTTTCTTGTAGATGAAATTAAACTCTTAACGAAATAAGCCATGTACCATTAGTGCAAATATATACCAAGTAGGCACAACATTTAAGAGTAAGATAAGAATTCATAAGCCATGTACCGTAAGTGAAAATATATATTATTGTCTTATGATACAGAGATTGAAAATTTGCAGAAACAGAACAATAAGGCCCTTCCCACCATTGACTTCTAAATCGTGCATGCTTTGATTATAAAAATTGGGAATTTTAAATCCAAGTTGCTATAAAAATTGGAGTGGGATAAGTGGGGGAAGGAACATAGAAACTCAACTGGAACACAAAGTCAGGGATGGTCAACAACTGCTCATGATGAACATATCTGAAGAGCTGCAGTAATCTATCTACATATACCACTTTCTTCCAGACCAAGAAACAAAAGTTAGAATGACATTCACTTGAAGCCATTTTCAAGTGATATGTAGTCTTAATGAATAACAATCACAAACAAAGTTAGGCATACCAAATTGTCCACAAACAATTGCAGAGCAAATATTGCAGCCTTCATTCCAAAAGTTGGGTGAAGGACATATATTGCCTATATAAAGAAGATAAAAGTTCAGAGAGATGATGGCAGATATATAATTGCTTAAGTACTTGGACAAACTCAGTGGTACCTACATGCAGATTACATTGGGGTTTACGACCAAGTATTTGTTGTACTCTTCTCATCCACCCCAAGTCTGGCTGACTGCAATACATGCAGGAAATGAAACCAAACTAGTTACAGATATTTACATATAAGCTTTTCAGGTACAGTTTTATCACTTCACTTGTATTCAAAATTAGAAATTAAACTCCACCAGACAAGTTCACATGGAGCGGAAGTATATATTAGAATTGTTTCAAGCTTTGCAAACTTAACTATGAAGAACTTACAACTGTAAAGATGCTGCAGAATGGAAGTATACAAAAGACAAAATAAACCAAAAAATCTATGCGTGGGTTTTGAGAAGTGAATTTAGGACAACAACATAAACCAAAAAATCTATGCAGATCAATAAGACAAAATAAATGTGTTTTAGGTTTTACCTGAAGGAGAATTAGGAGTCGGAGAAAGCAATTTGCTTACTGTGTTTGAAACCTAAACATAGCAACATAAAAAATTGGAAAAGGGTGAGAGCAGATATGAATTGGTTTGTCGGCTTCTCTGCTGTATTCCTTTGTTCTGGGATAGATTGGACATATTAATGTTCAGTCATACCAAGGTACAACTTTTTATATTTACTAGAACCACTTGAAAGGTCACTACATAATAGATAATTTACAATTGAATTTTTCCTATAATGCCCTATTAGTAGTTAAATGCGTCTTTACCCAGACAAAGACAAACCAAAATTAGATGAGAGATGGAAGGTGATTTATTGGAAGGCAGATTATAGTTCTCGCTTAACTAGTAAAACTTAATTTACCACACAAGTGATGTTTCACAGCTTATTGTCTAGGTAGAAATGAGCAAACAGCATATAGCAGCAGTCCATCAAATATTTGAAAGAGTCCCCAAGGCAAAAAAAAATTTCTTAAATCTTGTAAGCTATCCATAAAAAACAGGGGAGGTGCTCATAGTCAAAAGCTACTATATTAGATGGATTCCAACTGAACTTCAACTTCTACTTTTGTCTAGGTAGAAATGACTATATGTTTTGGAGCAATTCGTAGTCAGTATTATCACTTTTAACACCCAAGCATTTTACTACTTAAAGAGATGCACTCTAAACATTTTCCAGATTTAATCATTTTATGGTCCATGGTGTGACACTACCCAACTCTCGATATCTCATCCCTAAGATCATTTGCAGTCATTTAGGCTAAGACAACCTTTTGTGAAAGGAAGAAAATATATAAAATTCTGAACACTAGTGATTCGTCATATATGAAACAATAAACTACCTGCAAGTGCCTTTGCAGCTTCTTCTGCTACTACCACCAAAACTGAACAAAGCTCCTTCAAGTCCTGTGGTTGTATGATGTCTGCTAGGAGAGACCTTCAACAACCATACACAAATTAGTTTCCTACCACGTACTTTAGTAGTTTATAACGAAAACTAATTATACCTATATGTAAACTTAGAAGGCCCTAATCCTGCAGTACCACAAAAAAAATTGGAAAAGTTGGGACTTCGGTGGGTTTGTGGTTTCAGAGGTTAGTGAGAGAGTAAGAGCGGAGAGATGAGTAAGGAAAAGTGTGAGAGCAGATACGAATTGAGCGAGAAACTGAGAACACAGAGATGAGTTGAGCGTTATAGCAATCTTGAGAAAGAGAAAATCGTAGATCCGTCACCTCCCAATACCTGCACCAAAAGGAAAGCATGAGATCCATAAACAGTAATACATAAATAAAATGAAAAAGGTAGGAGATTGAAGAAAGATGAAAACAATTCAGAAACATTAACACCCAAAAATCAAAAGGTTAGAGATTTTCATACATTAGATTAAAGCCTAGAGAGGCAATGAGATCCAAGAGACAATGAGCCAGCCGCAAAGAGAAAAACACAGTAAGATTAGAGAAATTACTCAATAAATTGAAACCCTAACTGAAATTTCCCAAAACATTGAAACCCTAACTTAAATAATCTCACATGAAGACGCGACGAGAAAGAGGATGCCGACACCGAAGGTTAAAACCCTAACGAAGGGACTTCCATGGCTCTCTCTGGACGAGGAGGAGGATGCCTATGGCTCTCCCTTTCTTCGAAGGCCTTAGGTCATTTTTGCTGTGGCCAAACTTCGAGTGTCTAGATGGAGGAAAGAGAAGAAGGAGATGGAGGAGATCCAAAAAAATTGTGAGTTTTATTTTTTTAGGAGATAGAAGTTGAAAAATGGCGAGCGAGTTTGGGAGGGATTGAAAAAAAATGCGAGGGAGAGGAGCCAAGGTTTCGAGGGAGTCTGAAAAAAGGAGAGGGAGCTTGAAATTTTTTTGCTGGAGCGTTGACTATACTTTCAGCATCAGTGCTTCCCAAAAAAAACGCCCCCACTTTACAAAAAAAAAAAAACAGAAACAATTTAGGCATCAGTCGTTAGAACAGACGATGCTAAATTGGCATCAAGGCATTGCTAACGAAAACGAAATATTTCTGCTGATGTCTTTTTACCTTTTAGCATCTTAATTTACAAAAGCAATGTCTAATGTACTTAAAGCATCGATTTTCAGTTTTACTGATGCCAATGTAGTGTTGCTAAAGCCAAATTTTGGCATAGTGGTTGTTACTAAAAACCGTCGTCTAAATTTAATCTATAAGGCAGTTTTCTTTAACTACTGTCGTATGAAATTTGTTTTGCTTGTTCCAGTTTTTTGCTAGCTTACACGATAGTTTTTTTAAAACCCGTCGTCTGTACATTTCTAATACATCTGTTTTTGTATAAAAACCGTCGTCTTTATATTATATTACTTGCTATTAAAATAAATATAATCTGCTATAGTGATGGTCATTGTTTTTCTTTTCACTTTATTATATATAATATAGGGTATAGTGTCGGAGATGGATAAGTCATGGATGCACTCAGATAGAAGATCGAAGGCATATGAGTTAGGGGTGGAGGCATTTTTAAACTTTTCTGTAGAAAATCTTCTGACTACAACACATATCCAATGTTTATGTGTTAAGTGTGTGAATTTGCGATTGTTAGGGGTTGGAATTATAAGGGATCACTGATACTTAAATGGAGTTGACCAAACCAATAAGAATTGGACATTTCACTTAGAACCTTGGCAAACAACTACTAATGCTAGTAGAAATGTTGAAGAAGCTGATGACCATAGTAGGTATAGTTTTGTGTCTGAAGAAATGGAGATGGATGATAATGATTTAGGTGCTTTAGGATCCGATCCTTATGAGTTTGCCAATGTGATTGGAGATGGAGATCAACCATTGTACCTTGGTTGTACAAAGTACACCAAGTCATCAGCATTGGTGAAGTTATATAATTTGAAGGTGAAACATGGGATGAGTGATGTCTGTTTTACATAATTTTTGCTTCCAGAAGGAAATACAATACCTTCCTCTATATATGAGGTAAAAAAGGCTTTGTGTGCATTGGGGCTGAGTTATGAGAAAATCCACGCATGCCCCAATGATTGCATGTTGTATAGGAAGGAGTATGGACATTCAACTCATTGTCCAACTTGTGGAATCTCAAGGTGAAAGAAAGGCAAAGATTCAATCTTGAAAGAGGGTGTACCAGCGAAGGTGGTGTAGTATTTTCCACCAATTTCAAGGTTTAAAAGGATGTTTCAATCAAGTAAGACAACTAAGAGTTTGACCTGGCATGCTGATAGAAAATCAATTGACAGTCAGATGTCTCATCTAGCGGATTCCCCGTCTTGGAAACTCATTGATGATAAATGGCCTGAGTTTGGTAATGAGCCGATAAACTTGAGATTGGCTCTTTCATCTGATGGATTCAATCCCCACAGTTCTCTAAGTAGCAGATACAGTTGCTGGCTAGTTATCTTAGTTACATATAATCTCCCACCATGGCTATGCATGAAAGGAAAGTTCATGATGTTGACCTTATTGATTTCCAGTCCTAAACAACCCGGAAATGATATAGACTTCTACTTGGAGCCTTTGATTACTGATTTAAAATCTCTGTGGGATGCGATTAGAGGACTGTGGACAATTAATGATTTTCCCTTTTATGGAAACTTATCTGGTTGTGTTGTTAAAGGATATAAAGCTTCTCCAATATGCAGTGATGATACACCTAGTCACAGGTTGAAAAATGGCCAGAAAATATGTTACATTAGCCATAGAAAATGATTACCAACATATCATCCATATTGAAGGCAGCGTGCAGCTTCTAATGGGAAACCAGAATATGACACAGCTCCAAAGCCATTAACCGAAAAAGAAGTGTTACAAATGGTTGAAGGTATTAATTATACATGGGGCTCGAAAAGAGGGGGAGGTGGAGGTGAAAATGATGGTGACAGAGTTTGTTGGAAGAAGAAGTCAAAATTCTTTGATCTCAAGTATTGGAAATACCTTCCTGTGAGGCATGCCCTCGATGTTATGCACAGTGAGAAGAATGTTAGCGATAGTTAGGACTCGTCAATGGGCCGAGCCGGGCTTTAAAGAGGAGAGAGAAAATATCGGGCCGGGCCGGGCCGAATTTTTTTAGAAAATTCAAAGCCCAAGCCCATCTCATAGGCCGAGCTTGAAAAAGCCCAACAGGCCGGGCCGGGCTAAGCCCGACGGGCTGGGCCGAAATGGGCCTAAAAATAGTAAGTGTAAAAAAAATTATTTTTTTTATAAGCATGGTATGAATAAATATGCAAATGTTTGGTGATGTGTTAAAGAAAAGTATAATTATATTTGGTGGTATGATTATTTTTGGTGATATGATATGTTGTTCGTCTTATTATATATATATATATAATTGTTGTATTAATAAATGACAGTGACACAAATTAATGTGCTAATCATCTAATTAAAAACTAGGAATGAGTAGAATTCAATAGAAACACAATTTTTCAAACAAGTAACACACACACACACAAATGAAAGAGGGGGATTTGTCATTCAAGTGATGTAATCCTAATCCTAAACTCTTATTTATACATAATTATATATGTATGCGGGCCTTGGGCCGGGCTTTTATGGGCTTAATCGGGCTGGGCCGGACTTCAAACACCCAAGCCGAAGCCTAGCCGAAGCCCAAGCGAGCCGGGCCCTCTCAAAGCCCATAACGGGCCGGGCCGGGCTTTTTTTCGATGGGCTGGGCGGGCCCCCATAAGCCCATGAACCCGCGGGCCAAATGATAAGGCCTAGCGATAGTATCATTGGTATGTTGTTGGAAATCCCTGAAAAAAATAAAGATAGGATTGCTGCTAGTTTACACTAGTATAAAAAGGGCAAAAGACGACTAGGAAACAACGACGGTAGATTAAAAAACCGTCGTTGTTTTTTAAAAGACGACGGTAATAGAAACCCGTCGTAGAAACATTACTTAAACACCTAAAAAACCGGTATACGCATAGATATTTTTAAACCACGACGCACCAAATTAAAAAAGCGTTGTCTTATTATAAAGGTTTTGTTCCGAGTTAAAATATGAACATAAAAACAACGACTGCAGTTATGAAATCACTGCCGTAGAAAGTAAAGACGACGATTTAAAAATAAGACGCCGTGTTAACTCATAAATAAAAACGACCCAATTTTCTTAGTCAGCGACTCATAAATTCAAAGAAATCTATGACGGTTAATTACAAAAAAATTCACCGATTTAAATTAAGTTACCACGACTGTAAATATAAATTTATCGACTTTTTAATTACAATATACTACGACAGTATCCATAACTCTACTGTCCGCATAATTTGTACTAACCACGACGGTTTGTTAAATTAACGACATGCAAATTTTTACCACTTCGTGGAGTTAAAAATACGATCGTATTAATTGACTTTATACGTCTATCATTATCTATAATAGATATTTATAAATAAACCCAATTCTAGACATGTATTTATAAAAAACCCAAACACTATTTGAACATAGAAACACACCCAAAATCAACCCCACAATCAACAATTGTATATTTTTTGGGTGTGTTTATAAATGGGTTTTGAGTGTGTGTAATGATGGATTTTGGGTGTGTTTATAAAGTATTTTGGGTGTTGGGTTTTTTTATAATTTCAGCCCCCATTTTGGGTGTTTTAGTGAAACTCCCTATCTATAAACCGTCGTCTTAATTTTAATTGCTTTTTAAGATTTATTTATTGGATTTTTTTTCCTACGGCGGTAGATAAACAGTATGACAGGATTTGTGATAACCCAGGACGGTTTATATAGGAAATCGTTGTCACCATCAAATTAAAGTGAAGTCTTACCAGAATGAACTCTGTTCCTCATCATAATCGAACCAACACACAAAGGAAATATTTTAGAAATGGATGATGTGTGTGTCTTTGTGTCTTTGAGATACACAAAGGCACACACACATCCAAAACATTTGCTTTCAGAAAAATGATGACCGCAGCAGAAAGACAATTTTTTAGATGATGTGTGCATGTTTGTGTCTTTCAGATACACAAACGCGCACACACATCAACATCCAAACTGAAAAATGAAAGCAAGGTGAGACAGAGAGGTGATGTGCCTCCAGAGAGGTGAGACAGAGCCAAGGGCAAGAAGAAGTTGAAACCCTAATTGAAAAATGAAGACGAAAGAAAGACAGAAAAACCCTTATTTATAAACTAATCTTTTATACCACATCGGTTATATTAAATTATCGACGTTTATATGAAAATATAAACATCATTTAAAACTAAAATAAGGTCATATAAATTAATTAACAACAACAATATATAAAAAAACGACGTTGTCATTTTTTGGAAAACTAATTTATTGTGTAATTAAAAAAGTTACACGTCGGTATGTGTAATTAAAACGACGTGCTATATATTTTTCACGTCGTTATTATTGAGTATAAGGTCGTTGGGTAAATTTGAAAATGGGTCGTATAAATTAATTAACAACGACGGTATATAAAAAAACGACGTTGTCATTTTTTGGAAAACTAATTTATTGTGTAATTAAAAAAGTTACACGTCGGTATGCGTAATTAAAACGATGTGCTATATATTTTTAGGAAATTGGTGGCTTTACCCCTGGCTCACCTAATTTATTCACTAATATCCTTATTTTGAAACCCAATCACAAATGCCCCTTATAAAAACTCCCTATTGACAGCCTATTACCCATCTTTCACTTTTGTTTAGTCGTTCTGAGCTCTCTGAAATCCTCTTTCACAATTTCTCTATCTCACTCACTCAGACCTCCTCTCCTCTCTTCTCTCTCTCTCGCTCGCACCCACATCCGCGACAATCACTGTCACCTCCTCAGAAACCCTAACCCACATCAGCGACAATGACCTTTCCACCTCCATCTCTCACTCTCTGTCACCTCTTTCGACCTCTATACCTAGAGATGGTGTCTCAGGTAGCCAATTTTCTCTTACACATTTGGGTTTTCTTCTCCTTATTTCAATTTCATATATGGGTTTGGATTTTTGGTGCTTGATGTGAGTTCAAGTCCCTCCAAGTCAAATTTGGGTGAGATTGTACATAAATTTGTTGAAACATAATTGTGGGTTGAATTTAAAATTTTACTCTCTCTGTTTACAATTAATATTTTCCGCTTGTGTATAGAATGTTATTTCAGTGGGATTATACAAGAACTTTTTGAAACAAAATTTTGGGATTGTGCAACAAATATTTCTCAGTTTGTCTTAAGGAATATTATGCTTGAAGCTTGTCCAGTCTACAATGATTTTGAAGATTTTATTTTGCTTATTGAATTTGATTTCTAAGTTAGGTTTTTATTCTTACAAAAAACAATTGAAGAAACAAAGTTATTTGGTTCAATGATCTGACTTTGTTTTGTTCTGTTTTGGGATGTGATTTTTGAATGAACTACATAAATTGATTATGTCTTGAGGTGGAGGATATCTCCAAAAGTGATTGTGGAGTTTGTAAGTTTTATGAGAATGCCAATATTTTAACATAAGTTTGATACTGTAAAGTTGGCATATGTTGGATCTTGTTTTTCTCTATTTTTCATACTTCAATCTTAGATCTGTTTTTGGTGCAGTCTATAGTCCTCAAGGTTGGTATCATGCCAAGGTTGTGTTGGTGCCGTGAAAAGGGTTATTGGAAAACTTAAGGTTTGTTGATAGCTCTTGCATTTATCTAGTTCCATTATCTTGCTTTACTTCTTCTCTGAGACTATGCTTCTTTAACTGTTTGAACAATGCCAAATGCACACATGATGATTTCCTGATTTGTATTTTTATTCGCCTGCCAAGACACATATTCACTTCACCCATATTTATAATAACTTTTATATTGCAATTGAGTAGTACGAAATTGTGTGCATGAATGTGAACTTTAATTTTACAATGGTACTATCTTGTGAAAGTTTGCTATATGAAGAATTTGGTCATTTAGAAAAGCCAACAATCTGTATGAAGATAGGATTCTTGAAGGTAGTCCTTCACTGGAGAAACTACAGATAGATTTCTCAAACGTATATATAACTCAACAAACTTCAAGCTCATCTCTTAAATGATGTATATCATAATTTTTTTTTCTTTCTTCTATTAAAAAATGTATATCATACTGTAGTTTTACATTTATCCACTCTATTTGTTGTAGTGCCTGTAAATGTATGTGTATGAGACTTGTAGTGCCTGTAAATATGTCTGAACTTGTTTTGGTATTGGTTTTTGAATCTGTTTTGGTATTGGTTTCTGTTATGAATTTTGGAATTGGTTTCTATTTTGAAATTGGTTTTAGTTGTGATTGAATGTTATGTTTTTGTTTGCATTGTGATTGAATGATTTGCTTCTAATATGCATTTTTGATCCGTTTTATACAGATGGAAGATTGTCTTGATTCAAGTGGCAACGTCCTCTTGGGGAGGAAATTGCTATAACTTTCAGCTTAAATTCGGTACCAAGAGGAGGTGTCGTCGAATTTTGTTGATAGATATAAAATGTGTTAAAATTCCCGACCAAGAGGAGATGTAAATTTTTTGTTTTTTTGCCACTTTCTTATGTATATCTTAAGATGTAATGAGATAACATAGTTAGTTCATCAATTTATGAAAGTCAAGTTAGAAGGAAATTTGTCAATCTCTAGTTTCCATGGTTTTTCCCCTTGCAAAGAAGAAAAATACAAATGTAACCAAATCAGTGATTTTGTTGGCAAATGCCATGACAGATATGTATTGCATATGTATTGCACATGTATAGCCCTTTATTGCTTGTGTATTGCCTCAGTATATCCTTTTTTTTAAAGTCTGTTGGAATAAATTTATAGGGGGAGTATGAAGTTTGTGTATTGCCATTATATAGCCTTTTATTGATTGTGTATTGCCATTGTATAACTTTTTATTGCTTGTGTATTGCTACTGTATTGCCCCCTCATATCTTTTTTTTTTTTCAAGTCAGTGTTGGAATAAATTTATAGGGGGAGTATGGAGTTTGTGTATTGCCATTGTATAGCCCTTTATTGCCTGTGTATTGCTACTGTATTGCCCTCGTATATCCTTTTTTTTTTTTTCAAGTCTGTATTGAGGGTATAAAGGTGGGGATGGGGGAAAAAAGCTTCACAGGGATGGGGATGGGAAGGGCATACCCACCCCCGATTCGACCCATTGCCATCCACAAAGGCAAGAAGAATGAGCTATATATACACATAATGTATATAATGTGCTCTCTTCAATGTATAATTGAATAAAAGTTTTTTTTCATTGCATACACTTGCGAATATATAAAAACAAAAGATTCAAGATTGAAATTTCTCAAGTAAATTGAACTCAATTTCATTCCATGAGGACTAAATAATTACATGGTCTGTCTAATACACAAGTAGTCCCTCAATTACATGTTTTTTTTCCTTATAACTACAATACACTTCTTGCAACCAAATGGAATGTTGTCCCAACCCAAATTGATGAAGGTTCTCAATGACAACAATCTTCTAGAAGCCAAAAATCTAGGTCTAACTGTCATGAAAAAAAAAGAGTCAATTATCTCAAGACTTAAGAGTTAGGATTTCGAATCACCAGAGACCAAGCTTGTGGGACAAATTTCCTTCTAACTTGACTTTCATAAATTGATGAACAAACAATGTTATCTCATTACATCTTAACATTCAATCACAACTGAAACCAATTTCAAAACAGAAACCAATTCCAAAATTCATAACAAAAACCAATACCAAAATATATTCAAAAACCAATACCAAAACAAGTTCAGACATATTTACAAGCACTACAAGTATCATAAACATACATTTACATGCACTACAACAAATAGAGTGGATAAATGTAAAACTGTAGTATGACATGCATATTTTAATAGAAGAAAGAAATAAAAAATTATGATATACATCATTTAAGAGCTGAGCTTGAAGTTTGCTGAGTTATATGTACCTATGAGAAATCTATCTGTGGTTTCTCCAGTGAAGAACTACCTTCAAGAATCCTATCTTCATACAGATTGTTGACTTTTCTAAATGACCCAATTCTTCATATAGAAAACTTTCACAAGATAGTACCATTGCAAAATTAAAATTCACATTCATGCACACGATTTCATACTACTAAATTGCAATATAAAAGTTATTATAAACATGGGTGAAGTGAATATGTGTCTTGGCAGGCGAATAAAAGTACAAATCAGGAAATCATCAATAGTGCACTTGGCATTGTTCAAACAGTTAAAGAAGCACAGTCTCAGAGAAGAAGAAGAGCAAGACAATGGAACTGGATAAATGCAAGAGCTGTCAACAAACCTTCAAGTTTTCCAAGAACCCTTTTCACGGCACCAACACAACCTTGGCATGATACCAACCTTGAGGACTATAAACTGCACCAAAAATAGATCCAAGACTGAATTACAAAAAATAGAGAAAACCAAGATCCAACATATGCCAACTTTACAGTATCAAACTTATGTTAAAATATTGGCATTCTTATAAAACTTACAAACTCCACAGTCACTTTTGGAGATATCCTCCACCTCAAGACATAATCAATTTATGTAGTTCATTCAAAAATCACATCTCAAAATACAACAAACAAATTCATATCATTGAACCAAATAACTGTGTTTCTTCAATTGTTTTTTGTCAAAATAAAAACCTAACTCAGTAATCAAATTCAATAAGCAAAATAAAATCTTCAAAATCATTGTAGATTGGACAAGCTTCAAGCATAATATTCCTTGAGACAAATTGAGAAATATTTGTTGCACAATCCCAAAATTTTGGTTCAAAAAGTTCTTGTATAATCCCATTGAAATAACATTCTCTACACAAGCTGAAAATATTAATTGTAAACAGAGAGAGTAAAATTTTAAATTCAACCCACAATTATGTTTCAACAAATTTCTGTACACTCTCACCCAAATTTGACTTGGAGGGACTTGAACTCACATCAAGCACCAAAAATCCAAACCCATATATGAAATTGAAATAAGGAGAAGAAAACCCAAATGTGTAGGATAAAATTGGCTACCTGAGACGCCATCTCTAGGTACAGAGGTCGAAAGAGGTGACAGAGAGTGAGAGATGGAGGTGGAAAGGTCGTTGTCGCAATGTGGGTTAGGGTTACTGAGAGGGTGACAGTGATTGTTGCCGATGTGGGTGCGAACGAGAGAGAGAGAAGAGAGGAGATGAGGGTTGAGTGAGTGAGATAGAGAAATTGTGAAAGAGGATTTCTGAGAGCTCCGACTAAACAAAAGTGAAAGATGGGTAATAGGCTGTCAATAGGGAGTTTTTCAAGCTTCTCTCATTTTTCATTCTCAAAGCGATGTTTCTGTATCTCCGATGAGAAAACTTTTCGTCTTCCTCTCCTCTTTGTATTTGTCTCTGAATTGAAACACCAAACTCCAGGAGAAAACTTTCATTGCACGCAAAGGGTAAGCATTTCTCACAATTTTTGTTTCTGTTTTGCATGCGCATATCATTTTCGTTTTTTAAATATTTTTACATTTTTTCTTGCTAAAATCATTTTTCTTTCTGTTTGGGCCAAAATTTGGTGCGCCCAGTCCAAAGTCAAAAAGCCCACGTCCATTTTGACAACCACCAACAAAATCAGGGCAAGATCGTGCATTCGAGCCCAACGTAGGAAACCCAGAAACTATTAAAACCGCGTGGATGGCCTGGGCCTCAAAGAAGTCCAAATTAGGCTTGTCTTGCTCAAAAAATAAACCCATCAAAAGAACAGACCCACGTGACCCTTTGATTTGGAAAAGTCAACAATTTCAACTGAAGTTAAAGAATGAACAGGGGTAGGTATAAAGACGAACGTCTCTGAAAGACTCTGCCGCCAAGAGATCAAAATCCGTTTTATTTATCCAGATATATTTTCTCTGCTCCAAAGAATGCACCATTTCCAAAGGATACGCAGACTTCGTTTTCTAAAAAAAGAGATAAGCAAGAAACAGGGAGTTGCTGAAATGGAAAATCACACTCACCATCACAGTTTGAAAAGCAATTAAATTGGAAAAAGGAGGTATGGCTCCCCATCAAAATACAGGGAAGTGACTGTCTCAGGAAATGATCATTAAGGGCCTAACTGCCAGAAATTGATAAAACTCCCTTTCTTTTTCTTTTAAAACTAAAGATCTTTTGAGATTGTTTGCCGCCCATTATTAAAAGAATTAAAACCTCCGCTCCCAAAAACATTTCGTATAAATACAAGAGAGGGTGAACAGAGCAAAGGACATTCAATCAAACAACCAAAAATCAACCAGAGATAAAAACTCAAAATGATCACTTGATGCCTTCAAACAGCTATCAGTCAAGACACCCAACTTCAGTTTAGACTTAGAGAAATAAATCATTCAAAATGAGATTTCTCTCGTTACAAATTTGGTTCAGCATAAGTCAAAGCAAGCGGAGTTCAGTTTTCTACAAATATGAAAACCTCAACAAATTTATGAAGAACCCTGATTAAGCCGGACAGAGTTCTGCCTGAAAACAGATCACTCTCTCATCATTTGTTCTGGCCAGAGCTACCAGTTTTGTACTGTGAAAAATTGTGAAGTCCTCACCAGTCTGAGGCAAGAAAAGAACTTGGGAGATATTCCTCACCCAAATTCACAATCGCTTGTTCAAAAAATCAGTAACTTGGGGCGCAAGTTATCTATTTTTAAAGAAGTCTGCTAGAATTGTCATTACTAGCAGTGGCACGCTCGCACACTAAGGAAAGTTGACTTGTTGACCAGTCAAAGGTTTTCAAGAGAATGGGGAACTTTACCCTACCATCACAGGAGACAAATGAAAATGGGTTAACAATTTGGCACGCCCAGTGGGACTTCTCAGTATATGTATATTCCTAGAGAAATATTCTAAAAGTATATGAATATTGGAAGTTCTAGCCAGAATCCACATTGCGCAATGGAACGAGACCAAGAAGCTTTCCGGGAAGGACCAGAATTAGAAAAAAGTGATGCTAGGCAGTCAGCCCATTGTAGTACTGGAGCAGACGATCCAGGGCTGGCTCCAGGAGGTTGAATCAGATACAGGAAGCTGTGTTCCGACAGGAGGCTACAGCACAAAGGAGCCAGGATACTCTGAATAACATGACAGCCATGATGCAATGGCAAGTTAACTGGCAGTTCAAGAAGGATCGTGAAGCTGCCATGGCCAGAATTTCGAACCCAGATGTTGTGGTCCAGCAGCTAGGCCTCCTTTATGGTCCCCCACCAAGACTAGGGTGGCCATATCAAGAGAACCCTCTCATTGCACAGATAGATCAGATACCTCTACCCCCAGGTTCCAAAGTACTAAACTTCACCTTGTTCAACGGAGAAGATCCTCATGCTTCATTAGTTGAACACATAGGCAGGTTCTCCGTCCAGTGCATAGCCATAGAAAATAATCCCCTATTAAAACTGAGACTTTTTGGAAATTCTCTCCCAGGACAAGCTTTTACTTGGTACACCAACTTACCAGCCAACTCTATTCAAACCTGGGAACAAATGGAAAATGTCTTCCATGACTACTATTTCAGAATCCGGCCAGAAGTCACCATCAATGATCTTGCTGCCCTCATGCAGAGTGAAGATGAACCTGCTCAGGATTTCATAACCAGATTCAGAAAGCTCAAGATGAAATGCCGAATCCCTATGGAAGAAAGACACTTCATCTAGATGGCTCAATCCGCCCTTAAGATTCTTTTAAGGAAAAGATTTGATGGGATGTTGTTTGGAGATCTGGCAGAACTGGCGGACAAAGCATGCAAATATGAGGAGCTGCTCAGGGAAGAACAGCAGAAGAGGAATTCTTCTAAAGGCACATATTACAAGACCACTTCTTCTTTAGTCCATCTGATTGAGGTAGAGTCAGAAGAGGACACAGAAGGCTCAAAAGAAAGAGAAATTGCAGTGGCAGAAATGAAAAAATTGAAACATCCCATTAGCTGCAAAGCTCTTACAAAGCCACCAAAGGACCAGAAGCTGCCACCATTCACTGGAGGATTTGTTCCAAACAAACCAACGCAGAACAAGGTCTATTCCTTCGATCTAGCCAAAGTTGGTGCTTTGTTTGATGAGATGCTGCTACAGAAGGCAATAGAGACACCTCACAAGTTGCCCAAGCCAGAAGAACTCAAGGGAAAACAGTATTGCAGATGGCACATCTCTTGGAACCATTCCACCAATAGTTGTGTCGTTTTTAGAGATGTCATACAGGAAGGAATAACAGCAGGAAGACAAAAATTGGCCGAAAAACCTCCCTCAGTGATGACAGATCCTTTTCCCCAACCTCAAGTCAACATGGTCAACTTAAACTAGCCAGAACGAAAGGAAAACCGACCAGCAACAGAGGCTAGCTCCAGCAGAAGCAGAAGAGTCACAAGGGAGACTATTCAAAGGCCAAAGGCATCCATCTCGGCTGGAATAGTGCTCTGTAGCAAATGCAAGTGTGAAAGTGAGTTAGAAGTAACTCTGGACAGGCAGAGTTAGCCCACACCTAGAGGTTTTGACCGGATTGGAGCATCACGTCAACGAGGCCCAATTCCGGCTCCTTCTAAAGACAGAACCAGACAGAGGGACTATCTTAAGCCTGCCTAGCACAACAGAAGAAGGCCAGAGCAGCCCAAGACGGAAATACCAATTAAGATGCCCGGAAATGACAAGCCTTTGGCAACTATCATAGAAGGCAGATGGTATTCCGTAGGAAAAAATGGTAGACCAACCTTGGAGTTAACCAGAACACAGAAGAGGAGAGTTCAAAGGAAATATTGCACCTTCCTCAAGAACAGGGATGACGTACAGGTACTTCCAGAAACAAGTTCTACCAGAAACAAGTTCTGCCAGAAGAGGAAAGAATCCAGAAGCAACTCCTCGGGCAGAACAAACAACATGTCAAACTCAAAGGCAGATGAGCGCAGAAGACAGAAGGACTATCTTAAGCCTGTCTAGCACAACAGAAGAAGGCCAGAGCAGCCCAAGAAGGAAATACCAATTAAGATGCCCGGAAATGACAAGCCTTTGGCAACTATCATAGAAGGCAGATGGTATTCCGTGGGAAAAAATGGTAGACCAACCTTGGAGTTAACCAGAACACAGAACACAGAAGAGGGGATTTCAAAGGAAATATTGCACCTTCCTCAAGAACAGGGATGACGTACAGGTACTTCCAGAAACAAGTTCTGCCAGAAGAGGAAAGAATCCAGAAGCAACTCCTCAGGCAGAACAAAAAACATGTCAAACTCAAAGGCAGATGAGCGCAGAATCCCCAAGAAAAACTCTCATCCATCCGACCTCATCTTCAGTTGATCAACCTGAACCTTCAAAAATACGAGGCGGATCCGAGCCTATTTTAGTAGAAAGACAAGAAGATTGGACTGAAGGAAATGAGGAGGAGCAATTGGATTATGAACCATCTGCAGAGGACCAGATTGGGTTCTTCGAGACAGGAGAACAAGAAGACTGGACAGAAGAGTATGAGGAAGAACATATGGACTATGGCGGAGAACTAGATAAAGAAACTGAGGCTTTCAATGCAGAATTGGAGAGTCTGCTACAAGGTGATCTAGGCATTAACATGGTGTTCGTGTTATCAGAAAAATTCAAAGCAGTGGAAGGACAAGGAAGCACTATTGAAGGAGACGTATTCTCCCAAGAAAGCTCTGAGTGCAAGCTGGCAGAAGTAAAAGAGGCACCAGAACAGCAGACACCTGCTGCCAATGAAATTAGTTGCAGAACAGCTCTGTTTCTCCAAACCAACCAAGGAAATGGCTAATTACCTCAGACCTCTGTTCATAACTGCAAACTTCGGAGGTATTCCTATTTCCAAAGTAATGGTAGATGAAGGAGCAGCCATCAATCTTTTGCCGCACAGGTTGTTGAGCAAGATGGGCAGAACAGAGAAGGATTTGATTCCAACACGTTTGACTGTCACCAATTTTGCTGGGAGCATTATTAAGACTCATGGAATTTTGGATGTTGATATCATAGTTGGAACCAAAGAACTGAAGATTGCTTTCTTTGTGGTAGACACTACTTCTACCACCTACAATGCATTGCTTGGAAGAGACTGGATTCACCAAAGCCTTTGTGTTCCTTCCACTCTGCGCCAACAGCTAGCCCTTTGGAATGAAGAAGGTTACATGGAGATAGTAGAGGCCGATCCACGGCCATTTCTGCCCTCTGCCATGTGTTTCGAGGCAAGGTATTATCATGATGACCTTGGTCCTTTCACATTCTTTGGAGTCAACCAGAATGGCCGCCCTCACGGTGTCACGGCCCAAAGGCTCATTGAAGATGGTTTGGCCAGTTCTCTAGAAGACTGGAATAGGCCTTTTGTTCTGAACCTCCAGAACTCCAATGTTTAGTCTCAATCAACAGGAAAAGGATCGAGCTGCAACAATCCGATCAATTACAAAAAGATTGTTGATATATTGGGAGGAAAGGAAACTCTTCATGCAGAATCCAGCCATCAATATGGCAGAATTCACACATGAGACCATCGAAGAACAAGAAGAGAGTTTACAGGAGGAAATACTAGATTTTGCACCAGCAGCACTAGATGATGACTCCTTACCAGAAGTAGAAGATCCACTGCAGGAGATAAACTTAGGGACATAAGAGGATCTAAGACCCACTTTCATTAGTGCACTTTTGGAAGAACAACTCAAGAGTGAAATCATCGCACTCTTGCATGATTTTAGAGATTGTTTTGCTTGGCATTATCACAAGATGCCCGGATTGGACAGAAAGTTGGTAGAACACAAGCTGCCTATCAAAGAAGGCTACCTTCCTATCAAACAGGCCAGAAGAAGAATGTCCATGGAGACGGAACTAAAAGTCAAAGAAGAGATAGAAAGGTTGCTCAAGGCAGGATTCATCTGGCCAGCCATTTACGCTGATTGGCTAGCCAATATTGTCCTAGTTCTGAAAAGAAAAATAGGGGCAGTAAGGATCTGTGTGGATTATAGGAATCTAAATGAAGCATCCCCCAAGGATGAATATCCTATGCCAGTGGCAGATATGCTAGTAGATGGAGTTGCTCACAACCAAATGCTATCTTTCATGGATGGCAAGACAGCCTTCATGTGTCCAGAACATATAGGTGTTTTTGAATACACTGTAATGCCTTTTGGCTTGAGAAACGCGGGAGCCACTTATCAAAGAGCAATGAATTCTGTTTTCCATGATATGATAGGACATTCTATAGAAGTGTATATAGATGATGTGGTAATTAAATCCCCAGAAGCAGAAATCATGTGTCGAATCTGAGAAAGGCATTCCTAAGAATAAGACAACATAAATTGAAAATGAATCCCAAAAAATGTGTTTTTGGAATGCAGGCAGGGAACTTCTTAGGTTTTTTAGTCCACCAAAGGGGCATAGAAATTGACAAAAATAAAGCAAAGTCCATCATAGAAGCTCAACCACCTCGGAAGAAGAAAGAGCTGCAAAGTCTTCTAGGAAAAATTAACTTTCTAAGAAGATTCATATCCAATTCTGCAGGAAAAATCCAGCCTTTTTCTTCCTTGCTATGATTAAAACAAGAACAGACTTTTAAGTGGGAGGAACAGCACCAACGGGCTTTTGAAGAAACCAAGCACTACCTCTCAAATCCGCCAGTTCTATCCCCACTAAAGAGAGGCAGACCGCTCAAGCTCTATGTGTCCGCATTAGAAATGTCCGTTGGGAGCTTGTTAGCTCAAGATAACAAGGAAGGGAAGGAACAAGCAGTCTACTATCTAAGCAGAACTCTGACAGAAGTGGAAAGTAAATATTCTGCAATTGAAAGACTCTGCCTAGCCTTATACTTCATTGCTGTAAAACTCAGACACTATATGCTGCCATTCACCATCTACATCATTGCCAAGACAGACCTAATCAAATACATGCTAACAAGGCCAATGCTGAGAGGTAGAATTGGAAAATGGACTCTGGCCTTGACAGAATTTGCTTTCAGATATGTCCCTCAGAAAGCTATCAAAGGACAAGCTGTAGCAGATTTCCTAGCCGATCATCCAGGAGAAGAGATTGAAAATATGGATTCTTTGGATATTGCAAATGCAGATTGATTGACTAGGGCTCATATTTGCCTTAATAATCCCATCTATTCGATTCATCTCACACCTTGGAAGCTGTGCTTTGATGGATCAAAAACTGACGTAGCCTCCGGAGCAGGAATTGTTCTAGAAGAACCACTAGGGATCAGACATTGTTACTCTTTCCAGTTAGACTTCCAGTGCATTAACAACAGGCCTGAATATGAAGCTCTAATCATTGGCCTCGAAATGTTAGTAGAATTAGGAATCCAATTTGTGGAAATCCTAGGAGATTCTATGCTTGTGTTAAAACAGATTGCTAGAGAATAGAAATGTCTAAATCCTTCTCTAGCTGTCTATTTAGTGGTAGCCAGGAATCTTTTGACAGAATTCAGGGATGCTACTTGGGAACACATCCCAAGAGAGGAAAACTTTGCAGCCAATGAACTGGCACAAATAGCAACAGGGATACAAATGCCTGAAGACTGTGTGCAAAGGATTATCAAGGTAGGAAAGAAAAGTCTACCATCTGTTCTGGCCAGAGGAATGGAAATAGATGTCAATTCTGCCATAATCACTGAGGATGACTGGAGAATTCCCATCATAAATTACTTACAATACCCAACCTTGCATTCGGAGAAGAAATTCAGCATCATGGCTTTAAACTATCTTATGTGGAATGGAAACTTGGTCCGAAAAAGCAAGGATGAGATATTGCTAAGGTGCCTGGGAAAGAAAGAATACATGAAGGTCATGGGAGAAACCCATGAAGGTCATGGGAGAAACCCATGAAGGAATCTATGGAGCACATCAAGGTGGAAGAAAAATGTGTTGGTTAATTAAAAGGTATGGCTATTTCTGGCCAACCATGATGAAAGATTGCATTGATTATTCCAAGGGATGTGAGGCCTGTCAAAGGCATGGACCAATCCAGCAGGTTCCTTCAGTTCCTATGAATCCAGTAGTCAAGCCATGGCCATTCAGGGGATGGGCAATGGATCTCATTGGCAAGATTTTTCTAGCCAGTACCAAGCAGCATTGTTTTATCATTGTAGCTACAGACTATTTCACCAAATGGGTGGAAACCAAAATCAATCACCTTCATAGAAGAATAGATTATACAGAGGTTTGGCATTCCAAAATCAATCACTACAGACAGGGGATCTTCTTTCATAACTGGAGAAATGCTATACTTGGCAGAAGCATTCAAATTTAAGCTACTTCAATCCACTCCTTATTATGCTCAAGCCAATGGACGGGCAGAATCAAGTAACAAGGTGATCATCAATAGTATCAGGAAAATGCTTGAGAAGAATCCGAAGCAGTGGCATGAAAAGTTATCAGAAACTCTGTGGGCATATAGAACTTCAAAAAGAGAGGCAACTGGCATGACCCCATACGCTTTAACTTATGGTCATGATGCAATCCTGCCTATGGAAATAGCAGTCCAATCTCTCATAATTGCCCATCAACACGAACTGGTTGGAGAAGACTACTCTCAAGCCATGTTGCTAGAACTGGAGGGATTGGATGCAAGTAGGATTGATACCCTCAACAAACTCTTAGCAGGAAAACAGGCTGTGTTAAGGGCCTACAACAAAAGAGTTAAAAACAAAAGTTTTGAAGAAGGAGAAATAGTCAGGAAAAAAGCAATTCCGCCCCTCGGAACACATATAGCTGGTTATGGAAAGTGGTCACCAACTTGGGAAGGGCCTTTCATAATTAACCAAATCCTCGGACTAGGGGCATACAAATTGCAGGATCGAGATGGAGAGATCCATGCTGCACTAATCAATGGCAAGTGGTTAAAGAAATTTTATCCAACTATGTGGGATTCACAAGCTGTGCAGACAGATCCTGGGATAGAGGGGCAACAAATTGAAATTGTTGTTCAGTTTTTGTTTTGATGTAATCTTCTAAATTTTCTTTTAGTTTGTCAAGGAAACCAAAATTCCACAAAATAAATAAACTTTTATTTAAATATAGTCACTTCTGTGACTAAGCAGTTTATTACAAGTCTGAATTTGAAATTTAGAATCCTAGTTTTTTGAGGGTCTCCTGCAGACTAGCTTTCTTGATGGAGAGTTCCTTCTGGAGCAGCACCCCTTGATGGATTGAAGCCTCCGCAACTTCCAAAGCTGGCCTGGAAGCTGAAAACATGCTCTGCACAAGGAAGGTGGCTTTGGTCTTGGAACACAGTCCAGCCCCCAGCTTGCGCTGCACTTCCCTGTGTTCTGCCAACTGCTTTTGAAGCTCCTCAATCTGCTTCTCCAGCTTGTCTGCAATGGCCTTGGCTTCTTTGTACCCTGCAACCATCTGGTCTAGTTCTGCCTTCTGGTGTGCATAATCGGCCAAGTTGGCTTCATGTGTAGCCTTGCAGAGCTCAGAAGTTTTGAAGGTGGGCTTGAGATCCTCTTAGCGGTCATGGAGGTTGAGCACATCTTTGGCCAAACCAAGACTTATCTCAAGTATAGGCTTAGGAGCCATGTTCTGTCTGTGCAGTAGGTCCAGGTCCTTCATCAATTGATCAACAGCTTCCCTGTTTTCATCTAGTTCCAGCTTAGAGGATTGGCAGATTTTCACCCTCTCTATTGCCTCATCCACCGCTTTGAACTTACCCTTGCTAGGGGTGGAATTGAGTTTTTCCAACCTGTCTAGTTGGGCATCTAAATCCATAGCTTCAAACTCTGCCAATTCTGGATCAGCAAAGGAAGTTGTGGTAGATAAACCAGGAAGGGATTGGATGGGCATCTGCAAAAAGGAATTACGACTTAGCAACAGGCAGAAACAAGAAAAAAGAGGGTCATGACACAGTGATACTTACAACTGCAATAAGAGGCTTCAAAGGGCTAGTCATCACCGCCAATGTCCCCGCAGTTCCCGAAGTTCTGGGCACTTCCACCTAAGAAGATTGAGAGTTAAATAAACAAGGATGGGTTAGAACTGTAGAAAATGGACAGAAATGAATTGCAACAGGGAATTATCATAAGGTCAGAAACAGCAGCAGTGGCCTCTACTTCAGATTCCGAAGCTGCAACTTCCACCCCAGACTCTGGAGCTGCAACAGGAAGTTCTGCTTGTTCCACAGGGTCCGATCCAAATTGCTCTTATTGTTCCTCAACTGCAATAGAGTGTTCTGCCTCTACATCCTCAAAAAGAGCCAGTTCTGAACTGGTCAGTTCTGTCCTCGGAATGACCCGTTGCTCTTGTGCCAAGGCAATACTCCTGTGCCAAGAGCTGAAAAAGGGAAAAGCAGAAACAGAAAATGATCATGCGGCCAGAGTAAAGTCCCACCTCTTCTTCAAATTCTTTCCCTTTTTCTTTTGAAGGGGACTCTGTTTCTTCTCGCTCTTTCTCCTGCTCAACAGCATCAAAAGCTTCTCGTAGTTCATCATCAGTTCCAGAAGTTTCAGTTGGAGCGACCGTAGTCTCATCAGATTCAACTCCACTCCTCTTTCTAAGTCTTTTAGACCTAGTAAGAGGAGGAAGAGTAGGACTCACTGCTACACAAAACAAAATGGAGGTTAGAATAATAAACAGAACAGAGCAAATCCAGGAAAACACTACTAAATGTCAAGTCCTTACCAGAAACTTCAGACTAGGCAGCACTACCCTGGGCAGAAGTACTTTCTTTTCTTTTCCTTCTAGTAGCAGAAGTGGTCTCAACAGGGGGTTGTTCTATCAAATCTTCATCCTCTTCACCACCAAAGGGAGGCTCCAAGTGAGCTCAGCAGTAATGACAGAACTGACTACACAAGAGATAGATAAAGTCATAAGTGAATTCAGCAGAAGAAAGATGAAAGGAACAGAATAAATGTAAAGCTTTCCAAACATCTCCCCAGCCTGAGCCGTTTGTCCACCTATGATCTTTTTCATAGAGGGATCCGATGCAGACAGAATAGATTCTTTAGGGAATTATAACAAAGGCAGAATAGATAAGTACAGACATAATCGAGAATCTACCTTCTATGACTTGAGCATTGTTATCCTGGATGGTCTGAATTGTAAAATTTTTGGCCTCTACTTATGCATATATGTTCCCGTAAGTCCAGCCATCAAAAAGTACCTTGAGTGCGGTAACCGAGGCAGGCAAACTGTGAAATCTGGCATTCCACCATGAGTCAAAATAGGCAGGACTGCTGGAATTCGGCTCCCAGGACGGATAAAGGGCATCCAGACTGTTGTTGATTTTGTTTACTGCTCATCGAGCATCCTTGTGCACTTCCAGATTATCTGAGTCTCTCCAGGAAGTGGCTCGATTGCAGCTTCTGTAGGATTTAAACGGAATGACTTGGGGACAGCCAAGTTGTCTTGCACAGAAGTTGGGATGGTAGACTTCTGCCCCCAAGTGATAATTCGGAGGCTTTCCACCCCCATGAGGCAGATCCCGCAGCAAGGTTACACTCAGGAATTTCTTCATGAAGTCCAGTTTGGCAGCCTCTTCTTCTGGCTCTTTCTCAAAGAGCCGGTATCCAGGCTGGGACCAAGGATATGTTCTTCTAACCACTACCTGCCATTGAGCTGCAGATCTTTTAGTATAATGGCTGAACCACATTAGGTATTCTTCATTGGAACGCTTGGGCACTTCTGCCGACATCAAGGGAAGAGCCAGAACTTGGTCTTCAGGCAGAACTATGTCAGGAAATCGGAATTCTGGAAAGTATACCTGCAGCCAGATCTAGATCATCCAGAATGAGCCAGGAGCAGATAAGTTCAGGGGGTTCCCCAAAGTGGCAGTATGCAGATTCTTGAAAAGATGGGCCAGAACTGTAGGCCCAAGCCCGATGTCATGTGATTGTGTAGGGCTTCTGCCAAATGCCTGTATTCCAGCAAGACTGCGGAAGAACGGTTTGGAAGTACAAACCTGTTCAGCTAGTACAGAAGGAACAGCATGTGCTGCTGATCCTTGTCTTTCTCCACACTAAACTTCCTCAAGTAATTGGAGAATGAACAGTTCTAATTGATGGCGGCAGGAGAGATAGTGAAGGGTTTGGCCACTTTCTCTTGATTCTTCCTTCGGTGATAGTCACCAACAGCGTCAACAGGTCTTCCATGAGGCCTGAACCCAAAAATTTGAGACACATCCAGCAGGGTTGGCGCCATTGGACCCACACGAAAATCAAATGTGTTACTGGCAGAATTCCAGAAACATAAAGCAGCAGCAAGCAAGTTCTAATCCCGGTTAATAGACTGTTTAGACAGCAGGATTGCGTCGTAAATCCTTGCCCTCCTCCAGTGAGCTCCGAATTTTGGAAGAAGCTTGTCAATCTAGTCTGCCCACTTTACAGGACTATTTCTCACCTTACTGGATGGGAACGAACGACTCAAATTCTTGCTAACCCAAGAATGAGAGGCCAGGGCAGAAGTGCCTTGGAAACACAAAGGTGCTTCAGCATCTTTTTTTATCAACTCCGCTATCTCAGTCGGGACATAACCGAACCAGCGAGGCCCCAGGGTCAAAGTACTCTCGAATAAATGAAGAACGTTCTCATCTAACTTTTTCTTGATGAGAGGGTGGAGCTTGCTTCGAACCTCCATAGCATGATTATCAATCCCAGTTCCAGTAATATATCAGGAGGAACAGAAGAGGAACTTTGGCCACGAGTTTTTGGAGAAGACAATCTTTTAAGGGGTCTCAAGCTAAGACAAAGGAAAGACTAAGGACTGATTGAAGAAAAGAGGAAAGATTCTGGGATATCTAAAGAAAAACCGAAGTCTGAGAAAGCTGGGTTTTCGAAATGAACAGGAACTTGAGTTTTTGAATTCCTTGAAAAAGAGCTCGTAATCATGGGAAGGAGAAGACAAGACGCCACCTGACAAGACGAGCTAGTAACTAGCTAGTAACTGACCAATTTCCCATGAAGTCTAGTTCGTGGTAGGTAGATGTGGCAAATGTGGGTTAATTTAAATTGGCACGCACAAATTAAATAGCCGAAATCATTAAGTCTGGAACCGTTTAAAAAAGGATTTAGACTTAGGGGGCATTGTTTGGGCCTAAATTTGGTGCACTTAGTCCAAAGTCAAAAAGCCCACATCCATTTTGACAACCACCAACAAAATCAGGCCAAGACCGTGCATTCGAGCCCAACGTAGGAAGCCCAGAAACTATTAAAACCACATGGATGGCCTGGGCCTCAAAGAAGTCCAAATTAGGCTTGGCTTGCTCAAAAAATAAACCCATCAAAAGAGCAGACCCACGTGACCCTCTGATTTGGAAAAGTCAACAATTTCAACTGAAGTTAAAGAATGAACAGGGGCAGGTATAAAGAAGAACATCTCTGAAAGACTCTGCCGCCAAGAGATCAAAATCCGTTTTATTTATCCAAATATAATTTCTCTGCTCCAAAGAAGACACCATTTCCGAAGGATACGCAAACTTCGTTTTCTAAAAAAAGAGATAAGCAGGAAACAGGGAGTTGTTGAAATGGAAAATCACACTTACCATCACAGTTTGAAAAGCAGTTAAATTGGAAAAAGGAGGTATGGCTCCCCATCAAAATACAGAGAAGTGACTGTCTCAGGAAATGATGATTAAGGGCCTAACTGCCAGAAATTGATAAAACTCCCTTTCTTTTTCTTTTAAAACTAAAGATCTTTTGAGATTGTTTGCCGCCCATTATTAAAAGAATTAAACCCCCGCTCCCAAAAACATTTCTTATAAATACAAGAGAGGGTGAACAGAGCAAAGGACATTCAATCAAATAACCAAAAATCAACCAGAGATAAAAACTCAAAATAATCACTTGATTCCAAAGCCTTCAAACAGCTATCAATCAAGACACCCAACTTTAGTCCAGACTTAGAGAAATAAATCATTCAAAATGAGATTTCTCTCGTTACAAATTTGGTTCAGCATAAGTCAAAGCAAGCGGAGTTCAGTTTTGTACAAATATGAAAACCTCAACAAATTTATGAAGAACCCTGATTAAGCAGGACAGATGCCGCAGTGAAGCTCCAACTCAATAGTCAGTTCCAGCCACTTCTGCCCCTTCCAGACAAAAGAAGTTCCAATTCTGCCCGACCAAAAACCTTCCAGGGTTTGAAATAAATTAAAGCTCTGCCAAACTTGAACGTTGGCATCGATTTGTAGTTGAAATAGACCAGTTAAAGTTGTTGAAAATCCAGTGCAGCACAGGCATATCCACTCCAGCTCGGATCAGAAGCATCTACCTAGACAGAAAGGAAGCACAACCCTCGTTTTGTCTTTTTATAACCAGTTTTTTCCTCTTGAGCTTTGTAAAAGAGAGTTTTGCCTGAAAACAGATCACTCTCTCATCATTTGTTCTGGCCAGAGCTACCAGTTTTGTATTGTGAAAAATTGTGAAGTCCTCACCAGTATGAGGCAAGAGAAGAACTTACTTGGGAGATATTCCTCACCCAAATTCACAATCGCTTGTTCAAAAAATCAGTAACTTGGGGCGCAAGTTATCTATTTTTAAAGAAGTCTGCTAGAATTGTCATTACTAGTAGTGGCACGCTCGCACACTAAAGAAAGTTGACTCGTTGACCAGTCAATGGTTTTCAAAACAATGGGGAACTTTACTCTACCATCACAGGAGACAAATCAAAACGGGTGAACACTTTCCAAGTTTGATAAAATTTGCAGACAAAGAAGGAAAGTTTCCAAGTTTGAACACTACTCTGTTTCTTTTACTTCAACTAAATAACACGGCGGTGGCTTCTTATTTACGTGGTTAGATTTATAGACCGCGACAATTCGTCAGTCATCCTAGTGTCATGTGAAAGTGTTTTACGTTGTTTTTTAAAATGATCGTCTTTTTTAGTATTTGATTTTTTAGGATATATTCATCGCAGGTTTGATTTCTCTAAACAATGGTTTTTGTTTTGAAAATCTTTTTAATTATTTTTCTGTTGAAAATCATTTTAATTATTTTTCTGTTGAAAATATTTTATGTTTTTCCAAATTTGTTTTTCTGTTGTAGAGACGACGGTATATTATTATTTACGTCCTTTTAATTGCAATACCACGTCAAATGTTTTTAAAAATGTCGTTTTAGTAAATGAAAATCCAAAATATTTTCCTTTGAAGGTGTGAATCTGGAATCAACCCTCTGTTTTTTTTTGTAATTATATCATAAGACATCGGTTGTTTATTATTAACGTCGTTGTAATATTAAATCATGTCAGTGGTTAAGTACCGTTGTGAAAATGTATTATTACGTCGATTGTTATGTTCTTACGTCATTTGAAATATTATAATACGTCGGTTCTTTTAAATAACCGTCGTGTTTTTTCTTAATTTCACTTAAATATTTTCACTTGCAGGTTTGATTTGTCTGTAACCATGGTTTCTCAATCCCAAAGTAAGGACTCTGGCTTGAAAAAAAAAATGAATGTAAGGAGCTTAAAGTTGTAAATCCTCAAGCCAAGTCCTCGAAGAAGATGAAGTTTGTTTCATCTGCTGAGACAGAACCAGGCAGCACAACAACATTTTCTGAGGAGCCAAAGTCAAGTCGGGGGGTATAAGACCAATGCCCCGTGTTGTGAAGAGAAAAGGGGGAAACCATGTGGCCCTGCACATACTGAGATGCAATCCTATATTGGTGTGTTGGCACGCTCCAGAGTCCCACCTATGGACAAGAAATGGGCTGAAATATCCAAGGATATAAAAGAGCAGATTTGGGAAGCCGTTGACATGGCTTTTGTGGTTGGTCAAGAGGGCAAGAAACTGGTGTTATCTTTGCTGCCAAGAAATGGAAGGATTTCAAGTCTACACTAACGAGGTATCATATCCTTCCATTCATCAAGGAGAAGGAGAAATTAAGCCAACCCCCTGAAATATACAAATTCGTAGAGAAAGCTGACTAGGATGCCTTTGTAGCTTCAAGGTTATCTAAAAAATTTGTGTCTATGCATTTTGAACAATCACAGAGGAGGGAGAAACTTGAGTACAATCATCGATTGTCTTGAAAAGGATATGCTGGTTTGGAGGATCAGTTGGAGGAAACCACGCTCGGGGTAGAAATTGATCGATCTACCTTATAAAAATTAATGTATATGTTGTCTTCTTAATATATTTTGGGTTCTTGAAAATAAACTGGGATTTCGATATTTAGAATGCTTTCTTAGGCATACGACGACGGGGATCTAACAAACCGTCGTCTGTATTTTTATACACAACGGTTTTTTTTAACTACCGTCGTGATTCAATTTCGCTGGCCTCTGTTTTTTGCTAGCATTAGACGACGTTTTTTGAAAACCCGTCGTCTATATATGTCCAATACGTCTGTTGTTCTTTAAAAACCGTCGTCTTTATACTATATTACTTGCTATTAAAACCCTATATAATCTGCTATAGTGATGGTCATTGCTTGTCTTTTCACTTTATTATAGATAATAGGGTATAGTGTCGGAGATGGATAAGTCATGGATGCACTCAGATAGAAGATCGAAGGCATATGAGTTAGGGGTGGAAGCATTTTTGAAATTTTTTGTAGAAAATCTTCTAACTACAACGTATATCCGTTGTCCATGTGTTAAATGTGTGAATTTGAAATTGTTTGGGGTTGGAATTATAAGGGATCACTTATACTTTAGTGGAGTTAACCAAAGTTATAGGAATTGGACATTTCACGGAGAACCTTGGGAAGCAACTACTAATGCTAGTAGAACTGTTGAAGAAGATGATGACCATAGTTGGTACAGTTTTGTGTCTGAAGAAATAGAGATGGATGATAATGATTTTGGTGATTTTGGATCCGATCCTCATGAGTTTGCTAATGTGATTGGGGATGGAGATCAACCATTGTACCTGGTTGTAGAAAGTACACCAAGTTATCGGCATTAGTGAAGTTGTATAATTTGAAGGCAAAACATGGGATGAGTGATGTCTGTTTTACAGAATTATTGATACTTCAGGGCGATTTGCTTCCAGATGGAAATACAATACCGGTCTCTATGTATGAAGCAAAAAAGACTTTGTGTGCATTGGGGCTGAGTTATGATCAAATTCACGCATGCCCCAATGATTGCATCTTGTATAGGAAGGAGTATGAAGATTCAACTAATTGTGCTTCTTGTGGTATCTCAAGGTGGAAGGAAGGAAAAGATTCAATCTTGAAAGAGGGTGTGCCAGCGAAGGTGGTGTGGTATTTTCCTCCAATTCCAAGGTTTAAAAGAATGTTTCAATCACATGAGACAATTAAGAGTTTGACTTGGCATGCTGCTAGAAAATCAATTGACGGTCAGATGTCTCATCCGGCGGATTTCCCGTCTTGGAAACTTGTTGATGATAAATGGCCCGAGTTTGGCAATGAGCTGAGAAACTTGAGATTGGCTCTTTCATCTGATAGATTCAATCCCCACAGTTCTCTAAGTAGGAGATATAGTTGCTGGCTAGTTATCTTCGTTACATTTAATCTACCACCATGGTTGTGCATGAAACGAAATGATATGGACGTCTACTTGGAGCCTTTGATTGATGAGTGTATGATGCATATACAGAAGAATACTTTACACTTAGAGCTGCATTACTGTGGACAATTAATGATTTCCCCGCCTATGGAAACTTATATGGTTGTGATGTTAAAGGATATAAAGTTTGTCCAATATGCGGCGATGACACACCTAGTCACAGGTTGAAAAATGGCCACAAAATTTGTTACATTGGGCATAAAAAATGGTTACCAATCATTCATCCATATAGGAGGCAACGTGAAGCTTTTAATGGGAAACCTAAATATGGCACTCCTCTCAAGCCATTAACTTGAGAAAAAGTGCTGCATATGGTTGAAGATATTAATTACATACGGGGCTCGAAAAAAGGGGGAGGTGGAGGTGAAAATGATGGTGACAAAGTTTGTTGGAAGAAGAAGTCAAAATTCTTTGATCTCGAGCATTGGAAATACCTTCCAGTGAGGCATGTCCTAGATGTTATGCACATTGAGAAGAATGTTTGTGATAGTATCATTGGTACATTGCCGGAGATCCCTGGAAAAAATAAAGATGGGATTGCTGCTCGGTTAGATTTATTGAACATAGGGGTCAAAACTGATTTGCAACCCGAGTATTTAGAAAGACGTACTCGTTTGCCTCCAGGGCCTTGGAATTTGTCAAGAGCAGAGAAGAGAGCGGTTTGCAATTCCTTCTATAGTATGAAGGTCCTTGAAGGTTATTCTTCAAATATAAAAAATCTTGTATCTTTACAAGATTCAAAACTTCTTGGCCTTAAATCACATGATTGTCATACCTTAATGCAACAATTGCTCCCTGTGGCAATTCATTCTGTTTTGGAGAAGCCTGCAAGGTATGCAATAACTCATTTGTGCTTCTTCTTCAATGCTATATGTGCAAAGATGGTTGATGTTTCCAAGCTAGATAAGTTAGAAGAAGATGTACTAGTTACTTTGTGTTTGCTTGAAAAATACTTTCCACCTTCTCTCTTCGTTGTCATGGTTCATCTAGTAGTACATCTTGTCAGAGAAGTTCGTCTATATGGGCCAGTATATTTTAGATGGATGTATCTGTTCGAAAGATATATGAAAGTTCTAAAGGGGTATGTTCAGAACCGTACTCATCCCGAATGTTGCATTGCTGAGCGTTATATAGCTGAAGAAGCTGTAGAATTTTGCACTGAACATTTATATGATATTAGTACAATTGGAGTGCCATCAAGTCAGAAGATAGGAGTTTCAAAGCCATTATCAGGTTGCACAGTGAGCTTAGTTGATCGGGACCTGTTGAACCAAGCACATATATATATCTTGGAGAATATGGAGGAAGTCCTACCTTATATCAAGTATGAGTTTTATTCTTTAAGTTTCCATTTTAAATTATTCTTTATGTTTATCTTATATGTTTGGGACCGTAATGCTTGAATTTTTCGTGTCATGTAGGGAACATATGATCCACATCAACACCGCTTATCCAAAATTTAGAAAGAGAATAAAGTGGTTGCAAGATAAGCACAATAGCACTTTCATTCAATGGCTATGCTTCAAGGTATATGTTATTCAATAACATATTGGACTTTTAATTTTATTCTTTCTATGTTGGATTGAATTAAGATATGTTTAATTTGTAGGTTCAAAGTGAACTTAATGAGGGAGACAATCGTGGCGTATCAGAAAATTTAAGGTGGCTAACAGCTGGTCCAAACAAGGTAGTGCCATCATATAGGAGCTATTTTATTAAAGGTGTTAAATTTAACATCAATGCACAAGATGATGTGCGGACAGTTCAAAATAGTGGAGTTTATTTACTTGCATATACCATTTACTAGAGGGATGACAAATGTTGACACATTTGATGAACTGGCGGGTGAGTTTGGGAGTCAAAATATTCGAGATGGGTGTGAAGATATATGGATTGAATGATGCTCTTGTAATTTATGAAATTACTTATGCCCTAAATGACACTACTGTATGACATTAATTTTGTAATAAATTGTAATGTGTTTTCTTCACTTTCATTGTGCAGGTTTTGGCCACAAAACAATCAGTACATAAAATACTAGTTCAATATTATAAAACGACGGTCTTGATAAAAATGTGAAAAACAGACATTTATTTTAATAAAATTGTCATTAAAAACGACGTTTTGGAGCATTCAACGATGGCAATGTATTTACCGACATCTAAAAGCAACGTAAAAATGAAGAAGCACGACAGTATTGTGAAACAGTTATTACCGATATCACGTCGAAGAAGCCTAAAGAGCAGACATGTAATTACAAATAACACGATTCCAATCCCATAATACCGACGTCTAAAAGACGAGATATCTAACCTGAACGTTACAAAAGACGACATCTTAGATCATGAACTCGTCCGTAACGACTCAAAAATGGTCGTCTTAAATTTTACCACGTCGCTTGTTATCTCATAAACGAAGTGGAAAAAGAACAATTCACAACGTTATTTGAAATTCATAGGTAAATTTGTCGATGTAAAGGGATATTTGGACGTCGTTCTTTTACAAAAAACAACGTTATATGAGAATATCCGCGTCTGTTTTTTATTCTTATGTCATTAAAAATATTTTCCATGGCGATTGGCTGACAAACTTTGCCATCTCAGATAGATTAAGCGACTGTCATTTTGGTAAAGACGACGTATAAATTTCGAAACACAGCTGTCTTTTACATGCTGACGACGTTGTCCATCAAATACAACGTTGCCTGTAGAAATAAATGTGTCGTAAGTCATGACCCTAACATATTTTCCACGTCATTTATTTTCAGATCATGTCGTTAATATAATTTTATATGGCGATCGACTGAAAATTTGTGCCTACTAAAATATATTAGACGACGATCGTGTTTTTAAAGATGACTTATAAATTCTGAAACACGGTTGTCTTTTATTTGTGGACGACGTTGTTCATTAAATATAACGTCGGCTATAGAAATACATGTGTCGTAAGTAGTTACCCTAACCGCTATTTCCACGTCAATATTAATGGAAAAAACGAAGTGTAAAATTTATTTCACGACGGTTATATAAATAGTGGTGACGTAGTATGAATTAATAACATCGTCTTTTATTTATTTAAAGACGTCATAACTGTATTTCACGTTTCTTGTTTGATCATGTGTCGTGAAAGGTTTATGTAACGGCTGTGAGTTTTAGTTTTCGTCATGGTATGCGTCTCTTGCGGCCATGTTCTGTTAAAATATGTCATGTGGTGCCTTGTAAACAACATTTGTTTGTTAAAATAGGTCGTCTATTCTTATCTTTGACAATTTTGTTGGCTCATTTTTCAGTACACAGACGTCGGTTGTAATTTGTTAATAACGTTGTTTGTTATAACGACGACGGGGATTTATAGTCTTGGTTTTATTTTGGAAAAAATGTCGGTCGATTTCACGACAGTTTGAAAACCGGTTACATGACGGTGAATTCCCGTCGTCTTTTGCCTTTTTTTTTTTTGTAGTAGTGTTAGATTTATTGAACATAGGGATCAAGACTGATTTGCAACCCAAGTATGGAGAAAGATGTGCTCGCTTGCCTCCAAGGCCTTGGAATTTGTCAAGAGCAGAAAAGAGAGCAGTTTGCAATTCTTTCTATGGTATGAAGGTCCCTAAAGGTTATTCTTCAAATATAAAAAATCTTGTATCTTTGCAAAATTCAGGACTTCTTGGCCTTAAATCACATGATTGTCATACCAACAATTGCTCCCTGTGGCAATTCACTCTGTTTTGGAGAAGCCTGCAAGGTATGCAATAATTAGTTTGTGCTTCTTCTTCAATGCTATATGTGCAAAGACGGTAGATAAGTTGGAAGAAGATGTAGTAGTTACTTTGTATTTGCTTGAAAAATACTCTCCATCTTTATTCTTCGATATCATGGTTCATCTAGTGGTACATCTTGTCAGAGAAGTTCGTCTTTGTTGGCCAGTTTATTTTAGATGGATGTATTCGTTCGAAAGATATATGAAAGTGCTAAAGGGGTAAGTTCAGAATTGTACTCATCCCGAAGGTTGCATTGCTGAGCAATATATAGTTGAAGAAGCTGTAGAATTTTGCACCGAGCATTTATCTGATGTTAGTACAATTGGAATGCCATCAAGCCAGAAGATAGGAGTTTCAAAGCCATTATCAAGTTACACAGTGAGCTTAGTTGATTAGGACCTGTTAAACCAAGCACATCTATATGTCTTGGAGAATTCGGAGGAAGTCCTACCTTATATCGAGTATGAGTTTTATTCTTTAAGTTGCCATTTTACATTATTCCTTATGTTTATCTTATATGTTTGGGACTATAATGCTTGAATTTTTCGTGTCATGTAGGGAATATATGATCCACACCAAGACCGCTTATCCAAAATTTAGAAAGAAAACAAAGTGGCTACAAGGTAAGCACAATAGCTACGCTTTAAGGTATATGTTATTGAATAATATATTGGACTTTTAATTTTCTTCTTTATATGTTAGATTGAATTAAGATATGATTAATTTACAGGTTCAAAGTGAACTTAATGGGGAAGACAATAATGGCATATCAGAAAATTTGAGGTGGCTAGCAGCTGGTCCAAGCATAGTAGTGCCATCATATAGGAGCTATCTTATTAAAGGTGTTAAATTTAACATCAAGGCACCAGATGATGTGCGGGCAGTTTAAAATAGTGGAGTTTATTTACTTGCACATACCATGCAAGTTATGTTTATTATGTTTATTATTATTATTATTATTATTATTATTATGTTTACTATGTCTATGTGTTTACACTCAAATATCGAATTTTAAATATAGTGTTTTGGATTTTATTATCTTTTCTTGCGAGATTTTCGAAGGTTGTATATTTCCCAAAGTATATGAAAAGTGTTTTGAATAGTAATAAAATCAATTGGCTTATTTAGTTTTGGTGTTTTTCTTAATTATGGTTTTCAAAATGGAAGTATGGGTGTTATTTTATTATAGATATTTATGTTATATGAAAACGATTTGTTTTGGGAAATTGGAATTTTGCATCAGGATATGTACCTTCCCTGGTTACTATACCCACACAAGGTGTTAGATTTTCTAGCGTGTGGGCTCCCTTGGATATTAGGTTCTTCATCACACATAGCGTTGGATTTTCCGGCTTGTGGTAAAGCAGTCCAGATGCGTAGGACATGGTTTGGTTTAGCCACACGTGGCGTTGGATTTTCCGGTGGGTGGGCTCACTTGGTTGTGTTAGTACTTTATCACACGTGGCGTTAGATTTTCCGGCGTGTGGTAAAGCAGTTTGCATGCGTAGGACATGGTTTGGTTGGGACACACATGGCGTTGGATTTTCAGGCGTGTGTGCTCACTTGGATACTGGTTACTTTACCACACGTGGTGTTGGATTTTTCCAGCGTGTGGTAAAGGATCTGGACATTTTGGTTAATGTTACTTTACTACGCGTGGCGTTGGATTTTCTGACATGTAGTAGAGTAACAGGAAGAGGGAAAAGGATTATTATTCTATGGTAGGAAAAAGATTAATGTTTAAAAGAATTATGCTTAGCATATGTGAAATGTCATAGGAAAAGGTTGCTGAGTCATGAGCCTTAAGAATGGAGTGAGTAAAGAATAATGGGTTGGTGTTCATGAGCTGAGATATTGTGATTTTACTTAAGGGGAAAGGATGATTCTAAAATTAACTTGTTTGGTATTACTGAAAATAATTGCATATTATATGGTTCATGATTATTGACTGAAGAACTACGTGTGGCTTGATCCCTCACTAAGGGGTACGTACAGCCTGGGGTTTCACCGAGGTGCAGCCGCCAATTAAACTATTACTTTCGTTGAGTTTGGTTTTGAATATGTCAGTGGGTTTGAAGCCCAGTCGAGGAGAGATTAAACACTTGTTGATATTTCAGTGTTACTAATTGGTTGTGATTAAAATGTGTTGGTGGCTATGACAGGTTTGAAACCCGTTTGGATCAATGATTGAGTCTAGCCTGTTCCGTAAACTGGGTGCTTGTACTTTGTGCGTGCTACTGGATCATAGTATCACACTTACCTCAAAATTGGTGATATTTCATAAGGAAATGGCCTTTGTGGAGTGGGATTTAAGTTTGGTCATTAGGTCAGACAAGCTTTGGTTTGGGATGGCCAAATGTCGTCGTTTGCCATTCTTCATTTACCAACAAATTGCCCTTGTTGACTAAAATGGGGCACCTTGACATGCATCGTCACTATTCTATACCTACTACATACCATTGTTGTAGGTTTGAATAGCTCTGTGTTGACCTACTGTGAGACTTGCTATCAATTGTGCAATTTTCACCAAATGTGAAAATAGAAAATTTAACGTACGTTGCAAAATGTTTTTCAAATTTGGGAATGCAATGATCTTCTCTTTTTCAAGAATAATCATTAACACTTTGATTATGTTTCAATAGCCGCTGGTCCACCAACTTTAGGTAACTTTTCTATAATTTTGTTAGAAAAGAAACTGGTACGTAATTTTTTCTATAATTTTTCAATCCTTTTAGTTGTTTTAGTTTAATCGATAATTAATCTAAAACTTGATGAACAACAAATCTGATTGGCTCCTAATCTTGTCATATTGACTAGAAGGAATTTTTATCGCAATGGCCCCTGTCCCTGAACTTATACATTTTAGTCCACCAACTCATTTCCGTGCCATTTTGGTCCTCTTAACTCCTCATTTCAATTCATTCATTTTGTCTCATGTTCTGTTAATTTTAATCCAGTGAATAGCATGCGACATTATTTTAGGGCTAAATTCGACTTTTGAGTCCATTTTAAGTCATCATAGGCAAAATCTATGGCTAAATTGGGGTTCTAAGAATTTTGGTGAATTAGGATTTCAATTTCAGGGAAATGAGATAGATACGTGAATTAAAGTTTCAATTTGGGGGAAATGGGTAGTCAGGAGTTATGTCAGTCGTTTTAGAAGAATACTTGTGTATGAAGCGATTGTTTTACCCCTCAAATAGACAGTCAAATTGACGAAATGAGATGAAATGCAACAAGAATTGACGCGAATGAGAGAGTTAGAAGGCTAAAATGACATGAAAATTAGTTAAAAAGGAACTCGGGTATACATTTCAGAGATATTACGGTTAAAAACCCTAACTAAAATTTTATTTGGGCAAAGAAAGAAGTTGAGTCCATTGCAGCAAGGGATGGTGCAAAGTTGTTCTTTTGGCCGATGACCTAGATCTTACAGGAAAAATCTTTTTTATCAGCTGTACTGTTTTAATTTGGATATATACTTGGGCTGAGGCCACCTATCTGACTAAATTAAATAAGGCTAAAACCGGTTATTTTCAGGGAGAGAATTAATGATGAGATCATACGTATTTGAAGATCAATTATGTTCAACCAGCTGGAGCAGATGGAAACAAATGCATTTGCGTCCCTTGCGTATATAGCTAGTTTCTTCATGGATATCTTTAAGTTGAAACTTGAATCATCTTTGAACTTTGGAAAAAGAATACCACTAAACTAATAGGTAGTTGGTAGCTTTTACTTCTACTAGATCATGCGGCGTCAGGAAAGTTAGGCAATGATTACATAAGGCTGACACAATTGGTGAATAGTGAATATTTAACCTCAACGCTTCGGGTGGAGTGTAAAGTTGTGTAAGATATCAAATTACCACATCAGCCATCAAATTTAAATTTGATGTTTGGTATTTGAAATCTCCCTTCGAGGAGATGCTCTTAGTAGGTAGGAGGACCAAACGAATATTGATGACATGTAATAAGACAATTCTCTCAGCCAGCATGGAATTAGTTGAACAGCCTGCGAAAACACCGACTATGTCTACCACACAAGTCAGAGAAAAGAAAAAAGAGGGGAAATATTATGCAATAAGACAATTATTAGCTGGGACGTGATCTGAAAATTTTCATCTAAATTAATTTGAAATCAATGGAGGGCATGGACTTGGAGGGTTCATGACATGATGACCTAACACATCAACAACTTGTGTGATATTTATATTATATTGTTCGAAGCCCTTGTGTTATGCGTCTAGTGCACCGTCGACAGTTCCTTGTCAATGTGTTTTTGTTGTTGTGTCTATAGCTAGCTAGCCCACCAACTAATTGATAAAGAGTAACTTGTAATGCACTACAAAATGCTAAAATATGAATATGAGTTTGAATATGTTAGGTTCTTATTTTATTCTTCTCCATAAGGAGGTATATATAAGAGTTTACATGAGTACTTTATAAGGAATTAGATATAGTAAAGGATTAGGAAAGTATCTCATAATTATACAATGATTTGACAATTATATAAAAATAGGAAAGTAAATTCCTTAATTAATCAAGGAAATAAATCTCCTTGATTAATTAGGAGACCCACATCAACACTCCTCCTCAAGTTGGTGCATATACGTCACAAATGCCCAACTTGGCAAGTGAGTCATGAAATACTCTTCCACAAACAGCTTTGGTTAAGATATCTGCCAATTGATCTTCTGATTTTACGAATGGTAGGCGAATGATCTTTTTCTCAATTTTTTTCCTTGAAAAAATGTCTATCTACCTCAACATGTTTAGCTCGATCATGTTGAACTGGATTATGGGCAATATCGATGGCTGACTTGTTATCACAATGTAACTCCATTTGTTTTTCTGGCTTGAAACCCAATTATGTGAACAATCCTCTGATTTATAGTAATTCACAAACTCCGTGAGCCATTCCTCGATACTCTGCTTCAGCACTAGACTGAGAAACCACATTTTGTCTCTTACTCCGCCAAGTGACTAGGTTACCTCCCACAAACGTGAAGTAACCTGAAGTAGAGCGTCTATCAGTAATAGAGCCAGGCCAATCAGCATCTGTATATCCCACAACTTTGAAATCTTTATTTTTTGAGAACATTAATCCTTTCCCAGGTACTGACTTTAAGTATCTTAAGATTCGATCAACTGCAGTCCTATGTGACACACTGGGTGAATGCATAAACTGACTAACCACACTCACAACATATGCAATATCTGGTCTTGTGTGGGCTAAATATATCAACCTTCCAACAAGGTGCTGGTACTGTTCCTTATTGGTTGGTTCTTGATCCATATCTTCACATATCTTGTGATTCATCTCGATGGGTGTATCAGCAGGTTTGCATCCAAGCATTCCTATTTCAGTTAGTAGATCTAATACATACTTCCTTTGAGACAGACATATACCAGTTGTGGATTTGGCTACTTCAATTCCTAGAAAATACTTCAGATCACCTAAATCCTTCATCTCAAATTCCTAAGACAAATACTTCTGCAGCTTTAGTTGCTCACCTGTGTCGTTTCTAGTTACGACTATGTCATCCACATACACAATTAATGCAGTAAGGTTTCTTCCATCACGCTTCAAGAAGAAGGTGTGATCTGCATTACTCTGTATATATCCAAAATTCTTCATGGATTTAGTGAATCTGCCAAACCATGCTCTGGGGGATTGCTTCAACCCATACAGTGACTTTCTGAGTTTGCAAACTTGATTCTCCTTGTCACGAGCTAAGTTACATCCTGGTGGTAAGTCCATATATACTTCTTCTTCCAAGTCTCCATGTAAGAATGCATTTTTTTACATCAAATTGATGTAATGGCCAATCGAGATTTGCTGCTAGAAACAGAAGGACTCTGATTGTTTTCATCTTCGCTACTTGGGCAAAGGTCTCTTGGTAGTCAATCCCATATCTTTGTGTGTAACCCTTCGCCACCAATCTAGCTTTATATCTTTCAATGGATTCATCTGCTTTGAGTTTCACAGTATAAATCCATCTGCATCCCACTGTCTTTTTTCCATGAGGTAATGGCATGAGTTCTCATGTGCCATTCTTCTGGAGAGCTCTCATTTCTTCATTCATAGCTTCTTTCCATTTTGGGTCTTCTAGTGCTTCAGTTACACTGTTGGGAATAGGTATGTCAGCCAACTGCTTCACAAAGTGTACCCGTGACTCTGATAATCTGTTGAGGGATACATAATTGTTGATGGAATATTTCCCTTTGCATTAAGATCTGCTTCGTAGTAAACTAGAGGTTTACCACGGTTCTTCTGTTTTGGAATTTGATATTCAAGCTCTGTGCCTTCTGAAATTAAATTATCATGGGATATTTCATTAATGTTATCAGTTTTAGGTAGAGAAGTTACTTGAATGACGTCCTCAGTAGGTGATTGGTGTGGTACTAGAGCTGAAGAATTCTCTGGAGCGGGCAAAAACTCGTCAATGTTCTCCTCCTGAGTTTGATGGCAGGGAGATGACTGAAGCGGTTCAAGTGGAGGCCAATTTCTGGGGAGCGGACCGGTCGCAGGTTTCAGACGACTGGTCACTTTCAGGCAGATTCATTGGCGACCGGTCGGCGACAATATGCGACCAATCACTTTCAGGTAGATTTGTGTGCAATCGGTCATTTGTGTCTGGCGACCGGTCGTTGGTGTCTTGCTACCGGTCGTTTTGAGGCTATAACCAATCTGGAAAAAATGCTATAGGAAAAATTTCTGAAATTTGAGAAATGTTGGCATCGCGATGCTCCTCCTGTACGGTTGAAAAATATAGATCGTGTTCCGGAACACAACATCCATAGAAGTATAGACTTTCTGACTAGGAGGATGATAACATCGGTAGCCTTTCTGATGAGGCGCATAACCAATGAAAACACACTTTTCAGCGCTGGGATCCAATTTGCTTCGTTGGTGATCATGTAAGTGGACAAAGACCACATAGCCAAAAATTCAGGGTTCCAAGCTTGGGGTAGGAGGTATTTGGAGATGGTGGTATAGTGTTTGAAGGGGGGGGTTTGGAAATTGAGGATACTGGAGGGGATCCGATTAATAAGGTATGCTGCAGAGCAAACAGCTACCCCCCAAAAAGATCAAGGCATATGGGCACCAAAGAGAGAGGCACGAACTACTTCCAATAAGTGTCTATTCTTTCGTTCAGCCACAGCATTCTGTTAGGGAGTGTAAGGACATCAGTGTTGATGTTGTTCACCCGTTTTGATTTATTTCCTGAGATGACAGGGCAACGTTCCCCATTAATTCAAAGACCATGTTTTGGTCAGTAAATTAACTTTCTTTATGTGTTGAGCGTGCCACTGTTAGCAATTTTTCAACCCTAACAGACTTATGGTAAAAATAACTTGCGTCCCAAGTTACTGACTTTGACCAAACGATTGTGAATTTGGGTAAGGAATATCTCCCAAGTAAGTTCTTTTCTATGCCTTAGACTGGTAAGGACTTTTATAATTTATCTCAGTATAAAAACCGGCAGTTCTGGCCAGAACAACTGATAACAGATTGAACTGATTTCAGGCAGAACTCCCCTTTACAAGACTCAAAAAGGGAAAACTGACTATATGAGAACAAGAGGAGGGCTGTGCTTCCATTTCTGCCTGGTTAGTTGCCTCTGTTCTGGGCTGGATTGGGTATGTCTGTGCTGGATTGGACTCTGAACAGCTTCCACTGTTAGGCTTCGGCTGCAAATCGATACCAAAGCTTGAGTTTGGCAGAGCTTTAATCTATTTCAAGCCCTGGATGGCTTTTGGATGGGCAGAACTAGGACTTCTCCAGTCTGAAAGGGGCAGAAGTGGCTGGACTTGAGCTGGGGATGTACTGCAGTACCTGTGCTGCTAAGTCAGGGCTCTTCATAAATTTGTTGAGGTTTTCATATTTGAGAAAACTCGAACTCTGCTAAACTTGGCTTTTGCTGAACCAAATTTGTAACGAGAGAAATCTCGTTATTGTTGAGTTGTGAACTGGGATTCAATTCAGAAGCAGGGGTCTAACTGCCTTTGCTGGGAAAAATAGGATGATTCTGCAAGCTTGTCTGAGAAGCTTTTGCATTTGAAGTACTTCAGACTCTGAGTCTGTTGTAACTTGTTTGAGATATTTGTGATCAAGTGATCTTTTGAGTGTTTGTCTTTTGACTGAATTTTTGGTTGTGTTGATTGATTGTTTTTGTGCTCTGTTCACCCTCTCTTGTATATATACGAAATGTTCTTGAGGGTGGGCGGCAAGTAAAAGATCTTTTTAATTTTTAATTGAAACAAAAACAGGGGTTCCATTCCTTTTCTGGTAAGTAAACACTCAAAGATCAGTTCCTGAGATGACTGCTTCTGTATTTTGATGGAGTGCCATGCCTGTTCTTTCATTTCAATCTGCTTTTGCATGAGTCTGAACGTTTGAGATAGCTAATTCTCAGCTTTTGAACAGCTCCCTGTTTCCCGCTTTATAACAGCGGAGCCTGCTTATCTTTGAAAATTGTGTTTCTCCAAAATATCATATTATTTTTAGATAAACTAAGCGGTATTTGATCTCCTGGCAGCAAAGTTATTTCAGAGATTTTCTTTTTATACCTGCTCCTATTCAATCTTCAATCTCAGCCGAAATTATGGACTCTTCTAAGTCAGGGAACACGTGGGACTGTTCCGTTTTGCAAACCAGATTGAGTCTAGTTTACGTTGTGCCTAATTTCGAATTTCTTCGAGGCCCAACCCTTTCCTAGTTCCTACTGTTTCCAGACCTCCTAACGTTTTGGGCCGTGTTCATTTGTTTTGATCCGTTCAATCGTTAGCGGGCTGGATTGCGTTGATGGGCTCAGAGCTTTGGAACAGTCGGCTTGGGGATGTCGTGGGCTTTCTTCTTTAGGCTTGGGTGCGCCAAATTTAAGCCCAAACAATGCCCCCATTAAGTTTGAACCGTTTAAAACGACGGTTTCCAAACTTAATGATTTTTCGGCTATTTAATTTGTGCGCGCCGAAATAAAACGTCCCCTGTCTGCCACGTCCGCCTACCACGAATTAGACTTCGTGGGAAATTGGTCTGTTACTAGCTAGTTACTGGCTGGTCATTATTAGCTTTTAGGTGGCGTCTTGTCTTCCTTTTCCCACGATTTCGAGTCCTTTAAAAGAATTTTGAAACCTCCAGTTCCTGTTCATCTCAAAATCTAGCTTCTTCAAAGTTTAGTTCCTGTTTACTTTGAATCCTAATTTCCTCAGAACTCGATTTCTGCCAGAATCCTTCCCTCCTCTTTTGAATATTCCTCATTCCTCTCTTCGTTTTTACTCCGGAAAATGTCTTCTCCCAAAACTCGTGCTCAAAGTGCTTCCTCCTCAGTTCCTCCAGATTACATTACTGGGTCAGGCATTGATGCCCATGCCATGGAGGTTCGAAGCAGGACCCACCCCTTGATTGGCAGAAAACTAGATGAGAACGTTCTTCATCTTTTTGAGGAAACTCTTATCCTCGGGCCTCGCTGGTTTGGTACTGTTCCGACTGAGGTGGCAGAACTGCTGGAAAAGGATGCAGTAGCTCCCATCTGTTTTGAAAACAATTCGGTCCTTTCTTCCTATTCTTGGGTTAGCAAAAATCTGAGCCGCTCATTCCCATCCAGTGAGGTGAGGAACAGCTCTGTGAAATGGGCGGACTGGGTTGACAAGCTTCTTCCTAGGCATGGAGCTTATTGGAAGAGAGCAGGGATCTACGATGCAATTCTGTTGTCCAAACAATCCATCACCCGGGATGAGAATCTGCTCGCTGCTGCTTTATGCTTTTGGAATTCTGCCAGCAACACCTTTGACTTCCGCGTGGGTCCAATGGCGCCAACCCTGCTCGACATGGCTCAGATTTTTGGGTTCAGACCCCATAGAAGACCTGTAGATGCCGTCGGTGATTACCATCGAAGGAAGAATCAAGAAAAGCTGGCCAAGCCTTTCACCATTTCCCCTGCTACCATCAATCAGAATGGTTCTTTTTCAAATTATCTGAGGAAGTTTAGCACGGAAAAGGACAAGGATCAACAACACATGCTGTTCCTCCTATATTGGCTAAACAGATTTGTGTTCCCTAATCGCTCCTCTGCAGTTCTGCTTGAGTATAGGCACCTGGCGGAGGCTCTTCACAACCATACTGACGTTGGGCTCGGACCTTCAGTTCTGGCTCATCTCTTCAAGAATCTGCACACAGCCACCCTGGAGAATCCCCTGAACCTAACTGCTCCTGGCTCGTTCTAGATGATCCAGATCTGGCTACAGGTATACTTCCCAGAACTCCGTTTTCCCGACATAGTTCTGCCCGAAGATCAAGTTCTGGCTCTTCCTCTGATGGTCGCCGAAGTGCCCAAGCGTTCCATTGAAGAATACCTGATGTGGTTCAGGCACTATACTAAGAGGTCTGAAGCTCAGTGGCAGTTGGTGATTAGGAGGACATATCCCTGGTTCCAGCCTGGACATCGACTCTTCGAGAAGGAACCGGAAGAAGAAGCAGACAGAATGGACTTTAGGAAGAAATTCCTAAGTGTAGCCCTAGCGAGGGACCTTTCCCATGGAGGGGGAAAGCCTCCAAACTATCATCTGGGGGCAGAAGTCTATCATCCCAACTTCTGTGCAAGACAGCTCGGTTGCCCTCAGGTTATTCCTTTCAAATTTTACAGAAGCTGCAATCGAGGGACTTCCTGGAGGGATTTGGATGACTTGGAAGTGCATAAAGCGGCTAGGTGCGCAGTGAATAAGATCAACAACACTTCGGACGCCCTTTTTCCTTCCTGGAGGCTGAACACCTGCAGCTCTGCCGATTTTGATGACTGGTGGAAAGCTAGATGCCATGTCCTTCCTGCCTCATTTGACGCCTTTCCAGTTCTTTTTGAAGGCTGGACTCCTGGGACCGTTTATGCAGAGGCGGAGGCTAAGAAGTTCGTGGTGCGGACCATAAAAGACGTTAATGCTCAAGTGATAGAAGGTATTTTTGAGATTCTGTCTATTTCCTGCTTTCTTTGCCTTGTGAATTCGAACTAAAACCTGTTCTGTCCATACCAGGTCCTTCCCTGGTGAAGAAAATAGGTGGAGGGACAAGGCAAGCTGGAGAGATACTTGGTAAGTCTCTTCAATTTTTCTGTTTCTCCCTTCTTCCTCATTGGTACTTCTCTGATTCTGCCTATTCCTTGCGTAGTTTCTTCTGTCATTGCTGCTGGGGATTTAGAGCCTCCTTCTGGTGAGGAGGATGAAGACGTGGCAGAACAAGCTGCTGTTATTGCCACCCCCTCGGTTGGGAGGAAAAGAAAAGAAAGTGCCCTTGCTCAGAGCAGTGTTGTCCAGCCTGAGACCTCTGGTAGGAATTCTGGTAGTTAAATTTTCCTTCTTCTGAATTATTCTGTCCTGTTCTGCCTTTTTGATTTTTATTCTTTGTGTGCAGCTGAAAGTCCTCCTCCTCCTCCTCTTACTAGGTCTAAAAGACTTAGGAAGAGGAGTGAAATTGAATCTGATGAGACGGAGGAGCTCGCTGCAGATCCAACTGAAACCTCCGGAACTGATGATGAGCTGCGAGAGGCTTTTGAGGCTGTCGAGCAGGAGAAGGAGCAAGGAGCAGCAACAGAAAACCCTTCAGAGAAGAAAGGGAAAGATTTCGAAGAAGAGGTGAGACTGGATTCTGGTTCTTCGAACATGTTCTTCTCTTTTTCTTCCTAGCTTCTGATTTCTGTCTGTTCATTTGTCTAGGAGGAGATTCCTGCCAGAGGTGATCGCAGAGAGCATTGCCTTGGCCCAAGAACAGCGCGCTATTCCGAGGGTAGACCTGACTAGCTCTGACCTGGCCGCTTTTGAAGACACGGAAGCTGAACATTCTACTGCAGCTCCAGCATCCGAGGAGCAGCCAGAGCATTCTGTTTCAGAGCCAGTGGAACAGGCAGAAGTCCCTGTGGCAGCTTCAACCAACCAGCCTACATTCGAGCCTGTAGAACAAACAGAACTCTCTGTTACAGCTCAAGCAGAGCAGGCGATACTGAGGTCTGGGGAGCAGATAGAGGCTTTGGCAGAATCAGGACCTGTGGAACAGGTAGAACTTCTGGTTGCGAGCCTGACAGAGCCATCTGCCTTGAGGTCAGTGGAGCAGGTGGAGCTTCCTATTGCAACTTCAGAGCCAGAAGTAGAATTAACTGCTGCTGTTTCTGAAACCATGGTGAATCCTTGTCATTTTTCATTTCGTTCGTCTCTTATACTTTTATCCTATTCTTGTTTCCCATCTAACCGTATTTCATTCAGGTGGAAGCGCCCAGAACTGCAGGGGCTGTGGCAGTGGTGATTAGCCCTTTGAAGCCTGTTCTTGCAGTTGTAAGTATTAGTATGTCATGAATTTTCTTTTGACTTCTGTCCCTTTTTTGCCAATCCACAATCTTGATTTTGCAGATGCCTATCCAATCTCGTGCTGTTTCATCCATCACAGCCTCCCTTGCTGACCCGGAGTTGGCTGAGTTCGAGGCTATGGACTTGGACGCCCAGCTGGACAGGCTGGAGAAACTCAGTTCTACCCCTAGCAAGGCCAAGTTCAAGGCTGTGGATGATGGCAATGGAGAGGGTGAAGATCTGGCAGTCTACTGAGCTGGAACTGGAGGGAAACAGGGAAGCCGTTGAACAACTGATGAAGGATCTGGACCTCCTGCATAGGCAGAATATGGCTCCCAAGCCAATTCTTGAGATAAGTCTGAATCTGGCGAGAGATGTGCTCAACCTTCATGATCGTTATGAGGATCTCAAGCCTACCTTCGAGACCTCTGAACTCTGCAAGGCAACTCATGATGCCAACTTGGCTGATTATGCAAGGCAGAAGGCAGAACTGGATCAGATGGTCGCGGGGTACAAAGAGGCCAAGGCCACTGCAGACAGGCTGGAGAAACAGATTGAAGAGCTCCAGAAACAGCTAGCAGAACGCAGGGAGGAGCAACGCAGGCTGGGTGCTGGACTGAGTTCTAAGACCAAGGCTACCTTCCTTGTGCAAAGCATGGTTTCAGCTCTAGGCCAGCTCTGGAAGTTGCAGAGGCTTCAATTCATCAAGGGGTGCTGCTTCAGAAGGAGCTTTCCATCAAGAAGACTAGTCTGCAGGAGACCCTTAAAAAACTAGGATTTTAATTTTTAATTTTCGGATTTGTAGTGAACTACTTGGTCATCGAAGTGACTATTTAAAATAAAAGCTTATTTATTTTTGGAATTTTGATTTCTCTTGGTAATACTAAAATAAAAGTTTACACTAATACAGAATTAAAACCAAAACAAAATCAAGCGACAGTTTCAAGTTGTTGCCTTTCTATCCCAGGATCTGTCTGCACAGCCTGTGAATCCCACATGGTTGGATAGAATTTCTTCAACCATTTGCCATTGATTGGCGCAGCATGGACTTCTCCATCTCGATCCTGTAGCCTGTACGCCCCTAATCCTAAGACTTGGTTAATTATGAAAGGTCCTTCCCAAGTTGGTGACCATTTTCCATAACCAGCTATATGTGTTCCGAGGGGCAGAACTGCTTTCCAGACTATCTCTCCTTCTTCAAAACTCTTGTTTTTGACTCTCTTGTTGTATGCTCTTGACACAGCTTGTTTTCCTGCTAAGAGTTTGTTCAGGGTATCAATCCTATTTGCGTCCAACCCTTCCAGTTCTAGCAACATGGCTTGGTTGTAGTCTTCTCCAACCAACTCGTGTTGATGGGCAATTCTGAGGGATTGAACTGCTATTTCCATAGGCAGAATTGCATCGTGACCATAAGTCAAAGCATATGGAGTCATACCAGTTGCTTCCCTTTTTGAAGTTCTGTATGCCCATAATGTTTCTGACAGCTTCTCATGCCATTGCTTTGGATTTTTCTCAAGCATTTTCTGATAATATTGATTATCACTTTATTACTTGATTCTGCCTGTCCATTGGCTTGAGCATAATAAGGAGTGGATTGGAGTAGCTTAAATTTGAACGCTTCTGCCATGTTCAGCATATCTCCGGATATGAACGAAGATCCCCTGTCGGTAGTGATTGATTCTGGAATACCAAATCTCTGTATGATCTGTTCTTCTATGAAAGTGATGATTTCTTGGGATGTGGTAGACTTAACAGGCTTGGCTTCCACCCATTTGGTAAAATAATCCGTGGCTACAATAATGAAACAATGTTGTTGGGTACTGGCTGGATAAATTTTGCCAATGAGGTCCATTGCCCATCCTCTGAATGGCCATGGCTTGACTACCGAATTCATGGGAACCGAAGGAACCTGCTGGATTGGTCCATGTCTTTGACAAGCTTCACATCCCTTAGCATAATCAATGCAATCTTTCATCATGGTTGGCCAGAAGTAGCCATATCTTCTGATCAGCCAACACATTTTTCTTCCACCTTGATGTGCCCCACATATCCCTTCGTGGGTTTCTCCCATGACCTTCATGTATTCTTTCTTTCCCAAGCATCTTAGCAATACTTCATCCTTGCTCTTTCGGACCAAATCTTCATTCCACATAAGATAATTTAAAGCCATGATTCTGACTTTCTTTTCGGAAGGCAAGGTTGGGTATTGTAAATAGCTTATGATGGGAGTTCTCCAGTCATCCTCGGCGATTATGGCAGAATTGACGTCTATTTCCATTCCTCTGGTCAGAACAGATGGTAGACTCTTTCTTTCCTACCTTAATAATCCTCTGTACACAGTCTTCCGGGATTTGTATTCCTGTGGCTATTTGAGCCAATTCATTGGCTGCAAAGTTCTCTTCTCTTGGGATGTGTTCCCAAGTGGCTTCCCTGAATTCTGTCAACAAATTCCTAGCTGCTACCAAATAGACAGCTAAATCAGGATTCAAACATTTGTATTCTCCAGCAATCTGTTTTAAAACAAGCATAGAGTCTCCCAAAATTTCCACAGACTGGACTCCGAGCTCTACCAACATTTCAAGGCCAATGATTAGAGCTTCGTATTCAGCTCTGTTGTTGGTGCATTGGAAATCTAGCTGAAAAGAGTAACAATGTCTGACTCCCAAAGGTTCCTCTAGAACAATTCCTGCTCCGGAGGTTAAGTCAGTTTTTGATCCATCAAAGTATAGCTTCCAAGGTGTGAGGTGAATCGAATAAATGGGATTGTTAAGGCAAACATGAGCTCTTGTCAGTAAATCTGCATTTGCTATGTCCAAAGAATCCATATTTTCAATTTCTTCTCCTGGATGATCGGCTAGGAAATCTGCTACCGCTTGTCCCTTGACAGCTTTCTGAGGGACATACCTGAAAGCAAATTCTGTCAGAGCCAGAGTCCATTTCCCAATTCTGCCTCTCAACATTGGTCTTGTTAGCATATATTTGATTAGGTCTGTCTTGGCAATGATATAAGTGGTAAATGGCAGCATGTAGTGTCTGAGTTTTATAGCAGTGAAGTACAAAGCCAGACAAAGCCTTTCGATTGCGGAGTAATTTCTTTCTACTTCTGTCAGAGTTCTGCTCAGATAGTAGACTGCTTGTTCCTTTCCTTCCTTGTTATCTTGAGCTAACAAGCTTCCAACAGACGTTTCTGATGCGGATACATAGAGCTTAAGTGGTCTGCCCTTCTTTGGTGGGGACAGAACTGGCGGATTTGAGAGGTAATGTTTGATTTCTTCAAAAGCTCGCTGGTGTTGCTCTTCCCACTTGAAAGTCTGTTCCTGTTTTAGCTTTAACAAGAAGAAAAAGGCTGAATTTTTCCTGCGGAATTGGATATGAATCTCCTTAGGAAGTTAATTTTCCCTAGGAAGACTTTGCAGCTCTTTCTTGTTTCTCGGGGGTTGAGCTTCTATGATGGATTTTGCCTTATTTTTATCAATCTCTATGCCCCTCTGATGTACCAAAAATCCCAAGAAGTTCCCTGCTTGTACTCCAAAAACACATTTTTTAGGATTCATTTTTAGTTTATGTTGTCTCATCCTTAAAAATGCCTTTCTTAGATTTGATACATGATTTCCTGCTTCCGGAGATTTGATCACCACATCATCTATATAGACTTCTAAAGAGTGTCCTATCATATCATGGAAAACAGAATTCATTGCTCTTTGATAAGTGGCTCCTGCGTTTCTTAAGCCAAACGGCATTACAGTGTATTCAAAAGAACCTAGATGCCCCGGACACATGAAGGCTGTCTTGTGAATATCTTCTTCTGCCACCATAATCTGGTTATATCCTGCATTGCCATCCATGAAGGATAACATTTGGTGATGAGCAACTCCATCTACTAGCATGTCCGCCATTGGCATAGGATATTCATCCTTGGGGGATGCTTCATTGAGATTCCTGTAATCCACACAGATTCTTACTGCCCCTGTTTTTCTTTTCAGAACCGGGACAATATTAGGCCAGCCAGTCAGTGTAAATGGCCGGCCTGATGAATCCTGCCTTGAGCAATCTTTCTATCTCTTCTTTGACTTTCAGTTCTGTTTCCATGGACATTCTTCTTCTGGCCTGTTTGACTGGAAGGTAGCCTTCTTTGATGGCAGCTTGTGCTCTACCAGTTTCCTGTCCAATCCAGGCATTTCATGATAATGCCAAGCAAAACAATCTCTGAAATCATGCAGAAGTGCGATGATCTCGCTTTTGAGTGGTTCTTCCAGTAGTGCGCTAATGAAAGTAGGTCTTGGATCTTCTTCTGTCCCTAGATTAATCTCCTGTAATGGATCTTCCACTTCTGGCAAGGAGTCATCTAGTGCTGCTGGTGCAAAATCCTAAAATTTCCTCCTGTGAAACTCTCCTCCTTGTTCTTCGATGCTCTCATGCTGTGAATTCTGCCATATTAATGGCTGGATCCTGCGCAGTGAGCTTCCTTCTCCCCAGTATATCAACAATCTTTTTGTAATGGATCGGATTGTTGCAGCTCGATCCTTTTCCTGTTGATTGGGACTAAACATCGGAGTTCTGGAGGTTCAGAACAAAAGGCCTATTCCAGTCTTCTAGAGAACTGGCCAGACCGTCTTCAATGAGCCTTTGGGCCGTGACACCGTGTGGGCGGCCGTTCTGGTTGACTCCAAAGAAAGTGAAAGGACCGAGGTCATCATGATAGTACCTTGCTTCAAAGCACATGGCAGAAGGCAGAAATGGCCGTGGATCGGCCTCTACTATCTCCATGTAACCTTCTTCATGCCAAAGGGCTAGCTGCTGATGTAAAGTAGAGGGAACAGCAGAGGCTTTGATGAATCCAATCTCTTCCGAGCAATGCATTGTAGGTAGTAGAAGTAGTGTCTACCACAAAGAACGCAATTTTGAGTTTTTTGGTTCCAACAATAACATCTACGTCCAGAATTCCATGAGTCTTAGTGATACCCCCGGCAAAGTTGGTGACGGTCAGACGTGTTGGAATTAGATCCTTCTCTGTTCTGCCCATCTTGCTCAGCAGTCTGTAGGGGCAGAAGATTGATGGCTGCGCCTCCATCTACCATCACCTTGGAAATAGGAATACCTCCAAAGTTTGCCGTTATGAATAGAGGCCTAAGGTGATTGGCCATTTCCCTGGTTGGTTTTGAGAAGCCAAGCTGTTCTGCAAGTGGGTTCATGGCGATTCCACCTGTTCTGAGTGCAGGTGGTTGGCTGTTCTGGCGCTTCTTCTACTTCGCAAGTCTGCATTCAAAGCTTTCTTGTGAGAATACGTCTCCTTCCAGAGTAGCTTCCTTGTCCTTCTGCTGCCCTGAATTTCTCCTGATAAGATGAATACCATATTAATGCCAAGATCTCCTTGTAAGCAAGTTCTCTAGTTCTGCACCGAAAGCTTCGGTTTCCTCGTCTATTCCTTCGTCGTATTCCATTCTCTTCTGTCTAGTCTCCTTGTTCTCCAGTTCTCAAGGAAACCAGTTTGATCTTCTGCAGATGGCTCGTAGTCCAACTGCTTCCTCCTCGTTTTCTTCAGTCCAGCCTGGTTGGTCTTCTTCAGGAACAGTCTCGGCTCCAGTTTGTACCTGTGGAAAGTTCAGATTGATCGACTGGGGGTGAGATTGAACAGATGGAGGGTCCGCCTGGCGAACTTCTATCTTTATCAGCTTTTGGGATTTATGTCCTGTCTGTTCTGCCTGAGGACTTGCTTCTGGATTTTCCTCTTCTTCTGGCAGAACTTGGCTCTGCCGACACCTGTGCATCTTTCCTGTTTCTGAGGAAGATGGAATATTGCCTCTGAACTCTTCTCTTCTGAGTTCTGGTTAATTCCAAGGTTGGTCTGCCGCTTTTTCCGACGGAATACCATCTTCCTTCTATGATTAGTTGCTAAGGGCTTGTCATCTCCCTGGCATCCTAATTGGTATCTCCTCCTTAGGCTGTTCTGGCATTCTTTGTGGTGCTGAGACTGGCCTAAGACAATCCTTTTGTCTGACTCTACTTCTGGGAGGGATCGGAGCTGGGCCTTGGTGGTGTGACGTTCCAATCCGGTCAAACACGCTATGTGTGGGCTGGTTCTGTCTGTCTAGAGTTACTTCTAACTCACTTTCACACTTGCATTTACTGCACTAGTACTATCCCAGCCGAGATGGTCGCTTTTGGCCTTTGGAAGTCCTCCTTTGTAGTTCTCCTGCTTCCTGCTAGAACTGGCATTTTCCCTTCGTTCTGGCCAATTTAGATTGACCATGTTAACTTGGGCTTGGGGAAAATGGATCTGTCGTAACTGAGGGAGGCTTTTTCTGCTAGTTTCAATCTTCCATGCAGTTATTCCTTCTTGTATGACAGTCTCTGAAAACGACACAACTGTTGGTGGAAGTGGTTCCAAGAGTTGTGCCATCTGCAATACTGTCTGCCCTTAAGCTCCTCTGGTTTGGGCAAGCTTGATGAGGCGTCTCTATCGCCTTTTGTGCCAACATCTCATCAAACAAAGCATCGACTTTGGTTAGATCGAAAGAGTACACCTTGTTCTGCGTTGGTTTGTTTGGAACAAATCCTCCTGTAAATGGTGGCGGCTTCTGGTCCTTTGGTGGCTTTGTAAGAGCTTTGCAGCTGATAGGATGCTTTAAGTTTGCCATTTCTGCCACTGCAACCTCTCTTTCTTCCGATCCCTCTGTGTCTTCTTCTGACTCTACTTCGATCAAATGGATTGAAGAAGAAGGGGACTTGTAGTATGTGCCTTTGGAAGAGTTCCTCTTCTGCTGTTCCTCCCTCAGCAGTTCCTCATATTTGGATGCTTTGTCTGCTAGTTCTGCCAGATCTCCGAACTAGCATTCCATCGAATCTTTTTCTTCAAGGAGAATCTTAAGGGAGGTCTGAGCCATCTGGATGAAGTGTCTCTCTTCCATAGGGATTCGGCACTTCATTTTGAGTTTCCTGAATCTGGTTATGAAATCCTGGGCAGGTTCGTCTTCGCTTTGCTTGAGAGCGGCAAGATCACTGATGGTGACTTCTGGCTGAATCCTGAAATAATAAGTCATGGAAAACGTTTTCCATCTTGCTCCCAGGTCTGAACAGAATTGGCTGGTAGACTAGGTATACCAGGTGAAAGCTTGTCCGGAGAGAGAATTCCCAAAAAGTCTTAGCTTTAACAGAGGATTATTCTCTATAGCTATACACTGGACAGAAAATCTGCCTATGTGCTCAACAGACTGAGGCATGAGGATCCTCTCCATTAAATAAGGTGAAATTTGGTACTTTGAAACCTGCTGGTAAGGGAATCTGGTCTATGTAAGCCGGGTACGGCTTTCTATAGGTCGGCCTTTCCCCCCTTCTGGCCTCCGGCTCCATCATCTCCCTGATCATTCTTTGTAATGCCCCCATGTCATTCAAAGCATTGACAGGATGCGGATTTCGTCCCTGTTCTGGCTGATCACGATCCAACCTGTGCTCTATCCTGTATGGTCGAGGCAGAACTTCTTGCCTAGTGTTCTTCCTCTTCTTCAACCTCCAGATGGTTCCTCCAGTTTGCCCCCGGTCTGTTTCTGTCGTTGTTGGCAAAAGGGTTAATTCCCCCTCTGCCTCTTCTGCCCCTTGCTAGTGGAGGAAATGGATTGGGGTCCATTCTTCTTGGCCTGTAGGGAGGCACAGCTGGCGCCTCGGGCAGAAGTGGCAGGGGTTGATCTTGCGGGGGCCACAGGTTGTGGTATAGGTGGTTCTGGCTGGTTCTGGGGATTCTGAACTGGTGCAGGACCTCCTGGTCTGACTGGGGCCTCGTGCTCCAGGGCGAGAGGGGCTCCTCCCCTCTGTACAGCTTGGATTTCTTCAGGTCCCGGTACTCCAGCTATCTGGGCAATAAGAGGATTCTCTTGATATGGCCATGCCAATCCTGGTGGAGGGCCGTAGGGGAGGTCCAACTGCTGAACCACAGCATCAGGGTTTGGAATTCTGGCCATAGCGGCCTCGCGGTCTTTCCTGAACTGCCTGTTAACTTGCCACTGCATCATGGCTGTTATATTGTTCAAAGATTCCTGACTCCTTTGCGATGTAACCTCCTGTCAGAACACAGCTTCCTGTATTTGGTTCAGCCTCCTGGAACCAGTTCTGGAACGCCTGCTTCCTGTACTGCCATGGGCCGACTGCCTGGCGTCGCTTTCCTCTGAGTCTGGCCCTTCTCGAAAAGCTGCTTGGTCTCGTTCCATCGCGCGATGTGGATTCTGGCTAGAACTTCCAATATACATACACTTCCGACGTACTATAGAATATATACTGAGATGTCCCACCGGGCGTGCCAAATTGTTCACCCGTTTTGGTTTACTTCCTGAGATGACAGGGCAAAGTTCCCCATTAATTCAAAGACCATGTTTTGGTCAGTAAATTAACTTTCTTTATGTGTTGAGCGTGCCACTGCTAGTAATTTTTCAACCCTAACAGACTTATGGTAAAAATAACTTGCGCCCCAAGTTACTGATTTTGACCAAACGATTGTGAATTTGGGTGAGGAATATCTCCCAAGTAAGTTCTTTTCTATGCCTTAGACTGGTAAGGACTTTTACAATTTATCTCAGTATAAAAACCGGCAGTTCTGGCCAGAACAACTAATAACAGATTGAACTGATTTTAGGCAGAACTCCCCTTTACAAGGCTCAAAAAGGGAAAACTGACTACATGAAAACGAGAGGAGGGCTGTGCTTCCATTTCTGCCTGGTTAGTTGCCTCTGTTCTGGGCTGGATTGGGTGCGTCTGTGCTGGGCTGGACTCTGGACAGCTTCCACTGTTAGGCTTCGGCTGCAAATCGATGCCAAAGCTTGAGTTTGGCAGAGCTTTTAATCTACTTCAAGCCCTGATGGCTTCTGGATGGGCAGAACTGGGACTTCTCCAGTCTGAAAGGGGCAGAAGTGGCTGGACTTGAGCTGGGGATATACTACAGTACCTGTGCGGCTGAGTCAGGGCTCTTCATAAATTTGTTGAGGTTTTCATATTTGAGAGAACTCGAACTCTGCTAAACTTGGCTTTTGCTGAACCAAATTTGTAACGAGAGAAATCTCGTTATTGTTGAGTTATGAACTGGGATTCAATGCAGGAGCAAGGGTCTAACTGCCTTTGCTGGGGGAAAATAGGATGATTCTGCAAGCTTGTCTGAGAAGCTCTTGCGTTTGAAGTACTTCAGACTCTGAGTCTGTTGTAACTTGCTTGAGATTTTTATGATCAAGTGATCCTTTGAGTGTTTTTGTCTTTTGGCTGAGTTTTTTGGTTGTTTGATTGATTGTCCCCTGCTCTGTTCACCCTCTCTTGTATATATAGGAAATGTTTTTCTGAGAGTGGGCGGCAAGTAATCAAAAGATCTTTTCTAGTTTTTAATTGAAACAAAACAGGGGTTCCATCCTTTTCCTGGTGAATAAGCACTCAACGATCAGTTCTTGAGGTGACTGCTTCTGTATTTTGATGGTGCGCCATGCTTGTTCTTTCATTTCAATCTGCATGAGTCTGTTCGTTTTGAGATAGCTAATTCTCAGCTTTTGAACAGCTCCCTGTTTCCCGCTTCATTTAGCAGAGTCTGTTTATCCTCGAAAATTGTGTTTCCCCAAAATATCAGATTATTTTTAGATAAACTAAGCGGTTTTTGATCCCCTGGCAGCGAAGCTAATTCAGAAATTTCTTTTTTTTATACCTGCTCCTGTTCAGATTCTATCTCGAGCCGAATTCATTGACTTTCCTAAGTCAGGGTCACGTGGGCATGTTTCTTTTTAATCGCAACCGTAAAAATCATTCCTTCTTTGGGCTTGAAACTGTTCCATTGCAGCCCAGGTTTTTCAACGCTCTTTGGGCCACGTGATATTGGCCTGTTTGTTTTGCTTAATGGACTGGACATGCTGGTGGACTGAAATTGCTCAAGCGGCTTTGGAAGTGATGTGGGCTTTTCGCTTTTGGTTTTGGCGCGCCGAATTTGGGCCCAAACAGGACCCGAGGCAGACAAGTCTCTTCCAAGTGCATGTCCTAGGGTGGGCTGTGTGGGTTTGGTATGTTTCAATTTTTTTTTTTCCGGATTTTTAGTTTTTTTAAATTGAATTTGTAATGTCTATTTAACATTTTGGAATATTAAATACTTCTTTATTAATATTTTTTTTGTACACGTGGAAAACCACATAAATTATCAAGTGAGCTCAAGATGTGCCTTTTGAGCATACTTAACAGATTTTTTTGACTGAGTTAACCAATGTGGCAAATGAGACACAAAATTCTAATTTGTAGGGTAAAGTGAGACAAATTGAGTTTTAGGGAGAAAACGAGACTCAAATTAAGTTTAAGGGATATATCAATAATTAAGCCCAAAAAAAGAGAGTTAAACCATTTTTTAACAATTTAATAAAGCTATGGGGTCAAATTCTGAGTCTGCAAGGTTGGAGAAAAAAACTATTTGAGTTCGGGTAATACATGAATAATTGTATTTTGAAGAGTGAAAATATAAGCTTAGCCACAAATAAATTGGAGAAGGCCTTATAGACTAGTTGGAACTCTTTCTTTTGTTTACCAGCTATCACCATATATATTAATATTATCAAGATTTGTGAGGTTAAAATTTTCTATATAGATATTGTAATCTTAGTGGGGTCTTCTATGTCTCCCTATCCCTTTTTCCCATTGACTTTAATGGTATTTTTTTATACCTCAACACAGTTTCTGTCTTATGCTACGTACCTACACTATAGTGTGAATGTGTTGAAGTAAATGGTAAGGAACCTTCAAGGAAACTTCTCCTCTTGGACGGTGATACCTACTCGGACAGTTGGTGTCAATTGCCCCCCATTGACACTTTTCTTTTACCTACAAAACAGGCCAAATACAAACTACACTGTACCTTTGCTGCACCATGGTTGTCTAAAGCAGCTTCAATTGTTTAGCCTTCGTTGATTGGATTCACCTCATCGAGAGAAATTTCGTTTGCACCTTCAAACGTAAGGAGTCGGTAACTTTTTGTCTTTGAGAGTGACACGCTTTTTGCTACATGATAATAGGTACATTACGAAAAAGTAGGTACTCAGAAAACAAAAACAAAGCAAAAAAAACCAAAAATAATAATAATATATATATAAAACGAGGTGTCTTTGTAAGAGAAATATATATATAAGGGGGTTTGGGGTTGGCGTGCTTTACGGGTTACCTCTGATTGTGAGATTGAGTTGAGAGGAGAGACAGATCATCCAGTCCATTGACTGCATGCGATACGACAAAATGAACTTGCGAAATATTTATTTATTAATTCTTTGATGATATTGGGACGTAGCAATATTTTGCTAGGTGATCCTTCAATTAGTACATTATTCCTATATTAGTAATTTGTTTTCAAGAAGCAAAAGAAAAAGGGCAACTTAGTAGTCTTTCACAAGTCAATTGCTTTTCTTTTCACCTATCCGTTTTTTCCAGGAAAACAGAAAACGAAAACCACCCTGACAATACATGATGTGAAAATTCACATGAAAATATACACACCGAATCCACACGGGGAAAAATGTTGAAAAGATTCTTTGCAAAGGCCCTTATGATAAAAAAATGACAGAAAATTAGCTTTGCGTTTAGATAGTCTACACGAGTTTTGGTGAAGAAATTTCATCTTTTGGTATCCATTGCATACTGATTCTGAAACCCATTTTCATTTTTATGTTCTTCGTCTGCATCTTTGATTTGTTCCCTGTTTAACCACTTCCAAACAATACTCATGGTGAAGTCATAAAGAAGTCAAATTTATAGTGTTCATGAAATTTATATAAAGACTCTGAACTCTGCGTTTCTCTAATATAGGGACTAGCCATGACACAGGACAATGAAAGCAGGCCTCCAATTAAGCTTGAGGTTTGTGCTGATTAAAGCATTGAACTTTTCAGAAATCAAGCTCAAATCCAGAAATCCTTGGAGCGCATCCTTTACACATGGCTAAATACAATACCTGTCCCTTTTTTTGGATGTCTTATGTGTTCATGTCAGGAACAGAGAAATATTCAAACACAAACATTTCAAAGAAGGAAGATAAAATTTGATGTTTATCAAAACAAATAGTCACGAGCGTGAGTAATTTAATTGTGTTTCAATTCTGTTAAACGTGCAATGTTGTCTCCCTAGGCTAGGTTCCTTCTATATATGAATCTAGTTGGAACTCTTTCTTTTACTATTTGAGTTCAGGTAATACATGAATAATTGTATTTTGAAGGATGAAAATATAAACTTAACCACAAATAAATTGGAGAAGGCCTTATAGACTAGTTGGAACTCTTTCTTTTACTCACTCACTATCTTCTGTCAATATGTTTTGTTAGTTTTCTTAACTTTATTTATATTTTAAGTTGATTTGAATGTTTTTATTTTATTTTATACAAGCATTGAATGTTTAGAGGAAGAGAACCGAATGTTTTGTTTAGTTTTATGTGATTATATTTGAAAGGAAAAATATGCTCAAAATCCAGATGTTATGTTGTTCTCTGTTTATTAGTTAAATTATTAGAGTTTAACATTTCATGCTTGAGTGCGATTGATCATATTTTTAGTTGATTTATTGCTATTGCCTCTAACTTGTTGTGGTGATTGTTTAGATTTTTATTGTCATTAGTTCTGTTTAATATAAAATTTAAAACTCTAAAAATCATAAAGAGACAAAAAAGAAAATTAAGACATAGCTCAAAGTCTAAAAAAGATCTTTAGAAAAATATTTTCTTAAAAAAATCAATGCTTAGTTTATTAAAAAAAAAAACAACTACAGTTTCAGTTATTAATGTGTGTACATGAGCATACTTTAGATTTTCTCCCTAGGCCTTTGAGAGTTTAGGACCAACTCTGATCACATACTGTTGCAATGAACTAAATCACGCAATTGCAAGTGACACTTTACTATTTTAGTTCAATTTCATACAATAAAATTGCATTGATCTTAACTATTGCAGATAGTCTAATGAACCTAATTGTCCGAAGTTGGTGAAAAACACTTGAGTACAAGGCGGACTTTGTGTATGGCTAGTAGGGGTCCCCACTTCTTATGCTATATAATCATGACTTTTTTATTTAAAGAAAATAAATTAGCCCCGATAAAGAGAAAAATTCACAACAAAACATATTTCATGTATTGGTATACATAATATTTGTATCTTTGTAATATTTATATCCTTCCCCTATGGTTTTTAATATTATATATTTGTATGTGCATATAAACTGTTTTTACTGTTTTCTCTTAGATTAGAGGTTTCAATTACTTTTTATTTTTGTGTTTGGGTTAAATAGAATTTTGTTTATTTATAGAAATAAAACAAATTTTTGTTTATATCCGTTATTGTCATGTAAGTTTGGCCTTGGATCCATCGTTGGTTGATACAACTAACATAGATTTGACCAAAAAAAAAAAAAAAAAAAACTAACATAGATTTATTTTGAGATATTTGTAATAAATTAAAAAAAACAAAAGAATATATAAGAAAACATAGAAATTTGACTAGATTAACCAAAAATAATAATAATTACAGCAACAAGAAAGAGAAGGAGAAGAAGAAACTGGTTGAGTGATCATATATAGGAGGCAGATAATTAAAAGTAAAGAGAAGCTCAAAGAATTGGGTATGGCAGTGGCCAGGGCCGTCCCTGAGATTTTGAGGGCCCTGTGCGAATCTTAAATTGGGGCCTCACATAATCTAATACAAAAATACTATAAAATAAAAAATTTGCCATAACTTAATGTTATAAACAATTTTTTTTATAACTAAAAGTCACCATCAATAAATATGTAATGACAATCATAAATCAAATTCATAAAAATTTAAATGTGTCCATTTGATAAATTTAAATGTTTGGTACAAAAATAAGCTCCTTGTGCCCCTATAAGGTCCCTTGCTGACTCCAATAAGCAATCTCTGGTTAATAGGAAGAAAAAAAATTGGCAATCACAAATTAAAAAGTAGTCTGACTATTTGATTTTGAGTGATCTTTATGAATTTAGGAATTAGGAATTTCTCTTTTTGGTGTTGAAATTCTTGAAATTGAAATAATAACAAAAATTGTCAAAGGATTGAAAAAAGAACCAAAGAAAGATTGATGAATGATGATGATTACTTACCAGAAAATCAGAGTTTAAGAGAAAGAAAAAACAATGAAGTATTTTTGGTTTTGAAGTAAAAAGTGTTTGGGGAATAAATATACTCTTCTTGTTGTTAACTTCGATGTTTCCCTTTTATTTTTTTTAAAGGCTTTCTTTTTTATTTTATTTATATTTATAATAATTATGTAAAGTTTGTTGTTATAACTTATAAAGCAAAAATAATATAAAAAAAGCCAAACGGACTGACTTCAGCGAGAATCGAACTCTGGCGTTTCTGATAAATGAACATGCGCCGGAGCCAACTCCACCAGACACACTCTTATGCGAATATTTTGCACGCTATACTATATATACAATTCCTATAATATTAATATATACAATATAAAGATTTTTATTTTTTGGGGCCCTCAAGAATCGGAGGCCCTGTGCGGTGGCGCCACTTGCACCACCCCAGGGCCGCCCCTGGCAGTGGCGCACTGGTTAGATTTACGAGGGAGTGACGAAGCAGTTTCCTACCACCCTCCATGTGGAGTGGCTTTCGTTTCAGCTTGAAGTCATCAAACGCTGAATTTTTTATTTTTTTTCTCGATCGAAAAAAAACGCTGAATTTTCTTTTCTTACTGACGCGGTCTTTAATTTATGTGAAAGGGCACATGGCCAGTATTGCTAAATAGTACAAATGGGCCTACATTGGCAGCTACAAAAGTCATCAAACGCTGAAATTTCTTTTTTAAATACAAAAGTAAAAGTGGGTAAGGAACCTTCTAGGCAACTTCTTGTCTATTTTCAAGATCTGCTTTCTTTTTTTTTTGGTGAAAAGATCTGCTTTCTTTTTTTTTGGTGAAAAGATCTGCTTTCTTTTCTTCTTGTCTATTTTCAATACATGATAAAACGTTTACTTTTTGATTGGGAAATGAGCACTATGTCGACTTCGCATTTGAGGCCCTTTTCTTTAGCTTACATGCTAATTTTCTTGAGCAGCTGCAGCACTTCCCTTTTCTTTTTCTTTTTGTCACGGAATTTGTTTGTATCCCATATTTTAGAGATTTGTTTGTATCCCACTTGTATTCATCTGGTTGAGCTAAATAGTAGAGGGAACATGTAATGATTCTTTTGGGTATTAAACTCTTTTTTGCAGGCAAAGAAAAGAAAAGAGATAAGTATTTTCAGGGACGAATCTAGAATTTCAGAACTTCGTGGGCTAAATTTACCTTACATATGCAGGAAATTTCAGCAGTGAGAGCCATATCACACTAGGTTGGACTTTACAACACATGTCAGAGAAAAAAGAGATACGCAGAATAAAAAAGGAGAAACGAAGGAAAAAAAAACAAGAGAAAAGCGAAAAAAAATATATAGGAAGAAGAAACTGTGGAAAAAGCTCAATTCGAAGTAGATCCAAACCATAAAAAATTTGAGAAACAAAGGAAAAAAAACAAGAGAAAGGCGGAAAAATAAAAAGAAATAGGAAGAAGAGAGAGGAGGAAAAGAAGAAAGAGAGAGAGAGATGAAGAAAATAAGTAAAAGAGAGAACATGGGTTTTGAATTTTTTTTTTAAAAATGCATGGGCTAGAGAGAGAATACATGGACATTGACAATTGAAAAAAAGGCATGGGCTATAGCCCATACAGCCCAATAGCTGGATTCGTCCCTGAGTATTTTGGCATCTATTAAATTGAATTGCAGTTTTATTTACAATGGTAGAGTTCAATAGTTTCAATTTATTTGCATGTGGGTCTCATAGTTAGTATATTGTAATTCAATAGAGGGTACATCACATAGCACCCTCTATTACAATTGCATCTATTGCAGTGAATTAAATCACACAATTACAAGTAACATTTTATTATTTTAGTTTAGTTTCATATGATAAAATTGTATTCATCTTAACCATTGCAAATGGACTTATGAACGCAATTGTTGGAAGTTAGTGAAAAACACTTGAGTACACTGGCGGACTTTGTGTATGACCAGTAGGGGTCCCCACTTCTTATGCTATATAATCATGACTTTTTTATTTAAAGAAAACAAATTAGCCCCGATAAAGAGAAAAATTTACAACAAAACATATTTCATGTTTTGGTATACATAATCTTTGTATCTTTCTAATACTTATATCCTTCCCCTATGGTTTTTAATATTATATATTTGCATGTGCATATATATTAAGTAAAAGATGAAGAAATTTCATTGCAACTGTACTTTTCAAGATGCCTTTTTCTTTTGACAAGCATTATCTTTACTTTTTCTTTAGACCAGCATTTATCTTTACTTTTTCTTTAGACCAGCATTACCTTTACTTTTTCTTTTTGTTATGGAATCTGTAGTTTTAATGGAGGTCCTCTCTTCCCACTTTAATAGTTCATCGACTGAGTGAGCTAGTAGGGAAGACGGTAATAATTTTGTGGGCATTAAAATTCTCTCTGTCAAAAACAGTAAAGGAACACAGAAGAAAAAAAGGGCACTAAAATCTTTCACAACTCGTAGTGAAAAGAAAAGAGACAACCACCGTGCCAAAAATAATGTGAAAGGACAGAGGAAATTTCTAATGGAGACTGGATTGCTGGGTTTGCCGTAAACTTGGGGAAAGGACAGGTGCTGGAGGCTGAATTGTGGGGTTTATTCTTTGGCATTAAATTTGCTGCTCAGAAAGGGCTTTCTCATCTCATCATTGATTATTTCAAACATTGATTAATTTCCTTACTTTGTACTCCTCTTCAATATCAATATGCCTCCGCTTTGGGTGATCCGCTGGTTCTGAAGACGAGCAAAGCGATTGCTCTTGATGATCATGATCATCAACTGCGGTGATATCTGATCCACGAGGCCTCTTTCCGACACAACTCGTTGATTCATTCATCGTTATATCGTCGTCAACAACCATGGCACTCCCACTAACATCAGCAACCTGGTGGCCTAATAGGTGTACCCCACAGCTTATAACCGGTATCGGTCCTGCGCCTTGCAAGTGAAATATAACTTGACACATATTACCCTGCTGCAAATGCGTCGGTTCTTCTCCCACACGTAACTTCTGCGGATCCAATAATGGAACACACTTGAGCCACACATGAGTATCCTCTATCTCCGTTGCATACATATCCCCAATCCATACCTTATTGACGAGTTTTCCATTGATAAGAATCTTGGCATCGTCAAAATAAGGGTAATGATAGCTAATACATAGAACCAATCTTGACGTCTCCCGTTCTAAATTTGGAGGAATTTCAAAAGAAAATTCACATCCACCAACGTATTCCTCTTTATCCTCGACATCAGGATATCTACATACTGTTGCATTTTTACCACAGCTGACCCACTTTGGAAATGCGTTGCCTCGAAGTATAATTTCGAATTCAGAATGCGGTACCTACAATGGAATTGAGTTACAACAATCATCATCTTAACGATATAATATAGAGGAAGAGAGAAAGAGAAGAGACAGAAACCTTATTCAGAAGAATATTTTCTGTGATCTCGTAGGCACCTAGTCTATGACAATTGACCAAATCTAGCCACCGAACCCCCTGGGGAAGTTTTGGAAATTTTTCCAATGATGTGCAATTAGGCAAGAGTACCCGATCTACACTTGGTCGAAGCAATTCTGGAATTTCCTGAAGCCCCTTGCAACCATTTAATCTAAGAAACCATAAGTTGGCAAATTTACTAATGCATCCCGGACCTCTGAAAACATTGTTTCCCGATAGATCAAGAAATGTAAACGTGAGCCAGCAGTCGAGAGGCAGGACGAAGTTACTTTCTGATAAATTGCATCCTTGGAGATTAAAGAAAACTAGCTTGGGAAGCGCTAATGAGATGTTTGAGTCAGAGTTCACCTTATCACCAAGTGTAGTGAGACGTTGCAATCCATATATCCTACGCAATGACGTAAATGTAAGGTTGTCACAATAACCAGCACTCATAAATGTAATCCCAGCAAGATATGCAACTGAGGATGGCAATCCTTTTATGCCACTTTCTCCGATATTCAAAATCACCAGGGATTCCAACTTGTCCTCTATTTCTGGGAAGCTCTCAAGCCTTCCACAATTACGTAGACAAAGCCTTTCCAGGGATTTCAATCTAAGTGTTGTTGCAAACCTCGTAAGCTTAAAGCATCCATCAAGATTCAATTCAACGAGTTTATCAAGGAGTCCAACAGAATCATCAACCTCAACCAAACTTGTACACTTACTTAGATTCAGCCACTTTATATTTGGGATTCCAGATAAGTCAGGGATTTTTTTTAAGAATTGACAACCACTCAAATTCAAAGATGTCAGCTTTGGCATATACTGTGAGACAAAAACATAAAATGGTAAATTATCAAATCCCTTAAAAAAAAACTTTGAATATATATTTTTTTGTTCCAAAAACAAGAACTCTATTTGAAACAGTAATAAATAAGAATAATTTCAATTGTTACCTTAAAATTTTCCAACTTTCTCATACTACCACAAGGCATATTGAACACAGCAAGATGCATTGCATAAAAGTTGGATGGCAAAGAACGTAACTGGCATTGACCCCAATCAAGGAACCTCAACTCGTTCGGTAGATATTTAATGTGTCCAGATAGAATTGCATTACGATTTATGAAAATTTCAAGATTGTCCATCCCAGAGAAGCTTGTTGCATTCAATGTTATCACATTTGGCTTGGGAAACTCCACCATGATGCCTTTAATTTTTCCTGTGCCCTAAAATGGAAAATAATTAGTGTTAAGACTTTTCAAACCAAAATACAAGTACATTTTGTTAAGAAATTTCTAGGTTACATAAGGTACTGGTTCTTTTCAAATGGAATATAAGAACGTATACTATACTTACTGTATTTCCCGTTAGAACATGGTAGACATCCTCATGAAACCATAATCTACTACGCTTGCCAGGCTCAATGGGGCACTCTTCGTGAACTATATCCTTTCCCATTTTTTCTAGCAAGTCATGCATCCAAATCCTATTACATTCAATAGTTATGATTGCCTTCTCAACGAGTGCTTCTATACAATCATGGGAGACCTTCTGCTTACAACTTCTTAGTACTTGTATCACATAGTCCTTATCTTCACCCTTGAAGAAGCATGCAATGTCAAGAAAAACTTGTTGAATTGAATTTTCCAATGCATCATAACTTTTTCGAAGTATTTTCTGAATACCTAAATAAGGTTCTCCTTCGTAACCATCTAATATAGCTTGCCAACGATGTATACCTTTATTACGAAGATGGGAACCTAAAAGTGTTATAGCTAGTGGAAGGCCTTGAGCATAGGCTATTGCTCGTTGTGCGAGTTCCAAATAATCATTTGGAGGTTCATTTATTCCGAAGGCATTCAAACTGAAAAGCTCAAGAGCTTGGTAGTCAAATAACTTTTGGACCTCGTATATCAACTCAATTCCATGACATTTTAGCAATCCGCTATCTTGTGTAGTTATGATGACTCTACTACCCTCACCAAACCAACCAACTCCAGCCAAGTTGTCTAATTGGTCCAACTGATTCACATCATCAAGAATTAAGAGAATCTTTTTATGCCTTAATAGTTTATGTATAATAGAGATACCTTTATCAGCACTGGCAATTTTCAACTTTTTACCACCAAGAATCTCTTGAAGGAGAGTCTCCTGTAGTTGGATTAAGCCTCCATATTGTGGCATTGAATTTTCTCTAACATTTGGCAAGAAACAACTTCCTTCAAACTTATGGGCAATTTCATTCCATATAGCTTTTGCAATTGTTGTCTTGCCTATTCCAGATGCCCCCCATATCCCAACCATGAAACGACCATTCCCACCAACATCCAAAAGCATTTCCACATCTTGTACATGAGACTGAATTCCAACTGGGTACTTGGCTACATTCCAAAATGTGCGGTTCAATACTGCGACTAAGATCTCTTCAACGACGTGGTTGATAAATGTAGCTTCAGACCTACCATTTAAAAAAATTTGACACATTTAAGGAATAAAATTTAAACATGCAAGCATGCAAAGAACACCATATTTAGGTACATAGTCTATTCAGCCAACTGCCCTACTCCCCCGAGTTTGATTGTATAGTTCGCTAAAGTAAGTTTCCGTTTGGATGGATCATGGAGGGATTTGAAATAAGGGATGTGGATTTGAGAATAACTGTAGTGCATTTTAAATAGATATTGAATGTATTTGGAACAACTAGATGTAGTGCGTTTGAAATAGATTTGAAGTGACTACATGTAAGGAATCATTTGAAATCCATTTATCTTCTTCATCTCTCTCTTGTCCAAATCTTGACCTACATGAATTTAACTAGTCTAAACAAACAAGATTACCTTATTATGTAATCTAAATCCATGAATTTGGAATCCTTCCATCCAAATGGAGCCTAAGTTCTTAACCACATGACAATATTGACTTGTTTTATTAAGTATACAATGATATGTATCATTTATGCTAGTCCGGCTAATATATGGGTTTTGAATCTTCTCCCTACACCTTTCAATTTTTCTCAAAACAATACTTTTTTTAATGAGTAACAATTAAATATAACCAAGGAAAAAGGAGAGAAACCATTAAACTTGAAAAAGATAGAAGACCCTGAAAATAGACTCAAGTCACTAAATAACCATATATATGTGCACAATGGAGGGTAGAAATATACTCTCCCGCCTTGCAAGTATATCCTTTCAAACTTGCTGCTTGTCTAAGAGCGCTTCTCCATCTTTGCATCTTCTCCGTACTATCCTTAAATCTGCAGTTAATGTCAGCAAATGCATCACCAAAACTATTTGTTTGGTTTCGTACATGCGACGGATCCACTTTGTAAAAAATGGGCCAAACTATTTGTTTTGTTGATGTTTTGCATCGAAGGATCTCAACGAGTTCGTCCAAGCACCAGCTTGAGGATGCGTAGCTTTCAGAGAATACAATGAGAGAAATCCGTGACTCTTCAATTGCTTTGAGAAGTGCTGGTGAGATTTTTTCTCCTCCTATAATCTCACGATCAATGAAGGTGTAGATCCCCTTATCGGACAAGGCCTTGTACAAATGATCTGTAAAATTGGTGCGTGTGTCCTTACCCCTAAAACTCAAAAACACATCATATGTCCATGGCCATGGATCATGAGTGAAAAAAGTAGTAGTAGAAGAAGAAAAAGAAGAATGCCCTTGTTGGTTGGCCATAGGAGCCATACTCAGATCAAAGAATAAGTTGTTATAAGAAGGTACCTATTTTCTAATTTGCTGTTGTGAATGTGATGAAGTTTTTGATGAAGTTTAAGAGTGAGGTTCCAATAATTAATGCAACTTCCGGTCTTCAACTTCCTTTGGTCTTCTGACGCGTATACTTCGGACTTTTGCTCACCTTTCTTCTACCTATGCAAGGATGTGGTTCATATTAAGACTAATGGTTTGTCTTTTTCAGTGTTTGTAAACTTAATGGGCCTCACCTTTCTTCTACCTATGCAAGGATGTGGTTCATATTTTTTGAAAAAAAAAGCAGAAAAATTTGCGCAAATACTATCCAGACAAAGGAGTTATGTGCAATTATCTACCAAAGAAAATATATGGAGTGCTGCTATTTCCACCCGTTGTCTTATTTTTCCACTACCTTATCTTCCCACCCACAATGTAAATTTGAAAAAACACAATCCTATCTTTCCACCCACCATTATTCCTAAAAGGCTTATTTAACACCAATGCCTCCTGAAACTACGGTCAAATCTCACTTTGCCCTCCAAACTTAAAGTGACTCACTTACCCCGCTTGACTGTGATTTGGTGACCCACTTTGCCTCTTGCCGTCAACTCCATCCAAAATTCTATTAAAACTGATGACGTGGCAAGGGTGTTTGTGTAATTTTGTACCCATGGTTCATTATTCACCAATTGAGGGGTGACATGCCAAGTGGAACCACCTCCACATAGATGAAAATATAATTAAATAATATAATGATTAAAACTAATTTAAAAATTAAAATAAAACATTAAAAAATTTAGAACTAAAAAAAATATCTCTCCCTACCTCTTTCTCTCTCTCTTTATCCGACCCTCTCACCCAAATCCCACCATACCTATTAGGGAGTTACAATAGTATTTCAGTTACAATAGTTAATCCTACTAATGATAGGAAATAGTCAGTTGTCAGTTACGTTGTTATTAGGCCATAACTCCATATTTATGTTCATGATAATGGCTTGTTGATACTGTAGATTGTTCTTTACAGACTTTATATATATTGTATAATGATCATATGAATGACTAAGGGAAAATCAGTTTCTGTATGGTATCAGTTTCTACATGGTATCAGAGCTAATGGCTAACACCAATTAGCGTTCCTCCAGTTGCCAACATTGAGAGTCATTGGCGCTCCTCACCTGTAAGGATGTTTGTTTCTGTATAATCCTTTTTCCTCTCCTCCACAGCCTAGTGCCTCTTCCACTCCTCAGATACCTAGTCCCACTCCTTATCCATGTCCGTCTCTTGGCATGATGGCCATATCTCTGTTTTCCCTCAGAGACCACACCTCTCTATCGTTGGTTTTTCTCTGTCTTTTGAAATCTCCCTCCCCTTTCTTTCTTTTGAACCATCTTTCTTTGTTTATCTGAGAGACACTCTCCCTCCCTATCAAGGAGTTCTCTTTTCTCTCTCTTCTCTCTTCAACCTTTTTCACTTTTATCTTTGTAATCTTCTCTACACACCACCAATATCCCTGTGCTTAGCTCTCTCTCTTGAGCTCTATATTTCTATGCCTTCCACGTGCTGGGTTTTTCTCTCATTTTCTAATATTTATTTTATTAAAAAAAAAACATAATTTATTTCTGCACTTGTCTCAAGAGCCTGTCTTGCTCACGCTCCTTTTAAATTGTCTGTCTCACTGTGAGACTCTCACATGGTTTTTTTCCCTCCTTTTTATCTATGTCCAATGGCAGATGTTTTTTTTTTTTTTTGGTGGTTTTTTTTATTCCCCATCCCTTTACTTTTAAAATTGTGTTTCTCTCTCTTTGTGCACGACTTTCTGGCCTTTGCCACTTGATGATGGGTTTCACTTCCCCATCCCTTTATTTTCCCGCTTACTGCATGCTCTTTATCCTACCTAGAGGGTGATTCCTAGGTAGAGTTATGTTTCTTAGGTGACTAGAGTTGTTTCCTAGGTGCATTTGACTTGTACAACAACCCGTCATTTTATTCCTTCCTTCCATGAGCCCATGCGCTCCTTCACTTGCTGCCTTTCAATGGGCGTTATTTTTATTTTTCTGTTACTTTGTTTCTCTCAAACTGTTGTTGCACCTATGGAGTTCTTCTTTTTGGTTTCCCTTACTGGATTACTACAGCCGACTGCTACTGCCATCTCCATCACCATGTAGTTTCTTCATTCAAATCTTGCTATGTTGTGCGCGCTTGATTTGCGGGGGAGTATTCGGGAGTTACAATAGTATTTCAATTACAATAGTTAATCCTACTAATGATAGGAAATGGTTAGTTGTCAGTTACGTTGTTATTAGGCCATAACTCCATATTTATGTTCATGATAATGGCTTGTTGTAACTGTAGATTGTTCTCTATTATATAATGATCATATGAATGACTAAGGGAAAATCTGCCCCCCCCCCCTCTCTCTCTCTCTCTTCCAAATCGCTCCCTCTCCTCCTTCTTTCTTCAACAACCATGAAAAATAATTAAAAGAAAAAAAACATGCAAGTCATCATCTCCCCTTCGTATCTCCCTCCTTCTCCTTCCCCTCCGCCTTCCACTCCCACTCCTCCTTTGATCTCTCTCTATTCCCAGCTCTCTTCCATCTCTATCTTTCTCTCTCTTTGCACTCTTTCTCTCACTTTCTTAGATAATCAACAATTTTGTTGAAGAACAAAAACACCATAGCAGAATGAACCCCAAAAATAAAAATAAAAATAAAAGGACACAAAGGAGATGACCGGGTTGATTGTTGAAATATTGGATAAACAAAGGAGAAGGACAAAATGATCAAGGCCACAAAGTCTTGACCCTAAAAGGAAAGGTGCAAAAATTTCCAACAACCACTTCCCCCTCATCAACTCTAGAAATTTCCTGGCATCAAAACGTGGCAGGTCACACTGAAGGGGCTTCCATCGCCAATTCTCATACTCCCATTTCCCTGGCAATTTTGCATATGTGTCAGGATAGGGCATGTATTGTTCGTATACAATGTTCCTAATGAATCATAAATCCAACTTCCACTGTATAGATCACAGCCTACATAATACCAACAAAATGTAAGTCAAAATCTTAGAAAGAAGTACTGAGAACAAAAATTCCACTTGAAATGGAATATATTAACTCGAGCCATGGAAAGGATGAGGAGAGGAGAGGGAGCGAATTGGAAGAGACAGGGGGGCAATGGTTGGTGCGGCTAGGTAAGGGGATGGGTGTGGGTGGAATCTAGGTGAGAGGATCGAGTAAAGAGAGAGAAAGAGGTAGGGAGAGATTTTTTTTTGTTCTAAATTTTTTAATGTTTTATTTTAATTTTTAAATTAGTTTTAATCATTAGAATATTTAATTATATTTGTATGGTTTCTTTTTTTTATCACAAACGGTCTCTGTGGTTTGCCAAATTATCACCTTTGGTCCTTTATGTTTTTTTTGTGTGACATTATTGGTCCCTTATGCTACACCTCACACATCAAGTTGGTCCCACTGTCACGTTCCATCAAAATTTTCCATTAGATTGCTGACGTGTAACATCCCGACCCAATTTAATTATTCATTTAAATTATTTAATTATGAAATTATAATTTTGCCCTATGGGATAGGGTTATTTTGGTCACTTTTTAATCTGGAAGGATTTTGGAGAAATGAATGGTATTATTGCGTAGATTGCGTCGATATGAGTTCGTAGACACATAATGGCCTCAAATCGGAGTTGAAACGATGAAGTTACGATCAACAGAAGCCCAGTGGCACAACCATAAATATTTTAAAGATGGTTTTTAAAATATGAATTTCTTTCCTCTCTCTCTCTCTCTCTCTCTCTCTCGCTCTCTCCCTCTCCCTCTCCCTCTCTCTCTCCCGTGGGCCACAGCCCCCTGTTACTGTTCACTGATATGGTTTTGGCCTCTAGCCGCCACCTCCGACCACCCCGATCGACAGGGCTAGTACCAAAAGAACCAGTGCATCGCCCTCTTCCTATCCCACCCCATTCCTACTGCCATCCACCGCCCAGGCCATTGGAAAATTGAAAAATACGGCTTATTTTACGTAAACTTTCCAATGCCCGTTCAGGTGATTTCGGCCACCAATTTTTTCAATCTAGGTATGCTTTTTCATCCTCTCAATGTGTTCTAACTGATGGTTAGGTTGATTAGGATCAATTGTTGCGTTTTGGAACTCGATTTATCGCTTAAAGTTTGACCGGTTTTCTCAAGTTCCAGTCACTTTTTGGCCATGGTCCAAGAACAAAAGTTACTCCACTCATTGTCTTGATCATGTAGGTATAGGTCTTGACCGGCGGTTTGAAGATTTTTCACTCGCCGGAATTTACTATGGGCACCCACGCGCTGCCGGCGCGTGTGGCGGTGCGTGGGCCACTTTGTGGTGGGCCATTGGGTCCTAAAATAATCCTCATGTCGTCCCAAGCACGACGGTTTGCTCAGATTTGAATTTGGTTATTGTTTGAGGGTCGATCGGATTATGCATATTAGGCGTTATCCGGGTTCGATATGTTCAGACCGTTGGATCGATTCCATTTTCAAATATGTTGCACCTCTAGGATCGTGAATCGGAGTCCCGGATACTCCAATTCAATAAATTAAAGTTTGCGTAAAACTGCGACCTTCCGATCGTGCTATCATGAGCGATCCGACCGCTCTATATGGACCAAACTTACAGGACATGTATATTAAACCTTGTTGAACTCATAGGAACTTTCAGATCGGAAATCATAGGTCGTGGGCCTTGTGGGCCTGATTGACCAAGTTTGGGCAGTTTGACCCTCGATTGAACGTGAGTCTTCCAAGGTAGTTTCACCCTTCGAGAAGTACTAGAACGACCTTATTAACGAGTCTTGACTATTATTGATATATTTTGGTTATGTTGGGATTATGAGATTGTTTTATAATATCTTATGGAATTCTTGGATATTATTTTGGTAACTGAACTTATGGAATAGATGAGCATGTGATACTTGATTGGTGGGTTGTGAAAGTGAGCCTTGGGTCTCAGCTATAACTATAAGGAAATGAATGGACGTTTGTTTCTACGTGTACTTTGTTCTTCTATTATGGAATTTCTTGCATAAATGAGTTTTTATTGAAAAATTGATTTAATTTGGATTAATGTGAAGATGGGATCTCTAAGGTTATTATTTAATATTATTATTATTATTATTAAAGTATATGGATTGGGTAATAGCGGGTTGTGTGCGAAAGTCTATTATTTTAATCGTGGAATATAATATTTTATGGAAATTATGTGTAAATAAGTTTTGATTTTTATTTGAATTACTTTTGGGTCTTTGTGGAATATATATGCTTGAGAGTTTATTTTCTATACCATGAATAAATATTTGGGGAAATTGAATTATAATATTTATATAAGGGTTATGAACCTCACCATTATATGTATTTTCCCTGGTCACTACCCCACACGTGGCGTTGAATTTTCTGGCGTGTGGTAAAGAACCCGGACACATTGGATATTGGTTATTTTATTTACACGTGGCGTTGGATTTTCCAGTGTGTGGGCTTACTTGGGTTGGATGGGCCACACATAGCGTTAGATTTTCCGGCTTGTGTGCTCACTTGGATACTGGTCTACAAGAAAAAATCCCTTTTGCGACCAAATGTTTGGCGACAAACTAGATTTGGTCGCCAAAAGACACTTATAGGCGACGCAATAATGTAATTTGGTCGCCAAAGGTTTCGTCGATGGAGTCAAATTGTAAAATTTCAGTCAACCAATTAGCGTCCAAATATTATTCATGGGCGACGAACTGTTTTGGTGGCTAGGTGAAAATTTCGCGACCAAATGCGTAGTTGGTCGCCATTTTCTTAATGGCGCGCGAGAAAATGTGAACTGCAGCAAAGCGACGGAAATATTTGGTCGCTAAGTGGCCTCCAAAGTAAAATTCGCGCCTAATAATTTCATGGGCTTTGGCGACCCACATTATTTGGTCACGATGAGGGATCCTATGATTTTAAAGTATTGAAAAACTACGTCGTTTTAGTGATTTGAGTATTTTTTTGGTGGCTGATTGTTGAGACTATAACTTTAAAAAAATAATAATAATAAGAAAAGAAAAAACTCCTTCCCAACTCGTCACTTCCCGTTGCGTTTCCCATCCCTTTCCTTCCTCACAAACAACCCCCCACCCCCTCTTTCGTCTCTCTCTCACCTTTTCTCATGCACTTCCCTTTGCTTTGCTTTCTATTTTGGTTCTAGCCCAGATCTCTCCTTGCCCTCTTTTCTACAGCATCTGTTGGCTGATCTTGGTGGGTTTGTGGTTTTCTGGTGCTCCATCGGCGGTCTGCTCGGTGTTGGCTTTGATTTTGGTGCTCCTGTTTAGATCTACTCGCCCCCGGGGGCTGCCCATCGGCCTGGTCGTTTTGGGTATTCTCTGCTCTTCCTGGAGTTATAGAGCTTGCTGTGCGGATCTTTATCTTTGCTGTTTTCTTGTTGGATTTTGTGCTTCAACCCGTTTGAGTGTGTTGCTTGTTACAGTCTCTTCTTGTATTTTACTTGTGAGAGTTTAAAGTTTTGTTGTATTTGTAGTTTGGGTGCCTTGGTGTTTGGCTTTAGGCTGTTAGTGCTGATTTTCATAGTCTAGTGCTGATTTTCATCCTATCCTTAAATGTGTTAACAAATGCACTATAAATAAATATTAGCCCACAACTTAGCCAATCATATTACATTGTTTTTTGTCTAATCACCCAAGGAACAAGACCAGACAAAAAAGATTTGTAAAAAACATATTTCATGGCTGACATAAGGATTAAAATAAGGAAAATCACATTCCTTTTGTAAGTCCCATTACTCCATGTCTCCTGCGGGCTGCAACTCCCAAGCTTCTAGTATATTTTTGTGGCTGTAGCTCCCAAGCTTCCGGTGTATTCTTGTCCTTATTTCCTTCTCTCCTCTTTTTTCTTTTTTTCTTTTTTTTTTCTTCTTTTTCCTCTCATCTGATAGCTCAAAATAAATGAACCGGCTCTGCTCTCCGCCAATTTTCTTCTTCCTCTTTCTTTCAGTGTGGTTTCTCTGTGGCCAATTTGTCTGGAACGACACTAGCAACCTTTTTTTGGTTTCACCCCAAAAACCAGAGGTCTTCGAAACAGAGAAATAGAGGCAAAGATAACGTCACTGGTTGGTGTTAGAAAACAACTCTACTTCTCAGTCATGCTCTCTGACCAATTTCTCCTTCTTATGCTCTCTGTTGAAGATTGAGCCTTCTCCCCCTTGTCATGCTCTCTGAGCTATTTCTCCTTCTTATGCTCTCTGTTGAAGATTGAGCCTTCTCCCCCTTGTCATGCTCTCTGTTGCTGTCAGATTGAGCCCCTTTCTTTATATTCCTTTTCTGTTTCCTGCGCTTGTGACTGTTGCGCCAACTTCATCATTCACCAAAACATTTCCTCCATCGAGCACTCCCGTGGAAACCTGCGGCTGCTCATCAATGTTCCTTAGTCTGTGAGCCTCGTCATCGCTCACCGAGCCTTGTCTTGTCTTGTCCTAGCCGGCCTTTGTCCCTGTCCTGCCGTGCTACACTGCCTTTGGTCCCTTAACTGGTGTTGTTGCTCTCTTGCACATGTGTTGTTGCTCTCTTGCACATGTGTTGTTGCTCTCTTTCCTTGGACTCTCTCTTTGTATTGCCGGTACTATCCCGGCTCCTTGTCTTGCCATATCCCTCATGCCGCTTTGTCCTGCTGCAGTCTATCTATCTTTTGGCTCTCCGGTCTCTGCCTCTCATAGTCGATAGGCCACTTCTCTCTGCTGACACCAAACAGCACCACCATTTCTATGTTTTGAGTTCCCATTTTTTTTTGTTTTTGTGCTCTCTCACTATTTCTCTGTTTATCTCTGTGCTCCCTTGAGCTGAGCTCCTTCTTCAAATATCTCTCTCCCTTGTTTTTCTTTTTTTTGTTAACTTTCTTTCACTTGGTTTCCGTATGTCTCCCCTTCATTGTTCTTCCACGTGATCTGTGTCTTCCAACTCTCTCTATCTCTGTTTTTTATTCGTATTTTTTAACCAAAACAAAAACAAAAGTGTTTTATATTTGCAATTGTCTGGAGCCTATCTGCAGCTTGTTTCCGCCACTATCTCTCTTCTCCCCTTTTTTATTCTTTTAGTAATTGTTTGTGTTGGTCATCATCCCTTATTTTATTTGTTTCTAGAGTATTTTAAAATTCTATCTTGCCCATGCTGCCCATTTCCTCTTGTTTCCCACGTGACTTTTCTCTTCCATAATCTCTTTTGCTCTCCTAATGAGAACAGGCAATGGGGTTTTCAGGATGCTGATGAGCTTCAATCAGTGGCTTTCAGCTACATTCACCAGCATTCATGAGGTGACGGCCCATCGATGAGTATATTGGCTTTCGTGTCTACTTTTCCTCGCAAAAGCGCTTTTTTGTTGTAGTGTTGGTCTCTAGTCTTAGAGTGGAGAAATAATGTAACTTGGGTTTACCAAGGACAAGATATATGGAGCTTGGCCTCCAGTCTTTCAATGGAGTGTTCTTCACTTGTTTATATATATTTTTGGATATGTTATGTGTACTTGAATGATTAGTATGCTTGTGTACTTTTGAATGGGAGAAACTTTTATTCGTGTCATTTTCTATTCATCTATTTACCTAAATTTATTGTTTTTGGAAATTACAATATGTTAATGAACAAAAGGTTAATATTATCACAAAACAAAGACAAATATAATAATTAATATAATAATTAAACACACTTAAAATAAACATTTTAGCGACCAACTAAGTAAGCTTTAGCGACCAAATCCAGTAGTCACCAACACCTATAGGCGACGAACCAATTTAATTGGTCGCCCAATCCTTCCTCAGTTCGCGGAAAATTTTGGCATTTTCGCAGGAACCCTTCTTTATAGGCGACCAACTAAGTACTGTTAGGCGACGAAATAAATTGGTCGCTTAAATAATTTGGCGACGAAAACAAAGTTTCATCGCCTAATACATTCAGCCAAGAACCTTAGGTGACCAATATAGCGACGAAATAATGTCGTCGCCATATTCTGTTGGCGACGAACCAATTTAATTGGTCGCCCAATCCTTCCTCAATTCGCGGCAAATTTTGGCCTTTTCGCGGGAACCCTTCTTTATAGGCGACCAACTAAGTACTGTTAGGCGACGAAATAAATTGGTCGCGTAAAGATTTTGGCGACGAAAACAAAGTTTCATCGCCTGATACTTTCAGCGAAGAGCCTTAGGCGACCAACATAGCGACGAAATAATGTCGTCGCCAAATTGTTTTGGCGACGAAATTTAACATTTTAGCGACCAAAGATGGTGGTCGGCAAAAGGGTTTTTTCTTGTAGTTACTTTACCACACATGGCGTTAGATTATTCTAGCATGTGGTAAAGGATCCGGATATTTTGATTACTGTTACTTTACTACGAGTGGCGTTGGACTCTCTGTCGTGTAGTAAAGTAACGGGGACATGAATAATGACTATTATACTATATCGGGAAAAAGAGTAATATTTAAAGGAATTGTGCTTAGCATATGTGCATTGTTAAAGGGATAGGGTTGTTGAGTTATGAGTTTTAGGTACGAAGTGAGTAAAGAAAAGTGGGTCTGTTGTTCATGGGCTGAAATATTGCGATTTTATTAAAAGGGAAATGATGATTCTAGAATTATAATTGTTGGTATGATTGAAAATAATTGTATATTATCTGGTTCGTGATTTTTGGTTTAAGAACTATGTGTGGCTTGATCCCTCACAAAGGGGTACGTAGGTAGCCTGGGGTCTAGCGTAGGTGCAGCCGCAAAATAAACTATTTGAGCTGTGCTTGTATTGTTCTAAGGTCTTCTCTGATTACTGTTACGTTGAGTGTTAGAGGTGTATGGATTTGCAAACGAGTCAAAAGCTAGAACGTTTTAGAAAATCCAGCAGGTGACGTGAAGTCTGTGAATCAAAGAACGGGACCAGCGCTGGTAATGGACGATGTAACATTAGGAGCAGCGCCAAGGACATCTGTCCCAACTAACTCTAATGTTGCAATGGATGTCGACCCATGAAAAGCTTATGATAGGGTCCTACGATGGGGGAGGTAATCCGTTGGAGGACGATCATCGGGATGCATACCTTGAAATAGTTCATAGCCGAAGGGATCAAATCTCAACTCATCGTCATAATTATCTGGATCCCCCACGAAATGGTGCTCAAGGAGCTGCTAACCTTGGTGGCCCTGATCTGCTTGTTGTTGGCCTGACACTTCATGTCTCTATCGCGTGAAGCATCCACCAGTTCTTGCTTAAGGTGATCAACCTTGATCAGTGTAGTGCTTTGCCCGCTTCTCAGGCTCTGCAACTCTCCTCACAGATATTCAAGCTTAGTTTCATATTCCTTGGAGCGCTTCCTGCTGAGCTCGAAGGTCGCTGTCTTCTCGCATATCTCCTGGTTCAAAGCCTGGAACCTTGCCATTTGCGTGTTGGGAATTCCAACCTTCTGCGAGACATAAGAAAATAAGCATTAGGAAGCTATAATAGGACATGAAAACCGGATAACATCAGCACAAACCCTAAACATTATCGTACCGCACTCAAGCAGTGTTTTTGGTAGCCTCACATATGTTCGTCAGTCATGGCCATGAAGTTATTCTCACCTCATGAGCTAGCAGGAGTGGGAACACGAGGGACTTGCTAAGGTCGATGGGAAGGAGTACTTGAGGTGAATGTGGCATGGCAGGACTTCTTCGCAGATCCGGATGGCTCAGTCTCTTTTCCCAATCTCCTTTCCCTACGTCCTGGGACGGATAGTGAATGTGACGCCGACATATCTTAATGATCTGACTCAGACTCGGATGCGTAGTAGTTGGAGCTGCTATGCTGAGCTAACTCAGCCTCCCTTTCTTGAAAACTGGTCTAGATAAGGGCCGCCGAATCCTCAATGCAACAAAGCTCGACGTCGACAGAATAAATGTTCTTGGACAAAATCTACTCCGTGTAGGTTCAAATCAGTCAAAATAAATGGGAAATCAATTGTTGTAAGACGAGCAATGGAGATACAGATAAGAGTTGTAGGGTCCACGAAGCAAGTGACATCCCACTCCTGACCTACCAAGTTCTCCTCCAACCAAGCGACCGGTCCTCAGGAATGATGTACGTTTTGTCTGGAGGAAGCCCTGCCAAGAGAAAAAGTTAGTAGACCCGCAAAAACACAATAAATTATATTAAAAAAGGATAAATATTATACCAGGTTTCGAGCCAAACAATAATAGGATAGGCATGTGAGACATCTCAAGCACCGCCCACTCCCCAGTGATTAAGAGAGGTTGGTTTTTCTAATACTTGGTGGAGCACATACTTTGGTGTGAGCCTTAAGGATCTCGTAGCTTGGTGGGGCACTGTTAGACTTGGGCCAAATCTCCTGCCTGAACATGAAAATAGCAAAGACGGAAAAAATACTTACTGGGTCATAGCAAGAACGAGAGCCCTCGTCTGATCTAGACACCTGCACACATAGACAAAATTTCAAATACACAGACCGCTTTCCCTTCCCTTCACGCCTGGAGCCTATCTGAGGAACAAAATTAAAATATGTATTGTTTTGAGAATGAAAGGTATTTCTATCACCCAACCTTTTATAGCAGAATGTGTGAGCATTAGAGAAAAATATATAACATAAGAGTCACAAGGAGAAGTTCTTTTCAAAATTAAGGATACAACTTGATACAGTCAAATTAGATATTCACCTTAAGCTCTCGCAGCAAAGGCCTGGTCTAATATGACCAATCAAAGCTATTTTACCCATCGCATATGTTTCCTTAACAGAAAGCTGCATGCACTTCTTGGACAGACAAAAAGACAAAGGAATGCAATAAATGGTGCCAAATAATGAGTACCATCTATGGAGCTAGGCTTATTCTCTTTCTCACACAAAGATTGAGTTTTGGAGCACCTTGGTCCATCACATGGAATCAGGAGGTGGAACTGCAGGAGTGGACCACTTGGGATCAATAGCAAACCAAAAAAAAAAAGAAAAAGTTATGGACTACTTGGGATCGCCTGAAGTGAGAAGGAAAAATCTAAAGGAGCTGGGGTCTACCAGATTGGTTGAAAAGCCAAGAGAAAAATTCAAGATTTCTCTGGGGGCCCACTAGATTGCATGGTATAAGCCAAAGTGTTGCATGTGAATACAAGGACAAGGACAAGGGTGTATGAAAAAGAAACATGCATGGATGATAGGCATTATTTATTGGGAAATAGCGCTTAATTCCACTACCTTCCAAACTTTATCTGCAAATACCACCTTTACCCACACATTTTGCAAATATAACCTCTAAATACATACTTATTGCCCAATTATCAACAACATAACACTTTTGTTCAATTTTTGTTTTCTCTCTCAGCTTGCTATTCGCTCGCTCTCTATCTCTCTCTCTCTCTCTCTCTCTCTCTCTCTCTCTCTCTCTCTCTCTCTCTCTCTCTCTTTCTCTCTTGTGCAGTTCTATCCCTCTCGCGTAGCTCTTTCTTGCTCGCATAGCTAGTCCTCTCCCATCATTCTCTGTTGGCCGCTCTGCTAAACCCATTTTATCCTCTCATCTCTTTGTTCTAAATCACGAAACCCTCCCTCGACCCTATCTTCTAGGAATGTCTTTCGAGTAGCGTAAGGTCGCAGCTGCTTGCAACCTTGAAGCTCAACTCCATTGCTGACCTCCAATAGGTAGTCTTGATTTTAAGGTGCAATTCTTGCACTAAGAGGTTGCTTGTGGTTTGTTGTCAATGTCCATGCCCATGGCGGGTCCAAGCATTAAGAATTAGAGACTACAACTTTGTGAAGTGTACAGCTGGCCATGAATGTGATTTGAGGTTGGTAAATGACAACCATCGTTAGCAACCGCAACACTCGTAGCTACTTCATTGAAAAGGAAGTTGAAGTATTCTCGGACAATATACACACCAAGTGGCATAATGAGAGATGTGAAACACAACTTTGGTTTGACCAGTCATTATTCGAAAGCTTGGAAAGAGAGGGAGTAAGCTCTAATGCCCATTAGAGGATCAGACGAGGAGGCATATTATATCCTTCCAGGCTATTGCTATGAATTAGAGCGTATGAATCCCAGCACAAAGACACACATCCATACTGATGAGAACAATCACTTTGTGGATTTTTTTTTATAGCAGTTGGCACATGTATTAAAGGGTTTTGTTCTTCCATGTGCCCAATGAAAGCTGTGCTTGCCACTCATTTAAAATCTAAGTACAAGGGTGTTATGTTTGTAGCGAATGCATTCGATGGTAATCGAAATATATATCCTCTTGCTTTTGGGATTGGGGATTTGGAGACGGATGCATCATAGCATTGGTTTTTCACTAAACTTCATGAAGCCAATGGTGAGTGTCCCAATCTTGTTATTATTTATGATCACAATGTTAGCATAGAGAATGTGTGGAACAAAGTTTTTCCAACAGCGCAACATGGTATATGCTTTTATCATATGAAGGGAATATGAAACGCACTTGCAAGTAGAAAAAGCGTGATAAAATGCTAATGCAGTTTGAGCAGGCTGGGCATGCAAAATCTTATTCAATGGCTAAATTCGAAGCCGCTGAATATCTTGAACATGTAGGCTTACACAAGTGGTCTAGAGCTCACATAGATGGACCCCGCTGCATTGTAATGACAACAAATATTGCGGAGTCAATAAACTCAGTCCTTGGGTTTGCAAGGATGCTGCCAGTGGTTCATTTGATAGGGGAAATTATTAATCTCCTTGTCAAATGGTTCATCGAACATCGTGAGTTGGCTTTGAAATGCACAACAACATTGTGCCCCAATTTTGGCGAGAAGAAGTTGAGGAATAGGTTGGATGATGCTGCAAGGATGAATATCATTAAACTAAATAACGTACAGTATAATGTTGTGGACGGTGATATGGATGGTCTCGTATATTTGACGAACAACAGTTGTAGTTGTAGGAAGTTTTAGCTTGAGCAGCTTCCTTGCAAGCATGTAGTTGCAGTTTGCCGCTTCTTGAAACTAAATGTAGACTCTAAGGCTTCTCGGTATTGCACTCAAAATGTTAGAAATATGCCCTTAAAGACAACTAATAATGTAATAGTTAGAGTTAAGGACATCTTTGATAAAAGACATATTATGTTATCAATGGGCAAGAAATGTTGTTTTATACATTAAATCATCCTATATTATCTTTCAATATGTAGAACAACCATAGTCAAAGGAATACACAAGTGGATATGAGAGCTATGTAATGAGATTGCATACATAGAGACTTTTCATCATCCCTAAATCCTGAATATGTTCCTAGTCATAGGAATATTGATTGGGCGTCAATATTCCGCAAAAACCAGTACACACAGTATCGTCTCTATATGTAGGGATAATGGCAAGGTCTCAAGTCATTAAGTGTGAAGACATATCGATATGTGTGTAGGTGCTTGTAGAAGAACAAGTACACTGAACGCAATCCAACACATGAGTTATAGCATGGAAATCTTTACTCACATGTCAAGCTGGAACTCATAAATTGCAATGGTGCAAACTAATCCTTAGATCAGAGGCGTCATAGATGTTTTGTGGCTATGTTGTTAATCTTTGAGGGCACTATACGGTCATGCTGAATTAGGCATAGCTTAAAGGTGCTCATCAGGATTTTCAATAGAGTTATGGAAGCAAATGAATGTACAACAAGGAATCTCTACTCTCAGTAAAGGAGAGAGAATACTCCAAGATATGATTGGTCAAATCTCTGCGCAGAGTAGTGGATAAGACTTGAAAGAAGAAGTCTTCAAATCTTACTAGGATAATCATATAAAAGGAATGATTCACATTAGGATATTGACATAAGAGAAGGATTCAATTACACGGTCATTCCAATTTGAATAGGTTCTTTCACAACGTCTCATTTAGCTCGAATAACCGTGACTTGCTACTAGGAGACAACCATGGTTTGTGGATGTCCTAAAAGGTTTCAATTAACCTTTATTAATATGAAGAATTAAATTGTGTATATCATCTCTAAGGAGTTGAGTAAACCCACTGCCTTGCTAAAGAGAACCTACGGATCTGCACACCCAAAGAATGTGATTAGAGGTACAAATGAGGAGAAATGAAATGAGAAGACACAAGTCAATGGCTGATAAAGGTTGGCTACTTTTTGCAATCGACGAAATGAGAAGCTGAATTCTGTGAATATGTAGAGGGAGGAGCCCCCTAGTCCACCATGTGAGGGTGAGAGCTGAGCTCGTTATGTTAGTTGGAGACAAATTTGTATCTTCCCAGAACCACTCTCCCCTAACAATTCTGTTTGGAGTTGCAGGGTATCCCACCTTCCAAGCAGCCATCTAGTATTAGGCATCCGATGGATAATTTAGGGGTTGAAAAAGGAATGAGCATGAGGTTTTGTGGTGTCATTTTTTGTAATTTAGGGGGGGATGTGATAATGGTGCAAGGCATGAATTGTATATATAGAGTCCATATTGAAGGTGTGTTATATAGGCCATATGTCTTTTAAGGGATGTATAAGTCAATCAAATGGTAAAGTCTGATGCAGTACCTACTGCAATAGGATCCTATTGTGACTGTATTGTGCTCTTATTGATATCATATTGCCATTGAACGTATGTGTATTGTGGAGTTATTGCCGCTATAATCGTTTGAACTGGATAGGGATAAAGGAAACTGTGTACGCACAAATTCAAAAAGAGGCATCATAATTCCATTAAATCCAATTTGGAAACTTACATAATACAAAAGAGGCCATCCCATAGTTATATAATACAAAAAGAGGTCACCTCATAGTTCCATTTTATAGGTTGTTTCCACTACATTTTACAGTCTCCAAAGTCATATTACAAGTGAAAAGTTTTCTGCTGTTGACACATTCGGAGTTTCATACTGTTCAATTGCTGTGACAGCGACCCATGAAATTCATAACCCTGCCCACAGTGATGTTGTCCCAGTTTCCTTCTGGATCCACTATTTTTGCAAACTTGCGAAATAGTTCGAATCCGGTTTCCACTTGTTTTTGCTTCAACTGGGCCATTTCGTTGGATTCCTTGTATACCATAACTGCAAAGCCAGGGGCATTTACAATTTTTGCTTTCATATCCTTTATATGTAGGAGATGCATCTGGGCATGATAACGAGAGCGAATTGTGCGCTTTTTTATGACACCCCACCTAGCTTGGCCCTCCAAAATTTTTGAAACTATGTCTACATGGAGATTTTTCCAAAACATAGTATTGCCTTGACATTGCTACAGCCCATGGACCAAGTCTATAGCCAGTGAATTTGCTGACTTTGCTGGTGTTTCAGTCTCCTCTTCTTTAGTAATTGAAAGTGTTGGGTTTGGTGTGACGTTAGGGTCCATGATTTTTGGGTATTTATTGTGGGTTGGTGTCGGACTTAATTGGGGAAAATTGGGACTTAATGTAACGAGAGTGAAATGAGTGGGGAAGGTAATGGCTACAAGCAGGAGTTAATATGATGGAAGTTTTCTCTTGATACAGCTAGGGGGAGTAACTGGCGGGAGTTATTGTGGGGAGTAACTGGCGGGAGCGATTGGGGGGAGTAACTAGCGGGAGTTATTGGGTGGGAGTTATTACCCAATTGCCTGTATGACTATTTTCCTATATTCATAATTTAGAATTTCTCAATTTCCTACTTTTCCCTTTTTTTATTTAAATAATTTGCCTAATTTGGCAAAATTACCAACTTATTCAATTTGTCTAGTATTGTAATTTTCCTATTTCCCATTTTTTTCCATTTCAATTGGTCTCCAATTTTCCAATTTTCTTATTTGCCTAATTTCCTTTTTCCTATATGTTCCAATTACCTATGTGGCAATTTTTCGTATTTTCCTAAATTTCCAATTTTATTTGTAGTGCTTTGTATGTGTTTTTCGGGCATATAACGTTTTTATTGCCTTACACATTGCTCCGCTCTTCATTTGTATTGTACTATTCTTGTTTTTCTATATGACTATTGTGCTGTTGTCTACCGCGCAAATCTCATGGCCTCGGGTTCCGAGCCGAGGGGATATGCGTTGACACGCGGCTTCCTACTTTTGGATGCGGTGCGGTTGTGCGCGGGCGTGCCAGCACGGTCTACCGTGCATCGAGATGTGATTTGGATGGAAATGGTTAAGTGGTGCGCCTGTTTGGACTTGACTTCTAATCAAGCGATTGTGGCCGAGAGAGGAAATAATCTCGGCCGTTAGGTTCACGGCCTGAAGGCCGTTTAGTGGTGGTGTGGGTGGTGGGTTTTAGGCGGTGCTCCGGCGCGCTGCTCAGGGAGCGACAGTCGTATGATATATAGGGTGAATGAAATAGTAACAAAGATGGTGCTCCGGCGCCTTGAAAATTAAGAGTCGTATGATATATTGATGTATGGATTTTCCTTACAACCTAACACTACTCCTAGGAAATCTAGTAAAATATTGAAAGTACATTACAGGAAAATATAAGTTGCTCCGTGGGAGGCTTTGGTTTGGTGTTTGAACCCTTTGAATGTAGCTTGAGCCTTGTATTTATAGGAAGAGTTCCTGGAGGAGTAATCGAGGCTGAAAATCTGCATGGTGGAGCCTGATTAGAGCAAGTGGGTAGTCCAATCGACATTTGGGATCGTGAAGTATGGTGGTGTGACCCCATGAATCCTGGTAGATCTCGGCCGCCGCCCTGATCGTGGTTTCTGCGCTTCTGGCCGTGGGGACGTTTTTATTGTTCTGATAGCTGGTGACCTAATCTCTCAAGCTGCAAGAATTCTTGTGAGAATGTCTGCGTCTAATCATTCTGATTCCTATCACCAAATCCTGACTTCAGTCACTTCCCACCTTCCCTAGCGCATTAAATGCTTATTCGTGGCCAGTGGGTTTGCTGCAATAAACAGAGGCAATGCCTCATTAAATGAAGTGCAGGACCCTGTTATCACGTGATGATTTGACTTTAATACCTTTGGCCGTGATTTTGTTCGGCCTTGGTCTCGGCCTATAATCGAGGCCGAGAAGATCATGCCTTAGCAATTCTTTCCTTTTGTTTTCAAGAAGGCCAAACATCTTGGCGAAACGCTGCGTTTTAATCCTTCGAGCAAGTGCTAGGGCCGAGAAAAAGGGGCCTCTTCGGTCAATTCATGGCCGTGAATTATTAGGCACAAACATTGCCCCCACATCCCCGGATTCTTCGGCCTTGGCATGGGTAGAGGCCGAATGGATTCCAGGGGATGGACCCTTCGTATTCCTTCTGAAGTGATTGACAACTAGGGCATTAAATGCGCAGGCCAATCGGCGCATTCAATGCCTAAGCACGTCTTGCAGGCCATCATTGCCCAAACTTACGCAAGGCGTCGCTTCGTTTCTCCAGAGGAAATGACGGCCTCTAGGCTTTCGACACGTCATCGTGCTTTTCGAGTACGCTGTCAGAGCGTTACGTCTCTCGAGAGAGACACGCCCTTTCGTTTCGAATTCTAGCACCAATATAAAAACCCAGACTCCTTCGTTTTTCTTCACTCCCAAAATCCTTGAGTTTACGCTCCTCAAAAGTTCACTCTGACCTCCCATGTTTTTCAGCCCTCTTTCTTCAATTTTGAAACCTTTCCATCACTTAGTGACCTTTTTCCTTGCCTTAAACATTCTTGAGCCCTTCCTTGATTCCTGGGCTTCATCCTTCTTTATTTCAACCTGCTCTAATGGCCCTTATTGTAGCCCTTCCAAAGCCATGGGGCCACATCTGCTGAATCTCATGACTTGGCAGTTTGGCCTGGTCCAGACGGCTCCTCCTCTCCTGCTGTCCACCAATCGCCTTTCGTCCTGGAAAGCCGACGTGAGCCAAAACTAAGATGTGGCCGAGGTTCCTTCCCAGCCCTGGAGGAAGATGACCTCCCTTCCTGTGAGGCCGAGGAGAAACTGCAACGCGATTGACAAAGATGGGAGTACCCGGTATGATGACTCTAACTTGGCCGTGTTTATTCGGCTGAGTGCCCTGGCCCCTTACCATGGCCAGAGTGGCGACCGCTTACCACGGCCAGAGTGTCGGCTGCTTACCATGGCCGGAATGGCGGCCTTTGCGCTTACCATGGCCAGAGTGACGGCCCTTCCTCTTCTCGGCCGTTGCCTCAGTGAAGCCCTGGCTCTAGCTCGGCTGTGGTTGGTTACGATATGGGACCGAGAAGAAATGTATGTCTGTCCAGCAAGGGAACCACGAAGCCGTTGCTCGTAGATTTTTAGGATATAATCCACTTCCTTTATGTATTTGTAATCGGCCATGACCTGGCCGTTTCTTTGTAAACGTGACCCCTTTTTAAATGAAGTATGATTTTCCTTTTCTTTCGTCTGAAAGTACGCTTTTTCCGTTCACCTTTGTTGCGCCGTTTACTTTATTTACTTGCCAATTGCAATCCTTAGAACTCCCTCTCGGTCGTTTCCCATAACGACGGGGTATACTCCTTTAAATACTGGCTGTTTATTGGCAAGTTGTGCCATTCCCCATCCCTGTCTCTCAATTGAAATGCGCCTCGGCCAAGGATTCGTTCAATAATGAATGGCCCTTCCCAATTGGGTGAGAACTTGCCGAACCGAGGGTCCTTCGTCCCGATAGGAAGCACGGCTCGCCATACTAAGTCGCCCTCGGCGAAAGTCTTCTGTTTGACACTTCTGTTATAGGCCCTCGCCTCGATCTGCTTCTGTGCCTGCATTAGGTTATAAGCATCGAGTCTAGACTGTTCCAAATCTTCAAAGTGGTCCCAACATCAATAAGAGGTCGGAATTTCCACAGGATTCGTCTCAGGTTCTGAGGAATTTCGGGGCGGGTCTTGTCATCTAAGGGCCTCGGGCCCGTTTCACATACTCAGTATCAGTCAAACCTTTTATGAATAGTTTATTTTGCGGTTGCACCTAGGGGAGACCCCAAGCTACCTACGTACCCCTTGGTGAGGGATCAAGCCACACGTAGTTCTTATTTCACGAATCGCGGTTCCGATAACATACAATCAACTACAATAATAACCACCAATTTAATTTTAGAATTATCTTTTCCCTTAAAATAAAAATCTCCATATCTCAGCCCATGAATAGCAGAGCCATTTTTCTTTACTCACTCCGTACTCAAGACTCATGACCCAATAACCCTATCCCTTTAACAATGCACATATGCTAACCACAATTCTTTTAAACATCACTCTTTTTCCCGACATAGTATAATAATCATTATCCCTGTCCCCATTACTTTACTATACGCTGGAGAATCCAATGCCACGCGTAGTAAAGTAACAGTAACCAAAATGTCCGGATCCTTTGCCACACGCCGGAATAATCCAACGCCACGTGTGGTAAGCTAACCCCATAACCATATATTGACAGGACCCGACCCAAATTCCACTTTGGAATTCGAGCTGAACCCTGTGCGTGCCTGACACCTGGCGGGTGCCGGAACAAACGACCAAAATACCCTTCTAAACCAAATCCAAAGAATTTCAAGTTTGACTTCTACCGAAAATTCGGCAGAGTCTCCCCTATAAAATGAACATTTCCCCAAAAACTTCCACCTGTCAAACAAGCATATACGAATATAACCCAACTGCCAGCATGTATCAAATTATATCAAAAGTCAAGCATCATATTATTCTAGCCTCAGGCCTCAATAAATCAAATAAATCATTCAGCTAATAAAATTCATCTCAGCTCTCAGAATACCAATAATACATTAACAATCTCAAAGACTCCAACTCGTGGCTGCACCTTGTAACTAAAGGCTGCCTACGTACCCTTACTGAGAGATCAAGCCACACGTAGCTCTTCTATTTCATTTCAACTTTCTGTTCCCAGCTTATTGGCATTACTCACATGGCAATAACAATATTCAAATGAAGGAATTAAAGTATTTAGATTCAAGTAATCATTCTTGGATAGTCATAACTACTAATTACTCGTGACACCATTGGTGACACATCCTGCCTTGTAATCCTCGTTGGACTCAGGAGACATCTGGTCAACCTGATCCGCAATCCTCACTCCCCCAGTCTGGATATCTCTAAAACTCGGGGGGTAAAGTATGCCAGAAATACTTGAACTATTTAATACCATATCCAATAATAAAAAGATCAAGGCAAACAACTTAAATAAAATAAAATAAGATAAATTAAAGCAAAACGAATTAAAATAAAATAAAATAAAATAAACAAGCTTCGAATACCCTGGTATCGAACTCATGTAAGGTTCATAAATAATTAATTATGTATATATATATATATATCCGTCTTTCTCTTGTGACATAAATATATCGTCAATTCCATCCTCATAGGTCTCGAAAACACAAAGTTAACCGAGCTGCATTTCTCGCAGGTCTCAGAGAAAATACTTCAATCTGAGCCGCAATACTCGCAGGTCTCGGAGATACCACTTCAATCCGAGCCGCCTTACTTGCAGGTCTTAGAGATAACACTTCAATCTGGGCCGCAATACTCGCAGGTCTCGGAGATACCACTTCAATCCGAGCCGCCTTACTCGCAAGTCTCAGAGATAACACTTCAATCTGAGCCGCAATACTCGCAGGTCTCGGAGATACCACTTCAATCCGAGCCGCCTTACTTGCAGGTCTCGGAGATACCACTTCAATCCGAGCCGCAATACTCGCAGGTCTCGGAGATACCACTTCAATCCGAGCCGACTTACTCGCAGGTCTCAGAGATAACCCTTCAATCTGAGCCGCAATACTCGCAGGTCTCGGAGATACCACTTCAATCCGAGCCGCCTTACTCACAGGTCTCAGAGATAACACTTCAATCTGAGCCGCAATACTCGCAGGTCTCAGAGATAACACTTCAATCTGAGCCGCAATACTCGCATGTCTCAGAGATACCACTTCAATCCGAGCCGCCTTTCTAAAGGCTCTAACACACCTAGGACACATGTCCCGAGAGTTTGGTCTCAATCGGACGGTCGGATTACTCACGATCGTACAATCGTACGGTTACCGTAAACCTAGACTTAGGGTTGGCATTCTCGGAGTATCTGGGGCTCCGATTTACGACCCGTTGAATCCTATCTGATCCTAGAATTGTCTAGATCAACATATATTAAATTGACTATGATCCAACGGTTCAAACGTATCGAACTCGGAAATCGCATACTAGGCTAGATCCGTTCGGGGTTCAAACGTTGTCCGAAATGAAATCCGAAAGTACCTACGCACTTGTGAGGACCAGGGAATCATTCTGGAGCCCTCAGCCGGTCCCAAAACCTAGCCCACGCGCTGCTGCACTCGCCGGCAGCGCGTGGGTTCTCAAAGCGATACCGCTCGCCGGAGAATCTCAAAATCAGAGTCTAAGATTCCTACCCTAGGGGTAAAACTTCATTTGGAGTCACTTTTGTTCTTGGACCAAGGCCAAAAACTAACCGGAACTAGTCGTAACGAAGCCAAAACCGTCGGCCAAAAATGGGTATTTTGAACCATCTGAAAAACCCTAAAATCAATCTAAAATACCTACATAAATAGATAGAGCATGATGAGAGGATGAATTTCCATACCTCATTCGACGGAATTGGCCGTCGGAATCGCCGGAAAATGCAAGAACATTGCCGGAAAACCTAACCCTTTTCCAAGCTTCGAATCGAGCTCCTCGTCAGCGGATCGGATCGGGTCTTGGGTGGGTTTTGTAGAGGAGGATGAGGGGAAGACATTTCGTGAAGGTTGCGATGGCAACCGGGATGAGATGGAGCCCCAAAAATATGATGGAAGTGGAAGGAATGAATCCCGAAAATAACCAGAAAATCTGGTTATATCGCAAGGAGGAAGAAGACCCGGCACTGTAGCACTGTAGCGGTACTGTAGCTACAGTGACAATATTAAAAAAATTCCCACTATGTCCTTTCCGTTTCTAGACCTTTTCTCCTTCGTTACAACTCGGAATTTGGCGTGATGCATGTCTACGAACTCGTGTCGTCGAGCTCTATGCAAATGTACCACCCAAATCTTCAAATTCTTTCCCGAATAAAAAGTCAACTTTAAACTCATTAAAATATCCTCGGGATAAAATTGTCTTTTACTTGAAAATTTTATTATTTAAATATTAATTTAGGATCGGGTTGTTACATATATGCCCACACGCCGGATCATCCAACGCCACGTGTGGGTACCATAACACTAAATCCTACGTGCGCAGACAACTTTATCACACGCTGGAATATCCAACGCCACGTGTGATAAGCTAACCGCATAACCATATATGCCCACACGCCGGATTATCCAACGCCACGTGTGGGTACAACAACAATGGGAGGGTACTTAGCATAGTGTAATCAAATAATCACATCACCACCACCAAGTATCTTCACACATATAAATCTTTTGCCCAATTACTTCATCATAGTATGAATTGCATTTTCTCAAAATATAAAATCCATATTAAAAAACAACCATGATTTACAAATATTGAAATAGGCAAAATTCCCATTTTAAGCAATGTATATATATATATATATATATAATAATCCAGGTTTAATGCATATTAATTCAATCAATCAAAAATAATGCACTTTCAAACAAAGTCCACTCACTCTTAATAATTATAGCCGAGACCCATGGCTCACCTTCACAACCTGTCAATTAAGTATTCGAAGCGCAACTATTCCATAAGAATAAAACAATCTCATAATTCCATTATAATCAAAGTAACTCAAATAACAGTCAAGACTTGTTTAAAAGGTCATTCTAGTACTTCTCGAAGGGTGGAATTACCTCGGAAGACTCACGGTCAACTGAAGGGTCAAATTGCCCAAGCCTGGTTAACGGGGCCAAAGGGGCCCACAACCTCCGATTTACTATCCGAAAGTTCATATGGGTTCAACGGGGTTTAGAATACACATCCTGTAAGTTTGGTCCTGTTTGTGCCTAATAAATCACGGCCATGAACTGGCCGAAGGAGCCCCTCTTCTCGGCCCTGGCACTTTCTCGAGAAGCCAAGACGCAGCGTTTCGCCGAGGTATTTGGCCTTCCTGAAAGCAAAAGAAAAGTTGCCAAGGGATGATTATCTCGGCCTCAATTGTGAGCCGAGGCGGAGCAAAATCACGGCCAGAAGTGTTAAGGTCAAATCATCACGTGATAGTAGGGTCCCATGCTTCATTTAATGAAGTAGTGCCTGTTTATTGCAGCAAACCGACTGGCCACGAATAAGCATTTAATGCATGAGGGAAGGTGGGAAGTGACTGAAGTCAGGTTTTGGCGACAGAAAACAGAGTGACTAGACGTGGACATTCTCACAAGAATTCTTGCAGCTTGAGAGATTAGGTCACCAGCTATCAGAACAATAAATGCGTCTCCACGGCCAGAAGCGCAGAACCCCCGATCAGGGCGGCGACCGAGATTCACCAGGATTTATGGGGTCACAACACCATACTTCACGATCCCAAATGTCGATTGGACTTCCCACTTGCTCTAATCAGGCTCCACCATGCAGATTTCAAGCCTCGATTACTCCTCCAAGAACTCTTCCTATAAATACAAGGCTCAAGCTACATTCAAAGGGTTCAAACACCAAACCAAAGCCTCCCACGGAGCAACTTATATTTTCCTATAATGCACTTTCAATATCTTTACTTGTTTTCCTAGGAGTAGCATTAGACTGTAAGGAAAATTCATTCATCAATATATCGTACGACCCTTGATTTTCAAGGCGTCGGAGCACCATCCTTGTTATTCGCTCACTCACCCCATATATCATACGACCGTCGCTCCCTGAGCAGCGCGCCGGAGCACCGCCCAAAACCCACCAACATTACCACTCAACGGCCTTGTAGTTCAGGCCGTGAACCTAACAGCCGAGACTAGTTCCTCTCTCGGCTACAATCGTTTGATTAGAAGACGAGTTCAAACAGGCGCATCATTTAACCATTCTATCCGCATCAACCATCTCGACGCACGGTAGACCGTGCTGGCACTCCCGCGCACAACTGCACTGCATCCAAAAGCAGGAAGCCACGTGTTAACGCACATCCCCTCGGCCCGGAACTCCAGGCTGTGAGATCTTCGCACGCAAACAGGTCCGAATCAAACGCTGGGATCGCTAGCGATCGAACGATCGGACGGTTATCGTTTAATGGAAACTTTAAGTTATTGAATCGAAGCATTCGGGACTCCGATTCACAATCCTCAAATTCCTACACGATCCTAGGGATGTCTAGATCAACATATATTAAAATGAAGTCGATCCAACGCTCTGAACATATCGAACCCGGATAACGCCTAATATGCAATATCCGTTCGATGATCAAATGATAACCAAATTCATATCCGAGCATATCATCGTGCTCGGGACGACATGATGATTATTTTAGGATTCAAGAAACAGCCAAAAAGTGGCCCAAGGGTCACCACACGCGCCGGCAGACCGTTGGTGTCCAAAGTGATTCCGACGATCGGAAAATCTCCAAACCACCAGTCAAGACTTATACCTACATGATCAGAACATAGAGTGGAGCAACTTTTGTTCCTGGACCTACTCCAAAAAGTCAACGGAAGTTGCTGGAATCGAAGGCCGAAACTGACCAAAACTTGCATCGCTTATTTAGCCACCAAAACACAGAAATTCATCCTTAATACCACAACTAGCAGCTAGAACACATTGAGATGATGAAAATGTAGGAAATTCAAAACATTTTTCCAAAGTTCATTTGAATATTAAACATGCATTTAATCAAATTAATCGCAGCGGAAGTCTAAGGTGGTTGTTTAAATTCAAAAACAAAACTTCTTCCAAGTATCTTAAGCCATGAACATTGATATGTTTTTTCATAAATGAAAATTCAAGAGAAAGGATAAGATCTAATTACCCTTGAAGCAATTATATGAACCAATTTGTGTTTGGTCTTCTCTTGATGATTTCCTCTTTGTTGATCTCCTCTTTGATCTTTGCTCCTTAATCTTTCTCCTCCATGTGAGCCACAAAAGTATATGGCCTCTAAGTCTCCACACCAATGGAACCTTGAGATGAGAAGAAGTATCTTGAGAATACTTGGATGCTAGTGCAAGATTCTCAAGATTGGTTTCAATCTAAACCACTTTGAAAGATGAAAGTGTTTCACTCTTGAAAACTCTCATTTTTCTCTCTTTGATCTCCCAAACCCATTTGGTTGATGTTGGATTGTGTTTGTGTGTTAATGAGCTTATGGAAACAATTCCCATACATACTTACTTAAGCATTTTCGGCCAAAACCCATTGGGCTTCCAAAATTGGGCCTTATGACACTTAAACCATAATATTTAGGTGTCTTAAGCCCTTGGGCTTGATACCCAACCATTTGGGCTTCCCGTTAACTATTACCGAGGCCCAAATACGTTTTTACACGTAGTAAATCATCCACATCAAATCAATCAAATTGATTTCCTCATTCTCATTTTTATTACTCAAAGTTAACCATTTAAGGTGTGCGATCCATTAGGTTCTAATTAGCAAGGCAGTGGGAAAATATAAGAACTCTTTCTAACCAACTGGAATTAAAACCCCTTTTTAATTCTTCCTTTATTTGGATCGATCACAATCAATCCTAGGACTTCCACAAGCCAAGAGTGACATCTAGCAATATATCAAGGCTACCCAAGCTAACCAGAATAGATGAAGAACCTATTCAGTTGGAATTGCAATGCAATACGGTCCTTCTCTTATACAATGTTTCAAATCATATTATTAGGGTACGGATTGATTATGTCAAACCCCTAATATGACTTACAACCTCATGTGATTCAAAAGAACATGATTAAGAACAACTTTCTAAATCAAGCTCAAAATACTTTGGCCAAAGATTTACTGAATCACATCTTGAAACATTCTCCTTCTTTATCGAAAGTAGAGATTCCTTATTGTACATTCACATGCCCCTATGATGAATTAAGAGATCCCAATAACATTTAAGACAAATCTTTTACGGCTTGCCTTTAAGAGCTATCAAAGATCAATAACGCATCACAGGACAACCATGATGCCTCAGGTCTAAGGACTAATTTGCATTATTGCAACTATGAGTTCTCGTTTGACATATAGATAAATACTCCATACGAGAACTACGGTTGATCGCGTTCAGTGTACTCATTCACTAATGAGCACCCACATATTTGTATTAGTGTCAACTACACAAATGGTTTGAGAGTAACCATCCTCCCAATTGAGCATACATAACATGTGCTAATCTTGACGGTTTATCAATGCCCATTTGATAACCTATGATTAGGAACATTTTGGGATGCTACAGTTAGAGATTAAAGGTCTCCCAAATCTAATCTTCTTTAGATTACTTTATCTCTTATTTAGCATACCTTGGACATTTGTTTCTTTACACGATGTAAAAGATAACAAAATAAGTTTGCCCTTTATATATCATATACGAAATGTATTCTAAGGAGATTACATCAAATGTATTGGCTCTTAGGGCACATTTCTAACAGAAAAAGCATACCTGGATCGCAAGATTTGGTTGCCGGAAACGTCCGAACGAGTTCCGTGAAATTTACTTAAAAATTCGGCCAAAAACAAGCTTTTTCCGGCGAATGCCGGCGATTCCAGCCGCGGCGAAGAGGTGTGGTAGTTAGGGGCAGGCTGGCCGGTCAAATTGGGTTTGGTCCCGTGGCCAAATGTGGCCTGTGGCTACGGCGGTGGCCCTTGGAGCCATCGGCTGAGAAGAAAAAAATTAAAGGGGGAGGGGCCTATCGCGACAGGAGGGAGAGAGAGAGAGAGAAAAAAAAAAAGAAGAGAGAAATTCAGATTTTTTTTATAAAAAAAAACAACTTCACAAAAATTATGATTATGCCACTAACGTTCATTTGATCGTATCTTCTTCGTTACAACTCCGATTCGAGCCCACTACGTGTCTATGGACTCATCTCGGTACGATCTACGTAAAGATACCAGTCATTTCCCAAAATCCTTGCAGATTAAAAAGTGACTAATTTACCCTTACCCCCGAGGGCAAAATTGTAATTTCATAATTTATTAAATTAATTAAAGTATTGAATCCTTTAAATTTGGGTCGGGATGTTACAAAGTCTTAGTCCCCCAAACTTCCTTTGTGTAAAGTTTCAAATATGACCTCGTCATAATAGAATATAGCACATCTTAGTCCCCCATACTTATGTTATTTACCGTTGCAACATCATATGTATAATGTGAATCTGGTTTTGAGTGAGAGTCTTATGCTTTGGGCCCCTCATAACTGAGTGTAAGCCTTTATGCATTGATCACACTTAATTAGGAGTTTCACTGTAGTGGAAGGCCAAGCAAAGACATGAAAATGCCTTTTGTTTATCGACTTAATATTAGCATTTGATTAAGGGAGTTTTATGTCTCATCTAATCTTGTTTAAACAATTTAAAACATATTGTCCTAGGACAACTATTATTCCATAAATCATATTAATAGTTACACTATACTCCCACTATTTTGTTTCAAAACTAAATCAATTTCATAAAACTATTTTACTTTGAAATTGGGAATGTGTGTTGCGTTCTATTAACGAAATGTCTTGCATTCCTTAAGTATGGTAAAATAGTTGTCTATAAGGTCATGGATGATTATGGACTTATAATTTTTTATTCAACATCGAGCCAAGATGTTGAATCTTTGTCTTGGGTGGGGATGCATCACAAGAATTAGGTTTTTTTTATCCCTTGGGAATTTTTGATCAAGAAGGAATTCAAAGATCCTTTCTTTATAAGGAGTCTAGCAACAATTCACAAGAATTAGGTTTTTTTATCCCTTGGGAATTTTTGATCAAGAAGGAATTCAAAGATCCTTTCTTTATAAGGAGTCCAGCAACAATTCAGACTCAAAGAATACAATAAGTCCAATTTTTTCATCTCACACGTGGCATGCAGTAGCTGTGGGGGCATTTGTGGGAGCAAATAATTTCATAACCACTTTGGTGGCGCCACGTGGAAATCAAAATAAAGGTCAAACTTGCCCTAGGTCACATTAATTATGCTGATCAAATCCTCATTTAATTAGCAAATTAATGGGGCCTAACATAAAGATCGAAATAATCTTATGCCACTATCCTTCCTCTTGTCTTAGCATTTGTAGAACTTGCTCCAACACCAAGTTAAGCACTTCGTAGCTTTCCTCATAGGCGAAATCATCTAATCCATCATAATCATCATCATAACCACGTTCATCATTATCCTTTTCCTCCCTATGACGTTAACCTGTTTGATGTTAGGTTAATCATTAGACCTGTGACCTAGTTTTCTAGATCTATAAGAAGGTTTGTTTTCCGAGGTCGACCTTTATTATTGTTTTTGCTACTGTTCTCTGCTGCTCCCCTTGATGCCATGCACCTACTGATTATTACAATACCCAGGACCCTCATCTTAGGGTTGGCATTTTGTACCGCAAAAACCAACCGCAATTTGCACCGCAACGAAACTGTGATATCGGAAAAACCGACCACAATTTGCATTGCAGATGCGGTTCCGCAAATCCCTATATCGCAGTATACCGCAATTAATTAATTTTTTTTTTCATGCTTCTTCCTCTCTCTCTCTCTCTCTCTCTCTCCCCTGTCTCTTTCTATCTCTCATCTCTCACTTTTTCTTTTTTTGCTTTCTCCTTCTTCTTATCTCTCTTTTTTTTCCCTCCTTTCTTTCTCCGTCTGTTTCCTCCTTCTTCCTCTCCCTCCTTTCTTTCTACTTTTTTCCTTTTTCCCATCTCTCTTTCCTTTCTTTTTCCTCCTTCTCTCCCTCTCTCTTCCTTTATTTTTCCAGCTTCTTTCTCTCTCCATTGCTTTCCATCTCTCATCTCTCACTTTTTCTTTTCTTTTTCCTTCTTCTTCTCTACCTCTTTCTTTTTCTTTTTTTCCTCCTTCCTCTCTCCATATGTTTCCATCTCTTCTCTCCCTTTTTTTTTTCCGGCCTAGTTTGGGTGGTTGATTTTCATCACTACCTCTCTCTCTCTCTCTCTCTCTCTCTCTCTCTATTTGATTTAAAGCTTCTCAATGCTTAATATTGGTTTTCGAAATTAGGTATTCAAATTTGGCATGAGATTTTTTTTGCTGATTTTTGGCCTAATCAGTGGATACTGCATTTTTTGTGGACGCCGCACCAATTTGCGGTTCCACCAAGTCGCGATTAACCGCAACTCTTCGGTCGGTTTGCGGTGTAAAATAATGCAATACCGCAATTTCTCAGGCGGTTTGTAGTTTACACGAAATTTTGCGATGGTGTCATTCAAAGGACCAAAATTCCTTCCCAAACTAGAAAGGACTTCTCTTGACCCAAAAAAAAAATTGTAGAGAGGTGTTCGAATACAATAATATGCATGATATACTATTTGTGCCCATCAAGATTTCATGTTCTTATATGCAATATATTATACTTAAGAAAATTTAGGTATAGGTACCCATTTAAATATTGCATCTCAAAATAAAGGAAGCAAGTTGATTAAAACGATCAGATCCAGAATATTCCTCTTCACCTAAAAAGCAAGACCCAGTTGATTGCTTTTATTTGTAGGTCTATGGCAATGACCAAGTGTAATAAGTTCCGACTGTAAACCTCGCCCGGTCCATTATTTCTCCTTCTAGCTGTTGTGAAAATTGGCTCGCATAAAGAATACAAGCTTCGGAGACAGAACAGGAAGCGACCGGTCACCCGTTTCAAGTGACCGGTCGCAAGAGACTCTGCCTAAAGGCGACCGGTCGTTTTCAGGCAGGTTTGAGGTCTGGAGTGAAAACTTCTGGCGACCGGTCACTTGTGACTCTACCAGAATGCGACCGGTCGCAAGCTATCAGCGACCGGTCGCCCAGCACGTGCTGTTTCGGATTTCTCGAGTTTTGAACTCTATTTTCAAGGGCTATCGCCTCCCACCTACTTGCAAGGACTCTAGGGGTCACTTCTAAATCAGAAGAACGTTGGCAATCAGTTGGGAGGTTTGAGGTAGCATTGAAGGACATTGGAAGACTTGTTTCAAGGTGTAGCTACCCTATGGTTCTATATAGGGTGGCTGCACAAGTAGCCATCAATACATAGCTTGTGGCTGGCCTAACCTGTGGTCCATGTCAAGTATTCAAGGGCAGAACGTGGGAGACAAAGCAAGGGTCTTCTCTCAAGTCTAGAGGCTTATGTATTAAAGGAAAGAGTGAGCAAGTCTGAAATTGTAAGAGAGTTAGAGAGAGTTGGAAGAAAAGTAGCTGGGAACTAGTGAGTCAAGAAGATGAGAGAATTCTCAAGTGTATCAAGGTGTGAGCAAGGGTGTGAGAGAAACATATTGTGAGGGTAGTGTTCTAAGGGGGTTTCTGTGTAAACCAAAGTTGTAACCTATCTTCATTAGTGAAATTTCTCAAGGGGATCACCAAAGAGGATGTAAGCAAATTGCTGAACCTCTATAAATACTTGTGTCTTTTGTGCTTGATTATTTTCTCTGTGTGTGTGTAAGATTCATCCATCGTTGAGTCTTGTCCAAAGTTCATCAACAACAAGGTCTAAAGGGGAGTGAGTTGGTTTTAATTCACAGCACTAGCTTCATTATTTGCAGGCCGATTTGATTATGATGACTTGATTTTCCATATAAAGTAGGGCAGGGGACTAAGGACTTTGTTCATCTCTCCCTTGTATTTAAAGGGATCAAGCCACAATCTGTTACTGCTTGCCCAAAATTATCCTCCATCAAGTACATTTCTTCCGCAACATCATCAATTCCCTTGATTGAACAAGCTCCATTCACATCAATAGGTGAATCTGCAACAAGATCAAAATGCAGTCATCTTTCACATCAGCAAACATATACTGCCAAAGATAGTGTAATTGAGAGAATAGAGATGAACTTGGAGAAGAAGATTTGCAGAGAATGCTAATCTGAAATTGTATTACTCACTTGAGAGTTATATGCAATTGTACATGGTTAATTAATAATTACATCTAATAGCACAAATCCTGGAAAGGTACCCCTAAAACATGGATGTGGAAAGGTACCCCTAAAACATGGATGTGTAAACATCCCTAAAACATGGTTATGTAAACATGGAAAAGTATGAGAGATGGTAGACAAGCTTTCCTTGGTTTAGGGTCTTGTCTATGTCTTGTCTTTGTCTTAACTAACACTCCCCCTCAAGTTGGTGCAAAGATATCACGCATGCCCAAATTGTCAAGTGAATCATAGAAAACTTTACTTGATACGGCCTTCGTTAGAATGTCGGCAAGTTGGTTTTCCGAGTTTACAAACGGAAACTTAATTATACCCTTTTCAAGTTTCTCTTTGATGAAGTGTCGGTCGACTTCCACATGCTTGGTACGGTCGTGTTGTACTGGGTTATGTGCTATCTCGATAGCAGCTTTATTGTCACAGTACAAGTTTGTAGCCTTTAATGGTTTAACTCCAAGGTCCTTTAGTAAGTTCCGTAACCAGAGCAATTCACACAGTCCTTGAGCCATTCCCCTAAATTCTGCTTCAACACTTGATCTAGCCACAACTTTTTGCTTCTTACTTCTCCAAGTGACTAAGTTGCCACCCACAAAAGTAAAATATCCAGAAGTAGAACGTCTATCTGTGATGGATCCTGCCCAATCAGCATCTGTGTATCCTTCTGGGTCCATATGTGTATGTTTGGAGAATATCAACCCTTTTGCAGGGGCAGCCTTCAAGTACCTCATGATCCGTATTACTGCATTCATGTGTGCCTCACTTGGTTGATGCATAAACTGACTCACCATACTCACAGCATAAGCTATGTCGGGGCGTGTGTGTGATAGATAAATCAGTCGCCCAACCAATCTTTGATACCTTTCTTTGTCAGTGGGTACTTGGTCTGGATACATCCCTAACTTGTGGTTCTGCTCAATGGGTGTATCAGCTGGCTTACAATCAAGCATTCCAGTTTCTGTTAACAAGTCTAACACATATTTTCGCTGTGATAGAAATATGCCATGTTTTGATCTAGCAATTTCTATGCCAAGAAAATATTGTAACTCACCTAATTCCTTCATCTCAAATTTACTAGCAAGGAGCTTCTGCAGATTCTTCATTTCTTCATTGTCATTACCGGTAACCACCATATCATCAACATAGATGATAAGGGCCGTAAGTTTGTCACCACGACGCTTTAAGAATAAAGTGTGATCCGAGTGGCTCTGAGTGTACCCAAAGCGCTTCATAGAATCTGTGAATTTTCCAAACCAGGCTCGTGGTGATTGCTTTAGCCCATATAACGATTTTCTCAGCTTGCACACGGTGTTGGGACCGGGTGTCATAGAGGTCCCCGGTGGTGGTTCCATGTACACTTCTTCTTGCAGGTCCCCGTGAAGAAATGCATTTTTTACATCATACTGCAGTAGTGGCCAGTCAAGATTTGCAGCCAATGACATGAGAACACGTACAGTGTTGATCTTGGCAACAGGTGCAAATGTCTCTTGGTAGTCAATTCCGTATGTTTGTGTATACCCTTTGGCCACTAATCGAGCTTTGTATCGATCTATGGATCCATCAGCTTTGTATTTAATGGTGTATATCCACTGACATCCAACTGGTTTCTTCCCTTGTGGCAACTGAACCATTTCCCATGTAGAATTTTTTTCCAGAGCTTCCATTTCAATTGCCATTGCTTCAGCCCATCTAGAATCTGTTATAGCATCCTGCCATTTATTTGGAACACATACAGTAGATAATTGATTGACAAATGATGCATATGACTTTGACAATCTATGAGTTGAAACATGGTTATTAATGGGATATTTAGACTTGGCAGTGAGGTCAGGACAATATTGAGGTTTGGGTTTTCCTCTAGTGGTCCTAGGTGGGAGAGTGTATGGTATAGTATTAGGTGCTTCAGGAATTACCTCAAGTGTTTCCTCATCACGAGACGATTGGTCCGATGGTTGAGAAGGAGGGGTTGTATTTTGTAGTTGATCACAGCAACCATTTGGATTGTCTCCTCCAGGATCTTCACCAAACAAGAACGACAATTTTTCAGTACGTTCATCGCTGTAGCCATCTTCAAGTTCACTGATGTTTGGCGACTGGTCGCTGGGATCTGTGCCACCAGTCGCTTCGGGGCAGAATTGATTTTCATTACAGGCGTCTTCGCGACCGGTCGCTTCTTGCCTACGACCGGTCGTTTCTTCATAGAGTCATTTTTCATTATTGCTGGAACGAGGCGACCGGTCGCTTGGGTCAGTGCGACCGGTCGTTTCTTCACAGAATCGTTTTTCTTCAATGCTGGAACAAGGCGACCGGTGGCTTGGGTCAGTGCGACCGGTCGTTTCTTCACAGACTTGATTTTTCTCTCCCTTCTCTTCATTCCTCCTCTCCCCCTGAAGAGAAGGGGCTTAGAAGCTTCAAAGTATGATAAATCTTCATGGAATGTGGCATCCATAGTGACAAAGAGCTTGCGAGTAGGAGGATGGGAACACTTGTATCCTTTTTGATTTGATCCATATCCAACGAACACACATCGAATGGCACAAGGGTCCAGCTTACTTCTATGATGAGATGGAACATGAGCATATACAACACAACCAAATATGCGAGGAGGCAGCTTGAGGACTGTAGGAAGAGAGACGTGACGAGCCAAGGTATTCAATGGAGTTTCAAACTTCAAAACACTACTAGGCACCCGATTAATTACATAGACTGCAGAAAGAAGGGCATGTCCCCATAAGTAGTGAGGGACCGATTTATCCAGCATGTATGCACGAGTGACCTCAAGTAATTATCGATTCTTTCGCTCTGCAACACCATTTTGTTGCGGAGTAAAAGATGTGGAGGTTTGATGAATGATGCCGTGGTCTCGGAAGAATTGTGCCAAGACATTGTTCACATATTCCCCACCATTATCAGACCGGAATACTTTGATGGAGGCTTGGAACTGTGTGGTAATCATAGCATGAAATTCACGGATTGCAGCGGAATCGTCACTTTTATGAGCTAGTAGATAAACCCAAGTCATGCGAGTGCAATCATCAATAAATGTAACAAACCATCTTTAGCCATTGGAAGAAACTTTAGCAGGACCCCAAACATCAGAGTGAACCAAATCAAAAGGAAATTCTGTTTTATTATCACTTAAGGGAAAAACAGTTCGATGGCTTTTGGCCAATACACAGGTTTCACACTGAAACTGATAATGATCTAAGCCACGAAACAAAGACGGAAACAAACGTTGAAGATAGCCAAAGGATGGATGTCCTAGGCGACGATGCCAAAGCCAAATCTGGTGTTGATTGCGAGCTTGTGAGCCGGAACCATGAGTATGAGCTGCCCTTGGTGGTGAAGAGACCGTCAAGGAATACAACCCCCCTCTTCGTTTACCATGCCCAATCATCGCGTGAGTCGTGAGGTCCTGAAAAAGACAATGGGAAGGATAGAATGTGGCATAACAATTATGTGAGTCAAGTAATTTTCCAACAGGCAGCAAATTGCAATTGATGGAGGGAACAAGTAGTGTATGAGATAAAGATAAGGAAGGGGAAAGTGATATAGTTCCTTCACCAGCAACATTAGAGGGAACTCCATTGGCACTAGTGATGTAAGGATGACGAGACTTAGAAGATATTGTGGAAAACATAGTAGAGTCAAAAGTCATATGATCAGTGGCACCTGTGTCAATTATCCATGTAGCGGGTCGTGTACCTGATTCGGAGTCGGAGAGTAGGGTGGAAGATGGAGGAGCATCGGTAGTTACAACACATGCTGCCTTGGGTGTTTTGTTGCGGGACTTGAGAGCATCCCACCACTCAGGATAACCATGAAGCTTAAAGCACTTCTCAACAAGATGATTACCACTACAATGAGTGCACTTCTGAGTTCCTTTTGCATCTTCAGTTTTGGGGTCCCGGGGGGGAAGTCCGGAGGATGTACGGTGTGGTGGCCGGTATGGCTTGACCGCCATCGCACTTCCACCGCCAAGCATGGAAGATTGGCGATTGTCTTCTTCTACCACAAGTGCATAAACTTCAATGACTGCTGGAAGCGGGTTCATGGCAAGGATCCGACTACGAACGGAATCAAAGTTGGGATCGAGTTCTCCCAAAAAATCGTACACACGTTCAACTTCAAGTGCTTGTTGGTGAAGAGCCACATCATCGGGATTGGTATGTTTGCAGGGACGGAGGCTGTCAATTTCCTGCCATATTATGTGTAATTTTTCATAGAATACATTCACAGGTTCACCACTTTGAGAGGTGGTGACTGACTGACGACGGAGTTGGTACAACTTGGAGCTATTCTGTGTGACAGTATATGTCTTCCGAGCTGTGTCCCACACTGCATAAGCCGTTGAGCAGTGATCAAATAAGGCACGTACATTTTTGGTCATGGAGTTGAGGAGCCATGACTGCACCAAACAGTTGTCTTCATCCCAAGCTTCATAGCTAGGATCATCAATGGCAGGGGCAATCTTTTTACCATTAATGAAACCAGCCATACGACGAGCAGTGATGGCCAAGCGAACACTACGAGACCATGCAGGATAGTTGGACCCATCCAACTTATCAGGAGTAATTGGAGAGTAGTCATGAGAGGACCGGGGTGGTGGAGTTGTGGAGTCGATCTTAGAGGAGTCGCCCGTGGAGTTGATGGAGTCGTTGGTGTCACCCATGAGGTAAATATATAAAAGGATGTAGAGGAAGAAATAGCTTAAAAACTTCAGCAAACAAGAGCACAAATAATGCTTGTGATCAAGATCAATTTTGAGGCAAGGCAAAGTATGAGATAGGGACAATACAACAGCAAGTTATGGGCAAGGATAGGTAGAGATTAGACAAGAACAAGGTTATGCAGAGGCAACCAAAATCGATTGCTCTGATACCATGCCAAAGATAGTGTAATTGAGAGAATAGAGATGAACTTGGAGAAGAAGATTTGCAGAGAATGCTAATCTGAAATTGTATTACTCACTTGAGAGTTATATGCAATTGTACATGGTTAATTAATAATTACATATAATAGCACAAATCCTGGAAAGGTACCCCTAAAACATGGATGTGGAAAGGTACCCCTAAAACATGGATGTGTAAACATCCCTAAAACATGGTTATGTAAACATGGAAAAGTATGAGAGATGGTAGACAAGCTTTCCTTGGTTTAGGGTCTTGTCTATGTCTTGTCTTTGTCTTAACTAACATATACGACCATATATTAAAATGCAAAGATATCATTCAACATTTAATGGATTTACATACTTTGTTTCTCACCAATATCAATATGCCTCCTCTTTGGATGATCTGCTGGTTCTGAAAACGAAGGTAAGGTATTGCTCTTCATGATCATGATCCATGACGATGACGTTAGGACCATGATTATCAACTGCGATCGTATCTAATCCATGAGGCCTCTTCCCAACACCACTTGTTAAGACAAGGAAACCAATTCATCTTGGTAGTGACATGGATATCATCGTCAACTACCATGATCTCAGTCTCACTGACATCACCAACCTGGTGGCCTAATAGGTGGACCCCACACCTTGTAATCGGCCCTGCACCTTGGTAGTAAAATATAACTTGACACATATTACCCTGTTGCAACCACGTCAGTCCTTCCACCATGTTCTTGTTCGGATCCAATAATGGACAACAGTTGAGCCACATATGAGTTTCCTCTAACTTAATAGCATACTCAGCCCAAATCCATATCTCGTTGACTTGTTTTCCATTTATGAGAGTCTTGGTGCGAAATAGACAACCATTATAACTCATGGGATCGAAAACAGCACATAGAGCCAATCTTGATGTCTCCCATTCTAAATTTGGAGGAATTTGAAAACAAACTTCACATTCAGCAACGTATTCCCCTTTATTATCTGAAAAAGGAACTTCAAATACTGTTGCCTCCTTACAACAGCTAAACCACATTGGAACTTCAGTTCCTGGAACTATAATTTCGATTGTAGAACTCTGAGAAGATACCTAGAATAGTTACAACAATCATTGACTTAAAACGTGTATATATATATATAGATATATATATATATATATATATATATATATAGAGAGAGAGAGAGAGAGAGAGAGAGAGAGAGAGAGAGAGAGAGAGAAACCTGATTCAACAAAATGTTTTCTGTGATGTCACAGCCACGTAGTCTAAAGCAATTAGTCAAATACAAATGCTGAAGCCCTGGTGACAGTTTAGGAAATTTTTCCAATGACGTGCAACTATTCAGGGTTACTGAAGTTAATTTTGGTGGAAGCACTTCTGGAATTTCCCGAAGCCTCTTGCAACCACACAATCTAAGGCTGAGCAAGTTGACAAATTTGCTAACGCATTCCGGAAGACGGACAAAATTGTTTCCGGAAAGATCAAGTTCTTCTAATGTGGACCAGCAATCAAGAGGCAGGAGGAAATCACTTTCTGATAAATTGCATCCTCCGAGAAAAAAGAAACGTAGCCTGGGAAGCGCTAATGAGATAGAGTTGTCATCCGAAAAATTTGAGCTATTTGAAAGCAGCTGTAATTCAGTGTAGCTGGATGAAACTTCAAAGTTAACCTCATTGCCAAATGTAAGGAGTTTTCGACACCCTTTGACACTAAGCTCACCGAGACGTTGCAATCCATATATGCGATGTAATGACGCATTTGAAAGGTTCTCACAATAATCAGCTTTTAATACTTCAAGACCAGTAAGATATGCAATTGATGAAGGCAATTCTCTTATGCCACTTCCTTCCATATCCAAAATGATTAGCGATTCCATCTTGTCCTCTATTTCTGGGAAACTCTCAAGCCTTTTACAATCACATAGATAAAGTCTTTCTAAGGATTTCAATCTAAGTCTTGTTCCAAACCTTGTAAGCTGAAAGCATTCTCTGAGATCCAATTCAACAAGTTTATCAAGGAATCCAACAGAACCATCGACCTCAACCAAACGTTTACACTCACTTAGATTCAAGTACTTCAAATTTGGGATTCCAGATAAGTCAATGATTTTTTCTAAGAATTGACAACCACTTAAATTTATAGATGTCAACTTTGGGAAATTCTGTGAGAAAAATACACAAAATAGGAAATGATCAACCACACGCCAAATGTGAGGAGTTTTGAACACCCGATGACACTAAGCTCAAAGAAATATATTTGAGATAATAATAGATGAAAATAATTTGAAGTGCGTACCTTAAATCCCTCCAATTGTCTGATATCACTGCAAGGCATATTGAACACAACAAGATGCCTTGCATGAAAATTGGATGGCAATAATTGTAACTGGCATCTACCCCAATCAATGAACCTCAACTCGTTGGGTAGATATTCAACATATCCAGATAGAAATGCATTACAGTTTATGAAAATTTCAAGATTTACCATCCTGAAGAAGCTTTTTGCATTCAAGGGTATCTCATCTGGCTTGGGAAACTTCACCATGATGCCTTTAATCTTTCTTGTTCCCTGAGATGAAAAGATAAGAATATTAAGAAACCAAGTCGTTCTTCAAAGCAAAATGCAAGTCCATTTTGTTAAGAAATTTATTGGTTACAACAGGTACTATTTCAGATTGAATATAAGGACATATATAATACTTACGCTATTTTCTGTTAGAACACGGTAGACATCCTCATGAAACCACAATCTACTACGCTTGCCAGGCTCAATGGGGCACTCTTCATGAACTATATCCTTACCCAATTTTTCTAGCAAGTCATGCATCAAAATCCTATTATATTGAATAGTTATCATTGCCTTCTCAACCAGGACTTCAATACAATCTTGGGAAGCCTTGTGCTTAGAACTTAGTATTTGCATCACATAGTCCTTATCTTCACCCTTGAAGAAACACGCCATGTCTAGAAAAACTTGTTGCACTGAATTATCTAATGCATCATAACTTTTTCGAAGTATTTTCTGTATACCTATATAAGGCTTCATAACCATCTAATATAGCTTGCCAACGATGTATACCTTTATTACGAAGATGGGAACCTAAAAGTGTTATAGCTAGTGGAAGGCCTTGAGCATAGGCTATTGCTCGTTTTGCGAGTTCCAAATAATCATTTGGAGGTTCATTTCTTCCAAAGGCATTCAAACTTAAAAGCTCAAGAGCTTGGTTGTCATATAACTCATGGACCTCGTATATCAACTCAATTCCATAACATTTTAGCAATCCGCTATCTTGTGTAGTTATGATGACTCTACTAGCCTCACCGAACCAACCAACTCCAGCCAAGTTGTCTAATTGCTCCAATTGATTCACATCGTCAAGAATTAAGAGAATCCTTTTATGCCTCAGCAGTTTATGTATAATAGAGATACCTTTATCAGCACTAACAATTTTCAACCTTTTGCCACCTAGAATCTCTTGAAGAAGAGTCTCCTGTAGTTGGATTAAGCCTCCATGTGGCATTGAATTTTCTCTAACATCTGCCAAGAAACAACACCCTTCGAACTTATGAGCAATTGCATTATAAACAGCTTTTGCAATTGTTGTCTTGCCTATTCCAGATGTCCCCCATATCCCAACCATTCGGCGACCATTCCCACCAGCACATAAAAGCATTTCCACAGCTCTTACACAACAGTGAATTCCAACTGGGTACTTCGCCACATTCAAATATGTGCGGTTCAGCACTAGGACTACAATCTCTTCAACAATGTGGTTGATAAATGTAGCTTCAGACCTACCATTTAAAAATTTTGACACATTTAAGGAATAAAATTTAAACATGCAAGCAGGCAAAGAACACAAGGTAGTCTATTCAGCCGACTGCCCTACTCCACCAAGTTTGGTTGAATAGTCTGCTAAAGTAATGTTCCGTTTGGATGGAGGGAATTAAAAGAAGGGATTTGGATTTGAGAATAATGCTAAATTTGCTACAAAAACAAGAACGACATTAGAATGAAGGAATTTGGAATAACTAGATGTAGTGGTTTTAAAATTGATTTGAAATTGACTACACGTAAGAAATCATTTGAAATCGATTTATCTTCTTCATTTCTCTCTTGTCCAAATCTTGGCCTACATAATTTCATCTAAATCCATTAATTGGAATCCTGCCATCCAAATGGAATCTAATAGTTCTTCTTTTTTTGTTACATTGGCAGGAAAGACCCTGGGGGTTCGATCCTTGGTGCCAAGCAAGGGGGAAGGGGGAAGGGCCACCACTGTGGTAACCTGCTCAACGAGTCTAATAGTTGATCGGTGCATAAATTACATATCATTTTGTACCCTTTTAACTTATGATTTGGTTATGTTTTTGAGTTAAACTTGTGCTTTTAATTTGTTTTGGGTTTGTTTCAGTTTAATAAGCTTGAGACTCAATAAATGCATTTTGGAGACAAGTTAGCTCAAAACAGTGTCTGCAGATCAGTCAACTTCACGGATTGGACTGTACTTGCTCAAGAAGAATCAGATGATGAGCCATGCATCATTGGAAAGATACGGAAGTCTAGTTTCTGTATAATTTTACGGTTCATGATTCCGAGTCTTCTAGAGAAAGTTATACATGTTTTGGCAACTTAAGGTCAAATTCGGCAGCATCTGCGTTACTGGGCCAAAAATCACATTTGAAGGCCTTCCTGATTTTTCCTTTGGTTGGGCTGCATATGCTTGGAAAGATAAGACAAAGAGCTTCAAGATCCATATTTTTTCAGATTTTTCAGAATGGATGAACAAGCCCAAAACGAGCCCACAAGCTGGCTGCAATGCATTGTCATGCATGACATATGCATGATGAAGTGTTGTTGATTGTGGGAAAGTTTGGTGAAGCATATTCAATACCTATTTTTGAGTGGAATTTTGCAGCAGCCAAATGAGCCAAAAGATGATGAAGTGGGAGTTGCAACACTAAGCCTAAAGACAAGAGGAATTGTTTTCAAATGCAATTGTGTGTTAGGTTAAGTTGGTGAATTAAGTGTTGTAAGTTGGTGAAGTGAGTGTGGTAGGTAAACCTATTGTATAATTCAGATTTTTCACTTCCCTTAGGCCTATAAATAGGGAAGTTCTCTAAGTTTGTAATAACACCCCAAGGGGGGGAGCTCTCAAGCACTTCTCTAGAGCTCCCTTCCCTTCTCTCCCTCAAATTCTCTTAGTTTCTTTGTAGTTCTCAATTGTTGTAATATGATCTTTTTACTAAATCTTCAAACACTTCCCAAATATTTCTCTATTCTCTTCAAATGTCTCCATGTTCTTGAAACACTTCTTAAACACATTCTCTTCCAAACATTTCCAAATTCCCCATGTTCTTAAACACATGTTCTTCCAAAATTCTCTAAAGTTCCCAAACACTTCTACATTCTCTTCTCAAAGTCTCCATGTTCTTAAACACTTCTCCCATTCATTCACCAAATTCTCTAAGTTCTCAAACACTTTCCAAACACATCTCTACTCTCTTCCAAGCTCTCAAAATACCTCTCTACTTTCTTCTCCGAAAGTCCCCATGTTCTCGAACATTTCACAAACACCACTTTCTTCTCTTTCTCAAACACCTTACAAACACCTTTCTCTTCTCTAAGTTCTCCATGTTCTTGACCACTTCTCTCTTCTCTTCAAAATCCTCCAAGTTCCAAACATGTTCTTCCAAAATCCTCCAAGTTCTCAATACTTTCTTCTCCCTCTCAAAGTTCTCAACACTTCTCCTTTCTTCCTCAAAGTTCTCTTAGTTTCCTTAATGTTTTCTTAGTTGTAATTTATTTTTTCTTGTAATGTACATTCTTTCTTCTTGTTTTGTTCTTTTGTTTTTATTTCTGTTTTGTGTAGGAAACTAAATTGGATCATTCAATCACCAATCCCTGTGGAATCGACCTCGCACTTACATATGCTAAACTACCAACGGCTCGTGCACTTGCGAGTATCACATGTTGAGGATGCAGTTGAACCAATTTTGGTGCAGCTGAATCTACGCAACAAGTTTTTGGCGCCGTTGCCGGGGATCGGTAACATTGCTTGATTCTATTTGGTTTTCCTACCTTTTTATTTTTATTTTTTTATAACTGGACAGTTTCATGTTTTAAAGTTAATGAGGTTAATTGATAAGTTGTGTTTGTAGTCCAACGAACAAGGACAATTGCCTGACAAGCAAGAGAACTGGGTTTGAGTCCCAGCTTACACAACACCAAAAAAAAAAGGTTCAAGTAGCATGTTGATTATTGCTAGTTTCTGGTTTTATTCACTTGCTCTTAATTAATTATCTTGTTCAAGTTTACATAAACACCATATGACTCTTGGACTGATTAGTGAATGAATGGGTAGATATTGAAGACAAACACCATGTTTAAATTCTACTTGGTTCTTTATTGTTCTTCTTGTTCTTAATGGGTTCGGAATTTGTGTTTAGACTAAACACCATAGCTAAATATATTTTCTGAATACTTGATTAAAACCACACACCATATGGATAATCATATTTGAGAAAGAACGAACTCCATAAGCTAGTTTGATTTACTTTGCTACTTGTTACTTTGAAGCATGAAATTGGACGTGTGTTGATTTTCCTTTCCATTTTAGTTTTTATTTCCTAATCTTTTAATTTTGTTTCAAGTTTTCTGTGTTTGTTTTAGCAAGTAATGACAGCTTAATAAAAATGGAGAGAGATGGCAACCTCAATCATAAGAATGGGGAGTGTGGAGTAGTGGGAGAAGTCGCGACCTCCAAATGCATCACGCTCGACCTAATCGCTTCAAGGGGGAGCATTTCAATCCTTTCTCTTTACTTGTTATTATTTTAAATTTCTGTTTCTTTTATAAAAAAAATTTAAAAAATTAAAAACTTAAAAAAATTAAAAAGATTTTTTATGAGCTGACTCGTGGTAACTCCAGTAAGCGTCTCCGTCAATACAGTGTCTAGGAGTTCTTTAGGCAACACCTTCGGTGTCTAAGAAGTTTGGGTTTTAAGTGGGACCTTTGTGACCCCTCCAACCTTCCCGGATCCCCTGGCTGTATTTTCTGAGGCCCTTAACTGGTCATCCATAAGTTGCTTGTATATTTGTGTGTTTTTTTTTAAAAAACAAAACAAAACAAAACAAAATTTTTTTTTTTGTTTAAAAAAAAAAAAAAATTTGAAATTTGATTTTTTATTTATTTTTCCTTGTAAGTTGCAATTTGGAACTTCTTTGTTTTCTTTTATTATTTTTTTTTTATTTTTTGTTTTGATAGGTTAGTTTATTTATTTATGTGGTGTGGTTAGTTAGTTTATTTCTGAGTGTTAAAAACACATTTTTATTTAAACACTGCAAAAACCAAAAAAAAAACAAAGCAACTAAAAACAAAAAAAAAACATTCAAGTAAATTAAAAATAAAAAAATAAAAAAAAAACATCTTAATCATCTTCATTGCATGCCTCTATTCTCCCTCACTTGCAGAATCTGCAGCAACTCCACATGGTCCTCATTTTTTCTCTGCAGTGCTTCCACGTGCTGATTGGCACGATAGAGCCGTTTCTGCAAGTCCGCCACCATAGCTTTCAAGGAAGCTATTTCCTCGCTCATCGCGGCACACTCCCGTGTTCTCGCCATTAATCGCATGCCCAAATTGGTAGCCGAGACCGCGTGGAGCACAGTTAAATTGTTGGACTCCTCCACCGCTGCCTTGTCAGACCTCTGTGCCACATGCAGATGATCCGTCGGTGTGAGCTTGCTGCCAATCATCCCTCCCAGTAGCACTGCTCTGTTCGGCACTGCCTCAGAAAAGTTCGGTATTGCCTCAGCAAAGTTTGAGGCCGTACCGTGATGATATGTGGAGTTTGGGAAGACATGGTTTGTAGGAGCCCTTATCTGCGCATTCGGTGGCGCAAGGGACAGCTCAAGGTTAAGATCATCAAGGTAAGTGCAAGAGGATGCCATTGTTTTGTTTTTGGATTTTTTGATGTGGTAAGGACTTCATAATTTTTCACAGTATATTTTGTAATATTGGTAGTATATATTTTGCTGTACTCTACTATTGACAATACAACAAAACCTTTCAACCAAACATTCTTTACATGGTATCAGAGCAACGTCCTGGTGCCTGATTTCCTAACCTTTTCAAAACCTGTTCACCCGTTTTGATTTGTTTCCTGTGATGGTATGGTAAAGTTCCCCATTGTCCTGAAAACCATTGACTGGTCAACAAGTCAACTTTCTTTAGTGTGCGAGCGCGCCACTGCTAGCAATGAAAATCCTAGCAGACTGTTAAAAATAAATAACTTGCGCCCCAAGCTACTGATTTTTGAACAAGCGATTGTGAATTTGGGTGAGGAATATCTCCCAAGTAAGTTCTTTTCTATGCCTCAGACTGGTAAGGACTTCATAATTTTTCACAGTATAAAATTGGTAGTTCTGGCCAGAATAAATGATAACAGAGTGAACCGATTTCAGGCAGAACTCCCATTTACAAAGCTTAAAAAGGGAAAACTGACTATGAAAAGACAAAAAGAGGGCTGTGCTTTCATTTCTGTTTGGGTAGATGCCTTTGTTCTGGGCTGGACTGGGTATGCCTGTGCTGGACTGGACTTTCAACAACTTCCACTGCTAGGCTTCAGCTGCAAATCGATACCAAAGCTTGAGTTTGGCAGAGCTTTAATCTATTTCAAGCCCTAGAAGGCTTTTGGATGGGCAGAACTGGAACTTCTCCAGTCTGAAAGGGGCAGAAGTGGTTGGACTTAAGCTGGAACTATACTGTGGTACCTGTGCTTCTTAGTCAGGCCTCTCCATAAATTTGTTGAGGATTTCGTATTTGTGAAAACTCAAACTCTGCTTGCCTTGGCTTTGCTGAACCAAATTTGTAACGAGAGAAATCTCGTTTTGCTGGTTTGTGAACTGGGATTCGAATCAGAAGCAGTGTTCTAACTGTCTTTGCTGGAAAAAAGTAGTATGATTCTGCAAGCTTGTTGTGAAACTTTTGAAATTGAAATGTTTCAGACTCTAGGTCTGTTTGAATTTGTTTGAACATTTTCTGAGATCAAGTGATCATTTTGAGTGTTTGTCTTTTGACTGAGTTTTTGGTTGTGTTGTTTGTTGTTTTTTAACTATGTTCACTCTCTCCTATATTTATAAGAAATGCTTTTGAGAGCGGGAGTTTTGATTCTTTTAATATTGGGCGGCAAACAATCTCAAAAGATCTTTTAATTAAAAAAGAAAAAGAAAAAGGAGTTCTATCCATTTTCTGGCAAGTAGACACTCAACAATCAGTTCCTGAATTGATCATTTCCCTGTATTTTGATGGGGTGCCATACTTTTCTTCCATTTCAACTGCTTTTGCAAGAATCTGAAGCTTGTGATGGTAAGTTCTCAGTTTTTGAACAACTCCCTGTTTTCCGCTTATTTGCTTTTCATAGAAACAGAGTCTGCTTATCTTTTGAAAATGGTACCTTCTTTGGAGCAGAAGAATATCCTTGAATAAACAAAACGGAACTTGATCTCGTGGCAGCAGAGTCTTTTCAGAGACGTTCTCCTTTATACATGTCCCTGTTCATCCCTTATTAATTCTAGTTGAAATTGTTGACTTTTCTTAGAACAGAGGGTCACGTGGGTCTGTCTCTTTTTTTCTTTTAATTTAAAACCAGTTGAGTCAAGTTTTGTTTCAAGCCCAATTTGAGTTCCTTCGAGGCCCAAGTCTCTTTTTGATTTTGACTGCTTCCAAGCCTCCAGTGTTTGGGCCGAGTGCATTGCTTTGGCCTGTTTATTGGATAATGGGCTGGGTGCGTCGATGGGCTGAGGGCTTCAACTTTTAGGTCCAAACAGGTGGCCTAAAAAATGATGTGGGCTTTTGCTTTTGGACTGGGCATGCCAAATTTAGGCCCAAACAAAACCCTCCAGCAAACCTGCAACCACCATGTCAGACAAAGAACAAACACCAGAAACCAAGAAATCCAATTCCAAAAATTCAAGCAATAGCAATAGCAACAACAACTCTGGTATGGACACATCAAATCCATACTATGTTCATTCTTCAGACCACCCTGGTCATATGCTTGTTCCAACAAAATTGAACGGCGTCAATTATCCATCATGTAGTAAATCCATGATTCATGCCCTCACAGCCAAGAACAAAATGGGCTTTGTCAATGGATCCATTAAGCCGCCATTAGAAACAGAAAACCCCACATAATATGCTCTTTGGAATCAATGCAACAGTATGATTTTATCATGGCTTGCTCACTCCGTGGAACCCGATCTAGCCAAAGGGGTTGTCCACACCAAGACCGCTCATCAAGTATGGGAAGATTTCAAAGACCAATTCTCACAAAAAAAATGCGCCAACAATTTATCAGATTCAGAAGTCCATCGCCTCTCTCACACAGGGCACCATGACAGTCTCAGCCTACTTCACAAAACTCAAAGGCCTTTGGGACGAATTAAAGACATACAGAACTCCTCTCACTTGCAATGAGATGAAAGCTCACAACGAAGAAAGAGAAGATAAGATGATGCAATTTCTCATGGGCCTTAATGACACATTCAGTGGCGTTCGCAACAACATCCTCATGATAACACCATTGCCCAAAGTCCGTCAAGCTTATTCACTTGTCATTCAAGACGAAACACAACGACAGATGACATCGGGAACAACCAAGAACTTTTCTATTGCCGCAGCTATCCAAAGCCGTCCAAACAATTCCAAAAATAAACATTGTGATCATTGTGATCGCAATGGTCACGTAATTGCAGATTGCAGGCAATTAAAATTCCATTGCAATTTTTGTAATCGAAACGGACATACAGAAGACACCTGCCGATTCAAGGATGGAACCTACACATCAAGCGGACAAGGAAATCATGCCAGGAATGAAAACCTAGGTTCCCATCGAGGTGCAAACTCATGCCAAAATTCTGGTTTCTCTAGTAGTCACACGCGCACCTTCACACAGCAATCACATGGGTTTGTTCCACGTGCGGGCTCATCATTCCCATCCGCACACGCGGCCCAGCAAGTTGGCTCTTCAAGTGTCACACAGCCTTCACAAAATCCAATTCAAGCTCCAGACTTTTCAGCTCAGACATTCTTGAGTGGACTTACTTCTGAGCAATATCAACAATTGGCCACATCCATGTCACTAGTCAACACCAATGCATCATCCTCTGGTAATAACCATGCATTTGTGAATGCAGCAAGTCTGTTCACTTTTACTGTCCCTTCAATTAATTCTGATTCTAGCAAACCTTGGATTTTGGATAGCGGGGCTACAGATCATATTACATCTGATTCTACACTTTTCACAAAAACTCAACCATCTCACACTCCCATTGTTAACTTACCCACCGGTTCTTTCGCACCAATTACTTAAGTTGGCACAATTCCTTTCAATAACACCATCATCTTAGATAATGTTTTGTGTGTTCCTTCCTTTCATTTGAATTTAATGTCAGCCAGTAAAATTACCGACTCACTCAATTGTTGTGTTATTTTGTTTCCCACATTTTGTGTCTTACAGGACTTGGCTATCGGAAGATGATTGGTATGGGTAAACAACGTGGTGGTCTATATTACATGTCACCTTTGCCAAGGATACCTATTTCCTGTCAAGTTTCACAAACCTCCAATTTATGGCACCTTCGTCTCGGACACCCTTCACCTGCTCGTTTTCAATTACTTTCTTCATTGCTTCCTTCAAAAATTGTTTCGGTTGACAATAATTGTGGCATTTGTCCTATGGCTAAACAAACAAGAATTCCTTTTTCATTGAGTTCTATTTCATCGCGTTTAGCTTTTGACTTATTACATTGTGACATTTGGGGTCCACATAAAATAGCCTCTCATTCGGGGGCTCGTTTTTTTCTAACAATTGTTGATGACTTTACTTGATGCACTTGGCTTTTCTTGATGGTTCACAAATCTGAAACACAAACTCTTCTAAAATCTTTTTTTACTTTTGTCAAAACTCAATTCAATTTCAACGTTAAAGCCTTTCGCACTGACAATGGTTCAGAATTTTTATCCATGAAAGAGCAAACCAATGGAATTGCACATCAACGATCATGTGTTCACACTCCACAACAAAATGGAGTTGTTGAGCGCAAACATCGTCACATTCTCAATGTTGCCCGCGCTCTCCGTTTCCAAGCCCAATTTACCTCTCAATTTCTGGGGGGGAGTGTGTTTTAACTGCTATCTATCTCATAAATCGTTTGCCCACTCCATTATTGTCCAATAAGTCCCCTTTTGAGTTGCTCTATCACCAACCACCAACCTTTAACCATCTTAGAGTTTTTGGGTGCCTTTGTTATGCTACTGTGACTCATCCCCTACAAAAATTCGATGCTCGTGCCACACCTTGTATTTTTGTTTGCTATCCCATGGGACAAAAGGGCTACAAACTTTTTGATCTGCACTACTCCAAATTTTTCGTCAATAGAGGTGTTCAATTCCATGAACATATTTTTCCTTTCTCCACTATCCCACCTCAACCTGCTTCCTCCACTCCTATCATTCCTAACCCAATTTTTGACATTCAACAACTGTTAATGTATGAATTTTGAGTATTTCTTTTGGCTTCCCTTGACAATTTTGCAATAGGATTTTTATTGTTTTTATCAAGCTCAAGTTTAGATTAAGAATAGCTTCTCTAGGTGTTCTTAACTATCAACTATCCTATGGAGGTTCAAGCAAATTGACAAAGGTAAATTTGCATTGCATTTTCCAACTTCTGAAGATTATGACTAGTCAACCTCTGCCTCAGTAGGAATTCCAGCTCACTGTTCCAGCTGGATCCTACCCATATGTTTTTGTTTTATTCTGCAAAATACCCAGCTGTCATTGGACGTTTCTGACCTAAGGAATTTGGTGTAAATACCTCTGTATTCCTTTTTGGGGGGCGTCACTTTTGTAGGCAAGTTTTGGAAAGTTTCTTTGGAAACTTTTGCTTCTTCCTCAAGAGCTATCTTCATATTTTTCATCTTTGAGTTTTCCAAATTGTTTCTTTTTGAAAACTGCATTTGAAAAATGAAAATTTGCATCTAGCTAATTAAAACACTCTCTCATTTATATCTAGGTCAGATTCAAGAATGATTTCTTCAAGAGTATGGTTTCTTGAAGAAATTGGTCATTCTCCTTTGAATCCAAATTTGGTTTCGATTTGAGTTGGAGCTTGCAAGCTAGTGCCATGGGATGAACAAGCTGAAGAAGGAGCTGCCATTGCCATGAAGAGCTGAGCTTCAAGCTTTGCTAAGTTGGAGAAGAAGATTGCACAAAGGAGGTATAGCTCATCTTCCTAAATAGATCTAGGCTTTGTTTGAGCTTGCTTGTATTCCTTTGTAAGAATCTTTTTCTACTTAGTGGATGCCTGGTCGGTTGATGACCTCCAGTTTTTCCCAATGGTGGGTTTCTGGGTGAACAAAATCTGGTTTGCATATCTGTAATTTTTCTGGGTTTCTGTTCTTGGTAGTTGACTAGTCATCATTATCTGCTGTTTGATATTTACTTGATTATAATGTTTTTCACACACTTCCACCATAGTTGTTGCTAGCACAGGGGATGCCTAGATTGATGGGTCCTTCTGAGTGCCTAGGTTGTCACTAGTACTTTTCTAGGGTTGCAGGTACATTGTAGCATGCCTTGTGTGCATTCTTGTTTGTGGTTGTGTTTGTGTGATTTAAATTTACCCCTCATCACCTAAGTGCCAATTTCAATTGGTATCAGAGCACCAGCTCTTAATATAAATAGAGAGATCCTTTGGGTGCTAATTGGTATTAGGTGTGTAAGCATAAAAATGGATCAAATTGCTCCTTGCATTCATGATGTGCTTGCTTTGTTTGTGAAGAAATATAGAAGGGTTGTCAAAGATAAAACTGAAGTCACTAGGAATTGTCAAAATCCTCCTAGTTTGTTTAAATTTGTGTCTCAAGAAAATTTTCTTGAGGAGAGGAATTTTTTGGATTCTTATGGCCTTAGGGAGGACAAAAGTTTGAAGGGTATTGTAGAGTGCTATACATGTGGTGGTGTTGGACACATTGATGTGGAATGTGCAAATAACCACATAAAAGAGTCTAAAGTGAGACAAGAGTCAATTAAAAAAATGTCGCTTTTTAAAAAAATGTGACGTTGTTATGTGTCTGCAACGTCTTTTTGAAGAAACTGCGGTTTTTCACAACATGAAAACCTCAACAAATTTGTTTCAGCATGATCTTGGGTTTTTCACAACATGAAAACCTCAACAAATTTACAGGGACGTTGACGTCAACAAAAACTTGCTAATTCTAACCAATTTTGTAAAAAACTTGTCTAATTCTAACAAAATTTGTACATTTTATAAAAATGTTTAAGTATGCTAAAATTCCTCTACTCCATATGAACACACACAAACTCTGCCCATTCTTTCCTAACTTCGTCAATGGCAGCTTGGGGGTATGGCGCTTGATTCTTTCCTTTGGCAAACTACAGTCCATAAACAAAGATTAATCTCACAGACGACGCTATTATTCATTTACCGACGTAGGATATATATTCAACGACGGTATTTTTAATTTACCGTCGTTGATAATATAAAAACCGACATAAAAAATAAATCTGAAAATTTTCTTCTTACCGTCTTCTCAAAATCCAGGGAAGTATCCTTAATGATGTCTCTCATAAAGCGCATGACATAATACCCACATTCTACACTGCTTGGTTACTTTGGAGTGCTGGGCAGAGTTTTCCAAAGAGGTGTTTTACGGCCTACTCTGCCTATGTGTGTATTATACATTTTTAGAGCAGAGTTCACTATGTTTTTCCCGTCCTCATCCACAACACGATTTCCAGGCAGTGGATCCAGAAAATAGACGGTCTCCTTCTTTGCTCTCACAATATAAAGGTTAAATAGTTTTATATGTAGAGCATCATACAAACAAAATCATGTTTGTTGTTTGGAGACTAACCTTGGATTGTAAGGCATCAGGAAAATCTGTTCACCATCTGTTTTTTGAAGTCGATTGGCTACGAGACGTGATCTGTTAGTTAATGAACCAGCATCGGCACTAACTGCAGCAGGGTCGATAAAGCCAACCATATTCACCATATTTGCAGCTTTCAGATGATCAAATAGGCACCTAAATATATGAATTGAAACCATGAGTGTTTTTTTTTTTAAACATAAAGGAGAGTGTCAAATGAATATTTGATAAGGACAAACCTCATATATACTGCAACGACAGTAGCCCCAATTTCTTCCATACCAACAAATTGGGTAATATCTTCATGCAAGACGAAGGTGTTACGATCTATGCCAAACACCTCCTTCTCAATAGTAAAGGACATAGCCTTCTCCTGAGGCTTTAGTGTCGATTCAACATAACTACAAAGGGATTGTAAAGAAGATGGCAACTCCAGCTTTGAATAATCTGGTACTTTAGTACTCTGTTTGAACAAATAAAGCAACATAAAGTGACGTGGTAAATAAATAACAACGACGTTTTAAATAATAAATGTCGTCTTAAAATGAGTTACACGACGGTACAAAAAAATACCGTCGTAATGAATACTTTATTACGTCGTTTAAATAAAACCGACGTCTAATTCAAATGCAAAATTCATAATTAATGAATTTACCTTTTCAATTTTCTCTTCTCCAACACTGGATTGCTGTTATAATAAATAAAGAGAGATATATATATAAGAAAGATTGTACAACAATTTAAACATTCAACTAAATAAAAAATGGCGTGGAAATTTTAAACAAACGACGGTTTAAAGAAAATAAAACAAATGAAAAAGGCAAAGTTATGAGAATTTACCTTTTCATCTTTCTTTTCTTCAATCTTTTCTACATCCCCAGATTTCTGTTATAAGAAATAAAGAAATATATATAAGACATTGTACAAAAAGTAAAAAAAAATGAAAAAGTAAAATTAAATTAAACCGTCGTGGTACTGAAAAACAAACGACGGTATTAAATAATTACAGACGTCTATATTTAATTAGACGACGGTAAATAATAAACGTCGTGGTGTTTCATATACTACGACGTTATGTAAACTTGTACAACAATTTAAACATTCAATTAAATAAAAACTGCCGTGGAAATTTAAAACAAACGACGGTTTAAAGAAAATATAGATGTCTGAAAATTGAAAAACAAATTAAAAAGGCAAAGTCATGAGAATTTACCATTTCATCTTTCTTTTCCTCTATATTTTCTACTATCTTTTCTACATCGCTAGATTTCTGTTTTAAGTAATAAAGAAATATATATGACATTGTACAAAAAGTAAAAAATTAAATTAAACCGTCGTGGTACTCAACAACAGACGACGGTATGTAATAATTACAGACGTGTAAAATTCATTAAACGACGTTAAATAAGGAATTACGACGGTAATGAGAATTGAAAAAAAAAATGAAAAAGGCTAAGTTATGAGAATTTACCTGTTCAACTATCTCAAGTATCTTTCCTTCTACTGTCTTTTCTACTTCCCCGGATTTCTGTTTTAAGAAATAAAGAAATATATAAATGACATTGTACAAAAATTAAAAACAAATAAATACACCGTCGTGGTAAACGTTAATAGAAGGCGTTTTAATACAAGAGCGTCGTGATATAACTTTAACACGACGGTAAATATAAACAGAGAAACAGAGAATTCAAAGTTCAAAAACGTTACCATTTCTTCCTGCTTTTCCCCATTCTTGGCAGTATCCTCCTCAAATTGAAGGGCTCTAACATCAAGTGCCCCTGAGCAGCTTGCTTTGTCCGACATTGAATTTTTAGGACTTTGCCCTTGGATTTGGGACATTGTATTCAGTTTCAACATGCTTTGATCAAAATTGGGGATGAGTTTGGAAAGCTGACTTAGCAAATTTTCCCTCTCAGCTTCTACCAATTGCTTGGTCCTAGCCTCCATCTTTAAACTCTCTTCCCTTGATCTAGCCTCCATTTTCAAAGTCTCTTCTTGAAAGACAAGTCTTACACTTTCCTTCAATTGATCGGCAAACTTTACCTTCTGTTGTCTAGGTAAATTGAAGTATTGCTTAGGGGAAACCCCAGCCCCTACCCCTCTAACTCTTCCTGGATGCTCGGGACCCAAAGCCATTGTCAAAACATCATTGGTTCCTGACAGAGAAAGAGTGCCTTCAGAGACTTGCTTTTGCAAATCATCCTAACAAAAAGACATAATAAAAAGTCAGAATAAGAAAACAAACGACGGCTATTTATAAAAAATCAACGTAATATAATATTTCGCACGACTCAATAACATAACAATCGACGTAATATAGTATTTCAGACGACGCTAACTAAATACCGACGTTATTAATTTATTACACGACGTCAATAATAAACCACCGACGTCTTATGATATAATTACAAAAAACAGAGCATGGATTCCAGATTCAGACCTTTAACGACGCGTTTTAAAATATTTCGACGTAGTAAAACTTTTCACACGACGCAAAAATATAACAGCAGACGTAATAAATTTTTTAAAACAGAGTGAGTAGGCTTACAATTAATTTTGCTTTCTCTGTAGTCTTTGGATCCGGGATGTTACCATGTTTGTCTTCTCTTGCTTTTTTCCATAAGGTAGATCGATCAATATCTACCCCAGGCATGATTTCCTTCAAGTCCTCCTTAAAACCAACATATCCTTTTCGAGACAATCGATGATTGTACTCGAGTTTCTCCCTCCTCTGTGATTGTTCTTCATGCACAGCCCCAAATTTTTCAGACAACCTTGAAGCTACAAAGGCATCCCATTGAGCTTTCTCTATGAATTTGTATGTTTCAGGGGGCTGCCTTAATCTATCCTGCTCCTTGATGAATGGAAGGATATGAAACCTCGTTAGTGTAGACTTGAAATCCTTCCATTTCTTGGCGGCAGAAGATAGCACCATTTGCTTGCCCCCTTTACCAACCACAAAGCCATGTCAACGGCTTCCCAAATCTGCTCTTTTATATCCTTGGATATTTGAACCCATTTCTTGTCCACAAGTGGGACTCTGGAGCGTGCCAACACACCAATGTAGGACTGCATCTCATTATTTTCTGCCGCGCAAATCTCACGGCCTGGGGTTCCGGGCCGAGGGGATTTGCGTTAACACGCGGTTTCCTGCTTTTGGACGGGGTGCGTTTGTGCGCGGGCGTGCCAGCACGGTCTACCGTGCGTCGAGATGTTTGAAGTGGGCGATAGTGTTTAGATAGTGCGCCTGTCTGAACTCGTCTTCTAATCAAACGATTGTAGCCGAGAGAGGAACTGGTCTCGGCTGTAAGGTTCACGGCCTGAACTACAAGGCCGTTGAGTGGTGGTGTTTGGTGGGTTTTGGGGCGGTGCTCCGGCGCGCTACTCGATGAGCAGCGGTCGTATGATATATGGGGTGAATGAGCGAACAGCAAGGGTGGTGCTCCGGCGCCTTGAAAATCAAGGGTCGTTTGATATATTGATGAATGAATTTTCCTTACAAACTAACACTACTCCTAGAAAAGCAAGTAAAGATATTGAAAGTGCATTACAGGAAAATATAAGTTGCTCCGTGGGAGGCTTTTGTTTGGTGTTTGAACCCTTTGAAAGAAGTCCTGAGTCTTGTATTTATAGGCAAAGCTCCTGGAGGGGTAATCGAGGCTGAAAATCTGCATGGTGGAGCCTGATTATGCCAAGTGGGAGTCAAATCGACATTTGGGATCGTGAAGTATGGTGGTGTGACTCCATGAATCCCGGTGAATCTCGGCCGCCGCCCTGATCGTGGGTTCTGCGCTTCTGGCCGTGGAGACGCATTTATTGCTCTGATAGCCAATTACCTAATCTCTCAAGCTGCAAAGAGCTTTGTGAGAATGTTGGCGTCTAATCACTCTGATCTCTGTCACCAAATCCTGACTTCAATCACTTCCCACCTTCCCTCGCGCATTAAATGCTCAATCTTGGCCAGTGGGTTTGCTGCAATAAACAGAGACCTTGCTTCATTAAATGGAGCGTGGGGCCCTGCTGTCACGTGATGATCTGACTTTAATGCCTTTGGCCGTGGCCTTGTTCGATCTCGGCCTCGGCCTATAACTTTGGCCAAGATAACCATGCCTTGGTGATTTTTCCTTGTTTCTCTGGAAAGCCAATCACCCTGACAAAACGCTGCGTTTCAGTTTGAGGCCGAGAAGAGAAGTTCCCCCGGCCAATTCATGGCCGTGATTTATTAGGCACAAACAATTATGTGCACGGCCATATGGTTTCCCTTCTTCATTGTACTCAACAACAGGCTTGATTTTCTGAATTTTTCTCTGCACAACACGGGGCATTGTGCTCATACCCCGACCTGACTTTGGCTCCTCAGAAATAGTTGCCGTGCTGCCTGGTTCTGTCTCAGAAGATGAAACAAACTTCATCTTCTTCGAGGACTTGGTTTGAGGATTTACAACACTAAGCTCCTTCTTCGAGGATTCATTTTTTTTCAAGCCAGACTCCTTACTTTGGGATTGAGAAACAATGGTTACAGACAAATTAAACCTGCAAGTGAAAATTTATCAGTGAAATTAAGAAAAACCACGACGATTATTTATAAACTACGACGTATTATAAAATTTCAAACGACGTAAGAACAAAACAACCGACGTAATAATAAATTTACACGACGGTAATTAATAACCGACGTGATAAAATATTACGACGACGTCAATAATAAACAACTGACGTCTTATGATATAATCAAAAAACAGAGTATTAAATATTACAACGACGTTAATAATAAAAATCGCCGTGGTATTGAAAATAAAACGACGTAAATATTAATATACCGTCGTCTATACCACAAAAAAAAATTAGGAACAACGTAAAATATTTTCAGCAGAAAAATAATTAAAAAGATTTTCGAAACAAAAACCATTGTTCAGAGAAATCAAACATGCGATGAATATATCCTTAAAAATCAAAAACAAAAAAAGGATCTCATTTTAAAAAACAACGAAGAACACTTTCACACGACGCTATGGTGACTGGCGAACCGTCGTGGTCTATAAATCTAACCACGTAAATAACAAGCCACCGTCGTCTTATTTAGTTGAAGTAAAAGAACCAGAGTAGTGTTCAAACTTGGAAACTTTTCGTCTTTGTCTGCAAATTTTATCAAACTTAGAAAGAAAAAATGTAAAAAGATTTAAAAAAACGAAAATGATATGCGCATGCAAAACAGGAACAAAAATCCTTCCAGAAATGCTTACCCTTTGCTTGCGATGAAAACTTTCTTCTGGAGTTTGGTGTTTCAGTTCAGAGATGAAGACGAAGAGGAGATAAGCTTGAAAGTTTGAAACAGTTCTTGGAGAATGAAAAATGAGAGAAGCTTGAAAGTTTTTCTCGGGTTTGGAAACAGTGCAAGTATGGGTCAGGAAGGCGAAAAGTTTAAAATAATAAAAAACCGTTTCATAAAAACGACGCTATTAATAGTATGCGCCCTAGTATGACACATTATACGGCGCTATTGTTAACACTGCCCTATAATATTACTTTACACGACGGTATGTTTTAATGAAACGACGTTTTTAAATCGAATTACACGACGAATGTTTTTTCAAAAAAGATGAATCGTCATTTTCCAATTTACCCAACGACCTTATATTCAATAATACCACGTCGTTTTAATTACTCATACCGACGTGAAAAATTAATACCACGTCGTTTTAATTACTCATACCGACGTGTAATTTTTTAATTACACAATAAATTAATTTTCCAAAAAATTACAACGTCGTTGTTATATAGCGTCGTTGTTAAATAATTTATACGACCTTATTTGAAATTTAAACGACGTGTATGTTATATATAAACGTCTATAATGTAAAAAAATCGACGTGGTATAAAAGATTTGTTTATAAATAATGGGTTTTCTGTTTTTCTGTCGTCTTCATTTTTCAATTAGGGTTTCAACTTTTTCTCACCTCTCTGGAGGCACATCACCTCTCTGTCTCACCTCGCTTTCATTTTTCAGTTTGGATGTTGATGTGTGTGTATCTGAAAGACACAAACACGCACACATCATCTAAAAAATTGTCTTTCTGCACAGAAGGAGAACAAGGTCTGCATCAGGGCCAAGCATGGGTTTGCTACATCCTCCTGTGTAGCAAGGGTGGAACCAGCCTTAGAACCTGCATGGGTTTGCAGCCGCACTTGCCCGTTTGAAGGCATACAAGGGCACAACCCACAACAAGTTCTAAGTCTGGTTCCACCCTTGCTACACAGGAGTTTTGAAGAAACAGTTGATTTTGATGAAAATGGGAATCGAGGAGTTTTTTGATCTCCATGGTCTTCTTGCTCGACATGTACCCAGCCGCTCTGTTATCCCTCAAGGCCTGAGCCTTCATGATTCTTTCCATGTTGGCAGTCCAGCACGGTCAGACGGTCAGATACCACAACCTTCTCCACTCTGTCACCCAAAACATCCTTCACAACCTTGCAGAGTCCCTCAAACTTCTCCTTCAACTCTTCCTTCTTCTTTGCCTCGTCTTCACTCTCATCAAGCTTGAGACCTTCCTTGGCGGCTGAGACAAGCTTCTTGCCCTCAAACTCTTTGTGAGAGTAATTGGCACATCATCCACTTCTAAAACATTGCCTTTGTTCATTCTGGTTCGATTATGATGAGGAACAGAGTTCATTCTCGTAATGATAGACGAATAATGGCATAAAATTTGTACGTCGTTAATTTAACAAACCGTCGTGGTTAGTACAATTATGCGACAGTAGAGTTATGGATACCGTCGTAGTATAGTATAATTAAAAAGTCGATAAATTTATATTTACAGTCGTGGTAACTTAATTTAAATCGTCGATTTTTTTTGTAATTAACCGTCGTAGATTCCTTTGAATTTATGCGTTGCTGACTAAGAAAATTAGGTCGTGTTTATTAATTAATTAACACGGCGTCTTATTTTTATATCGTCGTCTTTACTTTCTACGGCGGTGATTTCATAGATGCAGTCGTTGTTTTTAGGTTCAGATTTTAACTCTGAAAATACCTTTGTAATAAGACGACGCTTTTTTAATTTGGTACGTCGTGGTTTCAAAATATCTATACGTCTGCGGTTTTTTTAGGTGTTTAAAGTATGTTTCTACGACGGGTTTCTATTACCGTCGTCTTTTAAAAAACAACGACGGTTTTTTGATCTACCGTCGTTGTTTACTGGTCGTCTTTTGCCCTTTTTGTAGTAGTGGCATATGCACTTTACTTGTTCTTTTGTTTCATTTTTTTTTATGTGGTCATTGCATGCATGGCTTTCAATCATCTCTCTCACAGTGCTTTGAACCATTGGGTGATCAACACAATTTCATGTTCTTTTGAACTTGTTCACATTTATCTTGTTGGTCTTGTCTATACCTTTTCTCTTGATGATAAGGAATACATCCTAGTCATTGTAGATGACTTCTTTGGGTTTACATGGGTCTTATTCTTGAGTGATAAGTTTGAGATTTTTTTTTTTTTTTCAAAAATTCAAATCTGTGTGTCACTTTCTGCATAACGAACAGTTGACTAGTCATCTGCCAATAATCAGTGTTCCAACATAACCATGAGACTGAGTTTGGCAAATTCTTTTATGTTGGCAACATCCTTGCTGTTTGGCATTGTGAGAAATATAATTATGATTTTTTTGCCCATAGCAAAGGCTGAGTTCTTTTGGATGAAACATATGTTGGATGACTATTCTTTTCAACAATCATTATTTCTCATCTATTTTGGTCTCATAGTTTCACTTTGGATATCATGTTCATTCAAACTTCATGATGTGTGAGATCCTGTAGATGTTTGACTAATTGACTTAAGGTATTTTCTTACATAAGAGATCTTGGTGAAAAACAATGACTTGAAATTTGTGCATATTGAGAAGCAACTAGCTTTTTTTTTTAACCGCTAGATACTTGAAGGTATTGATTTCCTTCAAAGATCTATTAGGTTGTGCAAAATGGATTAACTTGTGTTTTCAATTTCGTGTGCTTATAATATAAATCTCCATTTTGTTTGTGTTTAAAAAAAAAAAAATGTTGCATGTAAGCATTTGCTTTCTTCTCTCGAATGCATGATTCTTATGAGTGGGAGCCTTTTCATAATGTTGTAGGTGTGAAAGAGTTGTCCCCATTCTTGTCTACAATTTTGAGCTTTTTTGTTGAATATACTTGTGTTGCATGATATGCTTTGAGCTATCTATAAAGTGTCTAAGATCACTTGTAGTTGTCTTTCTACCTTGATCTTTTGATCCATTTGAAAATCAAAATGCAAATAAGATGTTGGAGTAAAAGCCTTGGAAAAGCATTGTCCACAAATATAGAAAAAGCATTTTCGGACAAGCAAGTGTGCTGTACTTCATTTTTTTCTCAAAGGTAAAAGCGCTTGGAAGAGCATTGTACACCAACAAATAGAAAAAGCAATGTACAAGCAAGTGTGCTATGCCTTTCTAAAATATTGATAAATGTCAAGTTTTGGATCACATTTCTTGGTCGGGTTTATGCCTTGATTTCTAGAACTTATATTAGATTTGATGCTTGGAAAGTCTCATGCAACTCTTGGAAATCATTATTGAAGCTCATATTGAATTAGACATTCTTTTCCCAAACTCTTTACTCTATGCTTCATGAGAGGTTCTAACTAATGTGTCTCATTGATTTTGGGAATTGAGTGCATACGTTGCTTTGGCATATCAATCTTTGTAGTTCAACTATTTCTCATTTGTGTTTTTCCAAATAACCTAAGCACATGTTTTGGAGATGCATGTTATTCTATTGCATGACGTTTTTCTAATTCAAATTCTAGTTGCTTCTATCTCAATATGACTTATTATGCTTGGATATCTCTTTGTATGCTATACTTTGAGTCAATGTGTGTCATGCTGGTTTTTTTTGGAAATCATTTCTTTCTCGCACGACTAGTCATCCAATCTTGTATTCTTTGTGTCTCATTGATGCATTATTGGGTGCATTTTAGTTGTGTCATTTGTGTGCTTAAGGGGACTCAACACTTTATGTCATTTGAGCTTCTTTCTTTTGATGTGTTATGGACTGTTTTGAGTCTTATTGTATGCATTTGTGTGCATACTTTGGTGTTGTTGACTACTTGGTAGTCTCTCGTGTATCTCTTTGGCTATGATAGTCCATACTTTGCTTCAATGAAGCTTTTTCATTGACATGTCATGATTGTAGTTTGTCATGGGTTTGGTCACACAATTGAGAAATCTGTGAGTTTGCTTGTCTAAGTAATTTTGGAGATTGCTTTTTGAGCCCATATGACAAGTCATATATACTAGCCATTGGTCATTAGTATTGGCTTGGTCTTAAGGTATTTAGTCTTTCTTGGATTTGACCTATGTTACCACATGTGACATGGTTGTCCGTGAGTCTCTTGTGGTTTCCTTAAGTCACTTTTGAGTAGACTTCTATGGATGTTGTTGCTTTATGCAACTCGAATGATGATTGTCTTAGCTGCAATCTCATGTTTTGAATTTATAGGTCTATTGCACTTTGTGATTTTTCCATTAAAAGGAGCTTGTCATTTACTTATCCTTGGAACGCTTTGTTATGTTGTGAACTACTTACATCTTGTTAGCATTGCTCTCGGTTATTTTCACATCATTCTTGGTGTCAAAGGTTTTGTACAGTGTTTTTACCCTGGAATGTCTTCTTTATTGTGTGCACTGCTTGTCCAGAATAATGAGATTTCGGTATGCTCTATGACCAGTCATCTTAATAAGCTGTGTTCCCACATTCAATGATTTAGCCTAACATAATTCTTGAAATCCTTATGAGTCTGCTGTGCTATATGAGTTTTGGATTGTTGGCTAATCTATTTTGTTGGGGGAGTTTCTTTGAGATATATGTGGTTTGGCAACATTCTTGCTGGTTGTTTTTATCATTTTCATACATCAATGTTGCCTTCCTAAGCCTTATCTCAATTGATTTGCTCTCTATTGTTCTTGGCTGTGTCTATGAGGTTGTTGGTCTTTTGATGCCACCTCAAATTTAGATATGCGTGACTAGTTCATTTCACTAGTCCACTCTCTTCCTCTTGGGCTTTTTGAAAAGCTATGTTGTGTTTTTTTTTGGGCAACTTAGAGACTTATGTCTTGTGTTCTTTATCACATGTCCTCAATTTTAAGCAAAAATTTAGAGTTCATCTTGCTTGGTGCTTTCTTCAAATTTGACAATGATTGATGCCTTAAATTTGGAAATCTTGGTGCTCTGTCTTGATTTTGCACTATGGTGTGTAAAGAAAAATTCATTGGTTGTCCCTTGTTTTGATAATTATGTTGCTTAAACTCTGTCTTTCTGGGGGAGTTTCTTTATGTGTGTTGTGTACACATTGAAATTAAATTCAGCCACTTGATTTTAATTACTTAGGGTATGATTCCTTGGAACTTGTGCTCCAGTTCTTATTCTTTCTAGCCTGATGCACTTTTGTGTTTGTTGGCTATTTATGGAGAGTTTGATGGGTTAGTACGTCAAAGGTTAATTCCTTTATGTTATATTATACTCAAGGGGAGTATGTTTTCTAAAGGGGCGCTTTGATTTAGGGGGAGTTTCTTTTTGTGTAATGTCCACACATTGAATTCAATTTCATTCACATGATTCTCATTGCTTTGGCTATAATTCTTTGCATCTTGTGCTACGTTTCATATTTTCTTTAGCCTAATGCACTTTTGTGATTGTTGACCTTAGGGGGGGAGTAGATTTCTTATTTATAAATGAAAGGTCTTATGCATTGTAACTTGCATCCTCTGGTCTCTTATCTCTTGTCTCGCCTATTCTGCTTCTATCGCATTTAGGGGGAGCATTTTTGGACTGTTTGGGTGGTATATTTTGTAATCACATTGTGGGGATCTTTTTTTATTTTGGGTAGTTTGTGCACTTGGATAGGGGGAGTTGTTTTGTACTGTTTTGAAGAAGTGTTATTTGCTGTGTAATCATCATGTGCTATGTGCTTGTAACTTTGTTCAAATCAGATTATGTACTTTGTGTTTAATCCCACTGTGTGCTGATTCTGCATATTTGCCTTTTTGCACTTTCCTTATCAACAAGGGGGAGAACACTCTCAACCCCCTTATTGCATATATTGCATATTGCTTAAAATTAAAATTTCTGTGATATAATATGCTTGTCTTGTGCTTGGGAGTTTGGTTGCTATTTTGCAGGTACTTTATTTCATCATCTCCTTAGGTTTGGTTTTGGGTTGAGTGATTTTAGAGAGTGTGTTGTCAAGGAAAGCCAAAAAGGGGGAGATTGTTAATGTATGAATTTTGAGTATTTCTTTTCGCTTCCCTTGACAATTTTGCAATAGGATTTTTATTGTTTTTATCAAGCTCAAGTTTAGATTAAGAATAGCTTCTCTAGGTGTTCTTAACTATCAACTATCCTATGGAGGTTCAAGCAAATTGACAAAGGTAAATTTGCATTGCATTTTCCAACTTCTGAAGATTATGACTAGTCAACCTCTGCCTCAGTAGGAATTCCAGCTCACTGTTCCAGCTGGATTCTACCCATATGTTTTTGTCTTATTTTGCAAAATACCCAGCTGTCATTGGACGTTTCTGACCTAAGGAATTTGGTGTAAATACCTCTGTATTCCTTTTTGGGGGCCGTCACTTTTGTAGGCAAGTTTTGGAAAGTTTCTTTGGAAACTTTTGCTTCTTCCTCAAGAGCCATCTTCATATTTTTCATCTTTGAGTTTTCCAAATTGTTTCTTTTTGAAAACTGCATTTGAAAAATGAAAATCTGCATCTAGCTAATTAAAACACTCTCTCATTTATATCTAGGTCAGATTCAAGATTGATTTCTTCAAGAGTATGGTTTCTTGAAGAAATTGGTCATTCTCCTTTGAATCCAAATTTGGTTTCGATTTGAGTTGGAGCTTGCAAGCTAGTGCCATGGGATGAACGAGCTGAAGAAGGAGCTGCCATTGCCATGAAGAACTGAGCTTCAAGCTTTGCTAAGTTGGAGAAGAAGATTGCACAAAGGAGGTATAGCTCATCTTCCTAAATAGATCTAGGCTTTGCTTGAGCTTGCTTGTATTCATTTGTAAGAATCTTTTTCTACTTAGTGGATGCCTGGTCGGTTGATGACCTCCAGTTTTTCCCAATGGTGGGTTTCTGGGTGAACAAAATCTGGTTTGCATATCTGTAATTTTTCTGGGTTTCTGTTCTTGGTAGTTGACTAGTCATCATTATCTGCTGTTTGATATTTACTTGATTATAATGTTTTTCACACACTTCCACCATAGTTGTTGCTAGCACAGGGGATGCCTAGATTGATGGGTCCTTCTGAGTGCCTAGGTTGTCACTAGTACTTTTCTAGGGTTGCAGGTACATTGTAGCATGCCTTGTGTGCATTGTTTGTGGTTGTGTTTGTGTGATTTAAATTTACCCCTCATCACCTAAGTGCCAATTTCAACAACCACTTTCTATAAATCCTATTTCATCACCCCATGACATCACGTGTCCACCTCCTGCCATCTCAATCTCAACTAGCATTAACACACCTACCCATGACACCACATGTCAACCTCCTGACACCTCCATTGTAGAACCTACCAGCCTCACTCCTTCCTCTCCACAACCCCACCCCGCCACCACCAGTCAGGTGGTCCCCAACACTTCACCTATCTCCCATTCATTTGACCACACCTTGCCACTTCTTCATTTTCCATCCGAACCAACATTACTTAGTTCACCTCATTCATCTCCCACGGCTCCAACTCGTCATTCCACTCGTCCAAGGCAGGCTCCCGTCTGGCACAAACATTACCACATGTCCAACCATGCCTCTTCATCTGCCCGGTCGCCATCTGCTGTTACAGGTACAAAATACCCACTCTCTCATTTCTTGTCTTATTCTCACATTTCATCACCCCATTATACCTTTTTAGCTAACATTTCAGGCACCACTGAACCCACTAGTTATGCTTAAGCTATCCTTGATCCCAATTGGCAGCAGGCCATGCAAACAGAATTAGATGCTTTGGCACAAAACAATACATGGACTCTTGTCCCGTTGCCACCTGGACATAAACCCATTGGTTGTAAATGGGTTTTCAAACTCAAATATAAATCTGATGGCAGCATTGATCGTTACAAAGCCTGGCTTGTGGCCAAGGGCCACACACAGGTGGAAGGCATTGATTACTAGGAAACATTCTCTCCTACAGCCAAACTCACCACACTGCGTTGTCTTCTCATTGTTGCCGCTGCTCGTAATTGGTTCATCCATCAATTAGATGTTCAGAATGCCTTCCTCCATGGCGATTTGCACGAACTCGTGTACATGGACCCTCCTCCCGGACTTGGCCGACAGGGGGAGAATACTGTATGTCGGCTCAATAAGTCCCTTTATGGACTTAAACAGGCTTCTAGGAACTCGTTTTCCAAATTTTCTGGTGCTATTCAACAAGCAGGCTTTCAGCAGTCAAAATCCGATTACTCATTGTTCACCAAGGTTCGAAATAATTCTTTTACAGCAATTCTTATTTATGTGGATGACATACTTCTCATAAGGAATGATTTGCAAGAAATGGAGCGTCTCAAATCTTTTCTCCTCAAGCATTTTCGCATCAAGGACCTTGGTGATTTTAAATACTTCTTGGGTATTGAGTTCTCTCGTTCCAAGAAAGGTATTTACATGTCTCAAAGGAAATACACTTTGGACATATTACAAGATGCATGTCTCTTAGGCTCTTGCCCAGATAAGTTTCCAATGGAGCAAAATCTCATACTCACACCCACAGATGGAGCTTTACTCAATGATCCTATGAAATACTGATGGTTAGTGGGACGCTTGATCTACCTCACTGTAACAAGGCCCGACATAGTATTTTCAGTTCGGACATTGAGTCAATTCATGCATGAGCCTAGAAAACCACATTGGGATGCAGTGCAGCACTCCGTGTTCTCAGATTCATCAAAAATTCTCCAGGTCAAGGCTTATTATTTCCTGCATCAAACTATCCGGGAGTCATGGGTGCGATGCTCTGCCCGTTGTTTGACCTCATTACCATCAATGTGAATTCTTATAAGGATTTGGTGGTCAGCTTTGTCAGCATTCTCAAGCAGGTCGCCGAGCTCAGGTTGCCTAAGACCTACGATTACCATCAGCTGCCCGCTCCCTTTATTCAGGTTTTACTTACTTTCAATAAAGTTGAGCTTATTAATGCGTGAAGTTTTTGGTATGAGTAATACACGTTGCCTTTTATATTCTAGTTCTATCATGGAGTATTTTGTTATTGCTTATTAAACACCCGATGTCATCCATGCCTGATATTCTCTCTGCAGACCATGAATAAAGTGGTAAAATCATGGACATATCATGTTCGGAGGATGAGTTGCCATGTCAAAGAATTTGACACATAACTTACAGGTGTCACTTGTTCTAGTTAGTTATAAAATTATGTAAGTTACTCTCAAGCCATTTCATGCATATAACGTTTGAGACCTCAGAGGTGGATTTTTCCTAAGGTTTTGGTTTACCCTATTGGGAATAGAAGCATTACTTATTACTGCTATGTTTGTTGTTTGTGATGAAAATCATTTTGATGTCGCAAAATTGCTAAGGCTTTTCATTCTTTTTGCCATTGAGTTCAACATTCCCTGATAAATTCAGCATAGGAGATATAATGCTGCATTTACCTTTTTATAGTACTGCCATTTGTGTAACATTTGAGGATTATATTCTAGTAGTATGTTTACAACATTTTGTGCATTGCTTGCTTCTGCACTATGTCTTAAACCATTTCCTTGCTTTCCCTGTTTCTGCATGTTAAAGAACTAAACTTCTTTATGTGTAGGTGGAGTCATATTTGCGTATAATTGGTGAGCCAAAGCTTCCATCTGTATTTCTTCAGATACATTCTGTCCTCTCAGTTCTTTTCTTTATGTAGAAAATTTTGGAAGAATATTCCTGTTGATATCTGAATTTTAGTTGTGATCTCAGGTCATTTGTTGGGTTTTGGGGGAATATGAACCTGCTGATGGAAAATATTCTGCTTCCTATATCACTGGGAAGTTATGTGATGTGGCAGAGGCGTATTCAAATGATGAATCCGTTAAGGTATCCCTCAAACTCAGTTTTTTGTAACTAGAGGTTCATTATCTGCATTTGTAATTTTTTAGGGTTTGATTTGAAGAAATTTTCCATGCTTCTTAAATTTGGTAATGAGGTCAGGGTATAATTGTATTAAACGAGATACAATTTAATTATATCTACAATTAAAAATGCATATAAAGCTAGAATCCGAATAAAAATAATGGGAGTGCAAATCATAATTTGAAAAAATATTTTCTTAAGAATTGGGATTAAAAGGTAATTTGAAGTACAAATTTACTTTGATTAGCACACAATTTTTATTTTCCATTTGCTTAAGAAACAAACAACCACAAATTTTGTATTTTATGAGTATTTCATAGGTTTAAAATTTTCTTCTCTCAATTTTATATTTGGTTATCTATTCATAAAAAGAGCACCGTTTGTATTTGTGTATATATTTGTATCTTACTTGTTGAAACTGAAGTGAGTCTGTTCTTCTCATACAGGCTTATGCGGTTACAGCAATCATGAAAATATATGCCTTTGACATTTCAGCTCAGAGAAAAGTGGATATCCTACCTGAGGTGCATATAATGAACTTTAATACTTTGACAACAATATCAATTTGCATGCATTAATCGTCTGCATAGATTAGAACACCTTTCTATGGCAATCTTGCTTTTGTAGCATAATGTGGAATTTCATTTATTTTAATCTTAGTCTTTATTATTTTTGGTTACCATTTTTATTTTATTTTAGATTAAATAGGTCATATAGGATGATCCCATCTCTCTTTTCCCAAGTGATGGTTTGCTAATAGCAAGGTACAAACTAGTTTTCTGTAGTACAGTACTTGGCTATCAAGGTGCCATCTTCTAGAACTTTGTTGCTGTAGGGGTTGTTAAAGCTATGGAAGTTACTGTTTTACCCTCACTGGGCTAGGGTGATAAAAAATTGCTCCATGTTTGTTCAGTATAGTCCTAATTTTTGCATTTGCATCTGAGGTTGAATCAGTTGTTTTCCTACGAGTGGTTTTTTTCTTTTAGTTTCCTGCTAAAAATAATGCATTATGATTAGTAATTATGTTCATAATTGTAAGAGTTCTACTGGTATTTATGTCATTTTATTTTGCTTTCCCTGAGAGAAGATAAGATTTGTTAACTTGCAGATCCTTGACTGAAAATTAAGTTGAAAGATTGAAAGTTCAAATCTCACCGTACAGTTTGCACACTAGATTGAACAGGCATCCCTTTATAGATTAGCATCAGTCATGACTGGAATGAATTTATTCTTCCCGAATGATGGAAATTGCATTGTATGTAAATATGCATTTTGTAGTGGGTTGAATTTCTCTAAAGAGCATAGCTAAATCTGAATAAGATGTTTAATCAAAAGATGTAATGATTAACATGGATTCTGATAGATTAGTGGCAGTGCAGAATTCTCCTAGTAGTTTGGGAAAAAAGGACTTGAATTCTCCTACGTTCGTTTAAGCTGCTGTTCAATTCACTCAAGGTGGAATGAGCATGTTTGCGATTTTTGCTTTTTCACCTGTTCAGAGCTTAGCTTTAGGGTTTAGGGTTAAGTTTTCCTGTTTGGTGGGCCTTCAAATCATCCATTTAGCGCTTAGGGTATCGGGTTTAGCTCTCAGGTTATCGGCTACCATTCACAATAGTTAAACCATAAACTCTAAAGCGCTAACAAGCGATTCTACATCCTAAAGTAACAAATTGTTTTGAAACAAAAATTAAAGATGAAAAATGAAAACAGAAAGGAGATTTGAAAACAAAACGGACTGAGCAACTGCTCAAGCCGCTTTCACAGAATTCAACATCAGCTCTAGCAGAATGACGTTTGCACTGTAGATCATCCGCTCTTGAATGGTTGACTATATGTATGTATGTATGCATGTAGTTTCTTAATCTTTTAATGATTGAAGGTTTAGTCAGCAAGAAGTTGAATCAGAGTTGAAATGTTCTTTTAAGTGGTTAGTGGTGGGGCTCTTTTGAAATAGTTTCTATAATTTTACTTTATACAATGGTTAATGCTAGTTAAGGGAGAAATGTGCTTGATAACATTCAGATATTGTGTGCAGGATTTGTAATGTGCACGTAAAAATGTGTGTGTGTCAATGATCAGTGGCCCTAGCTTTGAGGTCCAGAGCTCTATAGTTGCATGATGAATGTTTAATGCTTTTTTTAAGTTGAAGTTTTTTGGACACCATTATAATGTTGACATTCATCTAATCAATGATTAGCTATAATGTTGTCATTTTCATTTTGTTTTGGCCCGTCATGGAAGTATATATCGATTGATAAAAATCTTTCTTCCCTTGTAGTGTCAATCTTTGGTGGAAGAATTGTCAGCTTCTCACTCAACAGATCTGCAGCAGCGTGCATATGAATTGCAAGCTGTCATTAGCTTAGATGCTCCTGCAGTTGAGAGTATTATGCCGTCAGACGCAAGTTTTGAAGAAATTGAGGTCATATTTAATTGCATTATCTACTTGTACCCTTCTTTTTTTGGCTTCTCCTTTAAAGTATTTAGAACTATAGTAGTTCTGCATTTCTCTTTTCCTTGTTATTTGGTGGTAGTTGGCTTACTATCTGAACCTCCTGCTTTCTAATGGTAAAGTCTAATGGTTGTTTAACCTTGTGATTGCATTAAGTTTGGTGACCCTCTTATTGTTATATGCCAAACAATATACCGTAACTTTCATTTTCTCTGGGTTTTTTTTTTTAAAATGTATCTTTTGGAAAGCATTTGTTGAGATATATCAAATAGAATCCTTGAAGAATATAAATTAGGTAGAAGCAAAGGGAACTAATGTATGTCTCATTAAAAAATGCAGTTGCCTTGTAAATTGTTCTAATAGACTTTTCCACGTCGCGATAATGTACCTTTCTCCCATATGGATACATTATCTTTGATGCAACATAATTCAGTTTTTCAAATCATGATTGTGTTTGTGTTTCACAGATACGTTATTATGAATCATGACACAACATTAAATATTTTTAAAACTGTATAGATCCAGAAGAATATTTTCCAAAATAGAAATACTATGACAAATGAACATGTATCCTAACTGACCGTGAATGCGGAAGGAATAGCTAAGAAAAAGGATTTAACCCAAAACAAAAAGAAAAAAATATTCACACCCTGAAAACTACAACATATACCCATGTGCGCTAAGAGACACACAGCAAAATATTGCTAAATTTGAATTGAACACAAAACGCAGATATATGACCAGAAAATGCAAGGATGTCATTCAACATTTAATGGATTTACATACTTTGGCTCCTCGTTAAGATCAGTGTGCCTCCTCTTTGGGTGATCCGCCTCTCCTCTTTGAGCTTCATGATCACCAACGTCGACGACGTTAGCACGATGATCATCGTCAAGTGCCATGAAATCTGATAACCGAGGCCTCTTGCCAAGACTAGTCTCTGATGCTGAAGGCAAGGAAAGCAATTCGTTGTCTTGGTGTTGATCATCATGAATATCATCGTCCACTGCCATCGCATCAGGCGACAACCACTGCCTTTGCCCACAATCAACTGTGACATCAGCAACTTGGTGGCCTAATAGGTGGACCCCGCAGAGGATTTTAACGGGTGTGGGCACGCCATAGAACGCAAATATAATTTGACACATATTACCCTACTGCAACCGCGTCAGTTCTTCCCCCACACGTGATGGAATAAAGTGATGATTCTCATGGTTTTGTACCTTCCTCAGATTCAATAATGGAATACACAGAAGATCCACATGAGTTTCCTTTGGGTTCATATGTGTCAATTGGACCATTTTTCTATCGATATGAACATATGCTTCTGCCCAGCCTTCAATGGGATATTTTTCTAAAATATTGATTGGAACACATGAGTTTCCTCTGCCTTTATTAACAACACATAGAACCAATCTTAACGTCTCCCAATCTAAATTTGGAGGAATTTCAAAACAAACTTCACATCGAACCTTAGAAGAGTATTCGTAGCCTGGAAGAGTAATTGCTTCTTTACAACAGCTGAACCACTTTGGTACTTCATCGCCTGGAAGAGTAATTGAAAATGCAGAACGCGGATGAGAAGATACTTACAATAGAATTGGTTACAACAATCATCATCTTAACCATATAACATAGAGGGAGAGACAAAGAGAGACACAGAGAGAGAAGAGACAGAAACCTGATCCAGAAAAATATTTTCTGTGATGTCATAGCCACGTAGTCTAGCGCAATTGGTCAAACCCAGATACTTAAACTTATCCTTCGATGATAGTGGCAGTTTTGGAATTTTCTCCAATGATGTGCAGTTATCCAGGTATACCATACTAACTCTTGGTGGAAGCACTTCTTGTGGAATTTCTAGAAGACTCTTGCAATCACGCAAGTAAAGCAGCTGCAAGCTCACAAATTTGCTAATGCATTCCGGAAGCGTGACAAAATTGATTCCAGCTAGATGAAGTTCTCGTAATGTGGACCAGCAATAAAGCAGCCGTAATTCAAGCCCAGTAAGATTGAAGCATCCACTAAGATCCAAAACTTCAATCCAGTAAGATATGAAATTGATAGAGGCAATTCTCTTATGCCACTTTCTTGCATATTCAATCTTCGTAGTGATTCCATCTCGACTTCTATTTCTGGGAAACTCTCAAGCCTTTTACAACCGCTTAGAATAAGTGTTTTTAAGGATTTCAATCTAAGTCTTGTTCCAAACCTTGTAAGCTTAACGCATCTAGTAAGATCCAATTTAACAAGTTTATCAAGGAGTCCAACAGAATCATCAATCTCAACCAAACGTGTACAGTCATTTAGAATCAAGTACTTTATGTTTGGGATTCCGGATAAGTCTGGGATTTTTTCTAAGGATTGACAATCACTCAAATTCATGTATGTCAGGTTTGGCAAATGCTGTGAGACAAGAACACAAAAACAGGAAATAATTAATCATACGCTTCAAAAGACAAATACTTAGAAACAATTTTCGTTTTTTTTCCTTCTGAAATTAACAACAGTATTTGAAATTATATATTATAGATGAAAATAATTTCAAATCCATACCTTAAATCCCTCCAATTGTCTGATATGACTGCGAGACATTTTGAACTTAACAAGATGATTTCCTTGAAAATTGGGTGGCAAAGATTGTAACTGATATCCATCCCAATCAATCCATCTTAACACGTTGGGCAGATAGTTAATGTCCCCACATAGAGATGCATTATGGTTTATGAAAATTTGAAGATTCACCATATTACGGAAGCATTCTGGATTCAAAGTTATCTTAGCTGCTTTCGGAAGCTTCACCATGATGCCTTTAATATTTCTTGTTCCCTGATATGGAAAAGCATTAATTAGGAAACGAAGTCATTGTACAAACCAAAATTCAAGCACATTTTGTTAAGAAAATTAAGGTAACATAAGGTATTCTTTCTTGTCAAATTGAATATATTAACACATGTGATACTTACTGTACTTTCCATTAGAACTTGTATGACATCCTCGTAAAACCACAATCTACTACGCTGGCCAGGATCATTGGGGGATTCTTTATGAACTATATCCTTGCCCAGGTTTGCTAGCAAGTCGTGCATTAAAATCTTACTCCATTTAATAGTTATCAATGCCTTATCAACGAATTCTTCAATGAATTTTTTGGGTACTAATTGTAGCACACAGTCCTCATATTCACCCTTGAAGAAACATGCAATGTCGAGAAAATATTCTTTTGCGCGATGATCTAAGGCATCATAACTTTTTTGAAGTATTCTTTGAATATGGGTATAAGGTTCTCCTTCGTAACCATCTAATATAACTTGCCAACGTCGTATATATATCTATATTACGAAGATGAGAACCTAAAATTGTTAGAGCTAGTGGAAGGCCATCAGCAAAAGCTATTGCACGTTTTGCGAGTTTCAAATAATCTTTTGGAGGTTCACTTCTTTGGAATGCAAGCCAACTGAAAAGCTCAAGAGCTTGGTTGTAATCTAACTTCTTCACCTCGTATATCAACTCAATTTCACGATTGTCTAGCAATCTCCTATTTTTTGTAGTAATGATTACTCTACTACCCTCACCAAACCAATCATCTCCAGCCAATTTTTCTAACTGCTCTAATTCATCCACATCGTCAAGAATTAATAGAATCTTTTTATGCCTCAGTTGTTCTTTTATAACACCGATTCCTTCATCAACACTCTGAATTTTCAACTTTTTGCCTAGAATCTTATTAAGAAGAGTCTCCTGTAGCCGGGTTAAGCTTCCTTCTCTAACATTTTCCAAGAAACAACTTCCTTGAAACTCATGGGGAATTGCATTCCATATAGCTTTTGCAATTGTTGTCTTGCCTATTCCAGATGTCCCCCATATCCCAACCATGCGACCATTCCCACCACCATTTAAAAGCTTTTTCACATTTTGTACATGAGACTGGATTCCAACTAGGTGGTTGGCCACATTCCAATATGTGCGTCTCAGTACTCGACTCAAGATTCCATCAACAATGTTGTTGATAAATGTAGCTTCATAACTACCAGTTTAACCAAATTAGACACATTTAATGAATCAAATTTAAACATCCAACCACTAAAGTATCCAAGAAAATAAATCTTCTACCTACAGTTGTATATTTTTACAAAATAATATTTTTCTTTAATGAGTAACAATTAAATGTAACCAAAGTAAAAAAGAAAAAGAAATTAAGTTAACTTGAAAAAGATAGATAACCTTGAAATATAGAATCAAGACACTAAATTAAACATAAAGCCCTACAGCTATCGAAAATATTAAATTAAAAAAAAAGAAAAAAAAAAGGATCTTCTCCCTACAATTTTATATTTTTACAAAATGATACTTTTCTTTAATAATGAGTAACAATTAAATGTGTAAAAAGAGAAAGAAGAGAGAAAAAAAATTAAACTTGAAAATGGTAAAGATAGAAACATACGCTCCCTCCTCGAAATGCCATCCAGACAAATTTGCTGCTTCCGTAAGAGCTTTCCTCCATCCTTGAATTTGCTTGTCATCCTTGAATTTGCTTTGAATAAGGCCTTTAAATGCATCTCCAAAACTATTTGTTTGCTTTCGTACATCGGACGGATCCACCTTGTAAAAAATGGGCAAAACTATTTGTTGGTTTGATTGTTTACATTGAAGGATCTTGACAAGTTCATTCAAGCACCACCTCGAAGATGCATAGTTTTCAGAGAATACAATGAGAGAAATTCTTGATTCTTCAATTGCTTTGACAAGGGCTGGCGATATTTCTTCTCCTCTTACAAGCTCTCGATCAATGAAGGTGTAGATGCCCTTATCACACAAGGCCTTGTACAAATGATCTGTAAAATTGGTGCGTGTATCCTCACCTCTAAAACTCAAAAACACTTCATATGAAAAAGAAGAAGAAGAAGAAAAGACTGGTTGAGTTGTCATAGGGGGCAGATCTGAAGGAAGTTGAGGTTTCCCAAAACCAATTGGCAATGGGGGAGTAACCCAACTCCCCATAAACCTGAATAAGAATTTGAACATTGAAGAATTGAAGAAAAAGCAGAGAGAAACCTTATCTGATTTTGTATTGATTTTCTTTGAGAGAGTATACAAATTTGTATATTAACGGATTGTATGATTGAGAAAAATCAACACAAAACCTTTCATGTTTTAACAAGTCCACGTCCAAAGAGCTCCCTCTAAAAGTCTTGTGCAGGGTTCATTTTCACTTCCTGAAGCCGCGTGGGGAAAGTCAAGTCGGTCCCTCAATTGCTCTGGGAAAAGTCATAGTTGTAAACAAATCCTAATTATTGTAGTAGAAGAAAAACAGGCCCATGAAATTAAACACTTGTATTTGTTTTCCTCATTGCAACACTGCGGAAAGTACAACTTTCTTATAATTATGACTAGAATAGGTGAGATGCCCACAAGCATGACCGTGTTTTCTTTGAAAATTCTTCTAACAAACCATGATGATTTTTATTAGAAAAACGCCATTTTTGTTAGAGATTTAATAGATATTTTTCTTAGTGAAAGGAGCTAACATATAATATCTGTGACCACTACTACAAAAATGGAAAAAGAGGACCAGAAAAAGACGACGGCATAACATAAAACCGTCGTTGTATTTAAACAGACGACGGTATAAAAAAAAAAAACTGTCGTGCATAAGTTCCTTACTGTTGAATATTTTTAAAAGACGACGTATACAAATAAAAAAGCGTCGTTTTTAAAAAAGGATTTCTTCAGAGATAAAATCTGACCAAAAAACAACGACAGCAGGTATGAATCCACCGACGTAGAAAATAAAGACGACAGTTCACCAAAAAACCTACCGTGTTAACTCCTAACTAAACACGACCAACTGTTCTTAATCCGCGTCGTATAATATAATGGAATCCACGTTTGTATACTACGACGGTGCATTCTCTGTAAACCGCCGACTTATTATTTTGGAGTATACTACGACGGTACCTACAACACTACTGTCGTTTTTATTTACCACGTCCTAAGTTCAAATTACCGTCGTATTTGTTTAGTTTATACGTCTGCCTTCTCTGTAAACCGCCGTCTTATTTTTATAGCTTTTTAAAATTAATTAATTTTTCTTTTATTTTGGTAATATCTTTCTTAACACAAAACAAAATTTAATTCTCAATCCTCAACAACATTTTCATCTTAAAAGGCAAATCTCTTCGTGTTAAATATTGATCAATATTTACACAATATATGTACACAAATTTGGCAAATACATCGTGGTTTCTTTTTTGCCTTCACCCTCAGCTTGTTCAACTGTTTCTTCCTCTCATATGCAAGCTGGGCCCTCTCCTTCCTCTTGTTCTCAAGCTCCTGCACAGCCACAGATGAATATCTAATAATTTCATAAAATCAAAATCAACAAAGTATGAAAAGCTCACTCCTCGATTCCCATTTTCATCAAAACTCCTGTGTAGCAAGGGTGGAACCAGACTTAGAACCTGTTGTGGGTTGTGCCCTCGTATGCCTTCAAACGGGCAAGTGCGGCTGCAAACCCATGCAGGATCTAAGGCTGGTTCCACCCTTGCTACACAGGAGGATGTAGCAAACCCATGCTTGGCCTTGTGAGGAATCATTCTGCAAACCCATTTGCTTTCAGAAAGACAATTTCTTGTGAGGGTTAAAAAAACACGTAAAAAAATCCTATTTAAACAAAATAACCGTAAATATCCACGTCGGTTCTAATATAAATAGCGACGTCATATTTGAATAATCAATATCATAACTACATCGGAAATCCAAAAGTCATTTGGCGCGTATTAAAAAGAGAACGACGTCGTTTTCAGAAACCCAAAGTAACCACGTCGGTTTATTAAAATACACAGTCGTTGAATTTATAAGTACAACGTCAGTTTAGAGAAAAAAAGCGCCGTCATAACCACATTGGAAATCCAAAAGTCATTTGGCGCGTATTAAAAAGAGAACGACGTCGTTTTCAGAAACCCAAGGTAACCACGTCGGTTTATTAAAATACACAGTCGTTGAATTTATAAGTACAACGTCAGTTTAGAGAAAAAAAACGCCGTCATAACCACATCGGAAATCCAAAAGTCATTTGGCGCGTATTAAAAAGAGAACGACGTCGTTTTCAGAACCCCAAAGTAACCACGTTGGTTTCTTAAAATACACAGTCGTTGAATTTACAAGTACAACGTCAGTTTAGAGAAAAAAAGCGCCGTTATAACCACATCGGAATTCCAAAAGTCATTTGGCGCGTATTAAAAAGAGAACGACGTCGTTTTCAGAACCCCAAAGTAACCACGTCGGTTTCTTAAAATACACAGTCGTTGAATTTACAAGTACAACGTCAGTTTAGAGAAAAAAAGCGCCGTCATAACCACATCGGAATTCCAAAAGTCTTTCGGCAGTTGTGATAACCACGTCATTTATGAATTATATACCGTCGTTATAACTAAATAATATGGCGGTTTTTTAATAACAACGTCGTTGTATTGAACTTTGGGAAAATATATAAACTTTTCGTCACCTGACCTAATATTCTACAGTTTTCTCTTCCCGATAAAGTATCGTAGTTTCCCTCTCATTTCCCAAATCACCATTTTCGTCACCTGACCTAGCATCATCGTCTGAATCTTTGTCTTCATCTCCAAATCACCATTTTCGTCTTCGTCTTCGTCGGAAGGAAACATTTCTTTGCACGCCAAAGGTTTTTTCTCACTCTCTTCCCTTTTTTTACTTTTCATTTGAATGCCGTAGTTGTCTGGAAACAAGATTCTGTCAAATTGAAGAAATCTTTCACTGGTTTTGATTAAATACATGAGTAGATACTCTCACGACGCCAAAAGACGACAGTTCTGTCTTGTTTTCGACGATAGAATGGACACACCACGACGGCCGTAATGCAAACTGCACGACGGTGGCTAAAAACCGTCATGGTGTGACAATTAATACGTCGGAAACAAGATAAAACCGTCGTCTAGTGAGAGATGTAAATTTTAAACCACGTCGGTTATTATTAATAACCGACGTAGTTTATACACATTTACATCATGAAATATATAAAACCGTCGTCTTATTTTCATTCATGGTCTAAGAGACTGTTTAATAGGACGTCACTTTTTTAGTGTTACCGTCGTTGTTTTGTATTATTACGTTGTTTATTTTTAATAACCGACGTTGTTTTCCTTGCAGATTAATCAAAAATGGTTTCAAAATCTCAAAACAAGGAAGCCGAAGCGTCAAAGGCCAAAGCAGGTTCAATGGCACAAGGGGATGAACCCAAAACAGTTTCAAAGGCTCAAGTGGAAGTTGAAAAATCAACTCAAAGCAAACCCTCGAAGAGGATGAGATTTTCCTCAACCTCAGAGAAAGACTCAAGCACAGCCACATTTGTTGAGGAGCCAAAATCTGGCTGCGGTATCAGCACAATGAGCCATGTTGTGAAGAGGAAAATTGAGAAGGTTAAGCCTGTGGTTGAGTTAAATAAAGATGGCAAACCACATGGCAAGGCTGCTGTTGAGATGCAGTCTTACATTGGTGTTTTGGCACGCACCAGAGTCCCTCTTGTGGACAAGAAATGGAAACAATTACCCAAGGACGTGAAGGAGCAGATTTGGGAAGCTGTTCAAATGTCCTATGTTATTGGGGATAGTTACAAGAACTTGGTCTTGCAGTCTGCCGCCAAAAAATGGAAGGATTTCAAGTATAACGTAACTAAGCAATATATCCTTCCATTCGCACAAGACAAGGAGAAATTAAAAGAAATCCCATTACTTTATAAGTTCATAGAGAAATCGCAATGGGATGCCTTCGTAGCTTCAAGGTTAACCCCAGATTTTGAGGCTAAGCATGCTGAGCAGAAGGAGAGGAGGGAGAAATTGGAGTACAACCATAGGTTGTCTAGAAAAGGGTATGTTGGTTTGACGGACCAATTGGTAGAAACCATGCCCGAAGTTCAAGAAATCGATCGAGCTGTTCTGTGGAAGAAAGCAAGAGAAGATAAAACAGGAAACATCCCTGATCCAAAGGCTGCAGAGAAGGCAAAAATAATCGTAAGTCTCACTAACTCTGTTCTAAATTTGAAAAACAGAATGTTTTATTTTGGTATAGACGTCGTTTATCTTTACATAAGCAACGTTATAAAATGAACACCACGACGGGCTTAATTTAAGGACGTTTAAAAATGAATAGGACGTTGGTTTTTGAATAAAGTAGACGTCTAGATAGAATTAATACGACGGATTAAATTATTTTATGAACTGCATTTTTGTTTTAAGTTTACTCACGCACACACTCTCCCTCTCTCTGTCTATTTCACTGAAATTTGTGGTGCACAATTTCTGGAAAAGAATGCATATTTCAATCGAGTTTTTTCACTTCTTCATTAAAGCTTACGACGGTCTTATCTTATCTAGACGTTAGAATGCTTATACAACGACGGTAATTTTGTGCAGCCGTATGGAATTGGACATCTACGTCTGTTTGTTTAATAATCCGTCGTATTACTTTGAATACTACGACGGTCTTTGATTTATGTCTTAATCTGTTTTATTTTGAATATACAACGTATTTTTATATACCGACGTTGTAAAGTATAAACAACGACGGTATTTAAATACAGACGTTTTAAATTAATACCACGTCAGTCATTTAAGAAAAACCGTCGTTGTTTATAATTTACAACGTCGGTATATTTATCTGTCATACACCCTGCTCAGGTTCTAACAGTCTCTCTTTCTCTCTTTTAGGATGATTTGCAAAAGCAAGTCTCCGAAGGCACTCTGACTGTCTCCGCGACCAATGATATCTTGACTCTGGCTTTGGGAACCCCCGAGCATGGTGGGAGAGTCAGAGGAGCTGGTGCTGGCGTTACCCCAACTCAGATCTTCAATTTGCCGAAACAGCAGAGAGTGAAATTTGGTGACAAATTGAAGGAAAGTGTGAGGGAGGCAGTCAGAGAAGAGACCTTGAGGATTGAGGCGAAGTCAAGGGAAACTATAATGGAAGCAGTCAGAGCAGAGAGGGAGGCTATGTTGGCATATATCCGTCAACTAGTTCCTAATTTTGATCCCAGCCAGATGCTCCAAACCCCAATTTCTCCAATTCCTCCAATTCCTCCAATTATTTTACCCCCTCAAGATCAAAGCCCAAAAAATCCAATGTCTGATAAGGCAAGCTACTCTAGGGCCACTAATATCAGACCCCTAGCTTTGGAATTAGAAGATCCGAAGCCTGAAGCTGATACTGCTGGAAAAGAGAAAGAGGACACGGTAAAATCTCTGCTATTTTCTATTTCTGCTTTTTAAATTTTAAATAGACGTCGCTCCTTTTAATAGCCGACGTTAAAATTTTAAATAACGACGGTATATACGTCTGTTTCTTACAAGACACGTCGTATTTCGTTAAATACCACGACGCTTTTACTTGTTTTGCAAATTATTAGACATTAAAAATAACGACTATGTTTTCTGCCGTCGTCTAACTCTTTTATAAACCGTCGTCTATTTCATGATTTCATTAACTGTATTTATATTAGACGACCTTTCTATAGTATAGCGACGTTATAAATTCAACACAACGACGGTTATCTATTTACCGACGTGTATAATCTTTCCTATGTCAGTATTTACTAGAAACCGTCGTTTATATTATATACCACGTCTGTTTTTTGAGTTTAGTTAGAGTCGTTTATTTTAGTTCACACACAAACTAACTTATATTTCTTTATTAATTTCTTTTAACAGGATCTCTCAAAGCTAGACATGCCACCTCCTCTGTTAGCCTTATGCCAACATTTCCAGACCAAGTTGTTGCCGGGTAACGAGTCTCTAACAATTCACATGCCCAAGGAAGTGTTTGGCTTTGAGCATGATACCTTCCTCTTCACTGAAGATGTTTTGCAGTTTGGTTCCTTGGTTGAGATTGGAACCACAGTGATATCAGTATACATGAGGTAATTCTCCCTAATCCCATTTTGTTTTACATTTTCCTTTTTTTAAAATTAAAATCTCATTTAATTGACTTTCATATATTTAGGTTCCTATTTGACTATTTAAAAATGGCAAATATTGTAAACCTTGTTGGCCTCGTGGACCCTGGGCTAGTGAGCTCTGGAGCTGGATCAATATCAGACCGAATAAAAAACCTGTCAAACCGCCTGAATACAGCAGATGGGAATCAATTTTTCTTGGTCCCTTATAATCCAGGGTTAGTACCATTTAAAGTATTTTCCTGAGCTTCTAATATTTTTCTTTGTAGTACTATTTAACCTATATGAATCATTATGTGCAGGGGTCATTGGGTGATGGTAATTGTGAGACTAGCAACGAAGACCGCCTATTACATGAATTCACTGCCAAAACGCATGGTTGACGATGACATGAGAAATATAGTGAATACGTAAGTTGATTTCTTCTGATTTAAGATTTTTCCTATAAATTATTTAAATAAACGACTATTTTTAATAATACCGACGTTATAATTAAAATATAACGACGGTAAGTTATTACCGACGTGTTAATTTAACTACCACGTCAGTATTTTCTTTAAAACATCGTTTTAATTTAACTACCACGTCGTTTGGGTTTTATTTAAGAACGTTTTAATTTTTTCTGCTCAATTTTTTGTCATACGACGTTTTACTCTGACCGACGTTATAACGTTACACAACGACGGTTAGTTTTTACCGCCGTTTTAAACAAAATATCACGTCTTGGTTTAAAAAACTCCGTCGTTTTGACTGATTTACCACGACGGTTACTATTTGTATTTAAATTTTTTGTTTTGTCATTAACACCCTTTGTTTTCTTGTAACAGGTCAATTAAAATGTTTAACATTCATATAAATAAAAATTCACGTAAACAGCAGGCCATTTGGAAAAATCTACACGGCACTCCTGAACAACCAACAAGTGTAGAGTGTGGCTATTACGTGATGCGATTCATGAGAGATATAATTCATGATCCAGACCTAAATTTCGAGAAGAAGGTAAAACGCAATATTTTAGATATACTTTCTTTATTTTACTACGTCATATTTTTGTTTAAAACCGTCGTTTGTATCTTTATAACACGTCGGTTTTTTGGTTTATTTTGCAGTTTGACAAGAAAAAAGATAAACTTCAGTATAAACAAGAGGATATTGACGAAGTTAGGCATGAATGTGCAGAATCGTGAACAAGCAATTACCGAAGGATAATTGATGTAGATAAATATTTATGAACAATGTTTAGGTTTAATTTAGTTTATTTAAAATGTACATAAATATTTTGTTGTAATCAAGCGAACAAAAATAAAAAAAATTAAATTTTGTTTTAAAACTTGTTTAGTTCCCAAAAACCGACGTCTGATTCTAATTTACACGTCTCATACGTGTAAACAATGATCGTCTTGCAGTAACTGGAAATATAACATCGACGGTAATTCCTAAAAACGACGTGTAATAGTCATAACAACGACGGTTTATAATTAATTCATCCTGTATAAATGAATTTGTACTCATATACTACGTCGGTTAGTATAACCTTATCGACGTCTGGATATTCTTAAATATCCGCCTTTGTATATTTAAACAACGTCAGTTATATACACTAAAATGACGTGTAATAGTCATAACAACGACGGTTTATAATTAATTTATCCTGTATAAATGAATTTGTAATCATATACTACGTCGGTTCGTATAACCTTATCGACGTCTTAATACTATACAAAGGCGGATATTCTTAAATATCCGCCTTTGTATATTTAAACAACGTCGGTTATAAAAAGACGTCGTTTTATATTAGTTTCAACGTCAGTTTATTATGTTTAAAGTCGTTGTAAAGGGATACAACGTCGGATAGGTCATTTTTAATTTAATTTTTATTGACTTTTATATTTTATTTAAATCCATATTAAATTCAAAACTAAATCCAAAAATTAAACTGAAAACTACCAAGCATTGGAATATTGTCTCTATCCTAAAGCTTTAAAAAATATAATTTTGGAAATATTTTTTTATTGTATTTAATTACTAATATTAATAATATATTCAAAACAAAATCCGAAAAATATACCGGCAAATTCTATATGCACTGATTGAGACAATATCTTGCCCGTTAAGGCCTGAAAAATGTAATTTTAGTTTTCAAAGTTCGAATGATAACAAAATTCAAACAAATTTAGAGATAAAGCATGGTACTCCTTATACTTTACATAACATAACCCTAAGGTTTATGTGATCCATTGGTGCCCATAAATTCAAAATTATGAAATCCATATTTTAGCCTACTATTGTAGAAGGCAATGTTGTAAGGAATCCATAGCAATTTTCGGTTCATTTTTGTCGTACTTGTGTATTTTTTTTAAAATTATTTTAAAATTTAGGGTTTAGGGTTTAGGGTTTAGGGTTTTTTGAAACGACGCCGGTTTTCTCCCGCTCTTTTTGGTCAACTACATTAACAAAGACTAATTGAATTCGGTTTACGACGTCGATTATTAAATAGCGACGTCCTTAGTGTTTACAACGTCGGGATTTTATAAAAACCGCCGTTGTAAGTAATTATTAGACGTCCGTGTAAGTGTTGACCGTCGTGGTTGAAAAACGCGGTACTTTAAAATTTTTGACCGCGACCTAAAATTTTCAGAATTTCCCTTTAACCCTCAAATAGTTCATTCTCTCTCTTCAACATAAATTTGTCTGAAAGTTTTCGTTCTCCCAGCTCTCTCTCAATATCCATGTAAGTACAACCCTAGTCCCTTTAATCCTAATTCTTTCAGCTCTCTCTCAAGCTTTTGTTATATTCTCTCAGCTCTCTCTCAAAGCATTGGGTACATAGATTCTCCAAGATCTCTCTCAAAGCATTTGGTACGTAGATTCTCCAAGATCTCTCATTGGGTACGTAGATTCTCCAAGCTCTCTCTCAAGCAGTTGTTATATTCTCGCAACTCTCTCTCAATATCCATGTAAGTACAACCCTAATCTCTTTTTAAATCCATAAATATTTTCGTTGGTAGCTATATTAGGGTTTTGGTGTTTGCAATCTTGTAATAATTGCTCTCTGTTTGGGTTCTTTTATGTTTGTTTGGCCATGGGTTCTTGGAAAAGGAATGGGGATGGGAGATTTAAGCTGTTTTTTTTTTTTAACTACGACGACGGTTGAAGGATCAAACCGTCGTCCAAATGTTTATTATACATCGGTTGTTCATTTACTCCCATCGTCTGAGTTTTAAGCCGCAACTGGTAGCCTAAAGACGACTGTTTCTCCATTAAACGTCGTCTTTAGGCTACCAGAACACCGTTCAAATTTCTGGGTTTGGGTATCTTAATGACGACGGTGACTATAGATGCCGTCGTCTGAATGAATATTAAACGACGATTATTTTTTTAAACCGTCGTCTTGTCCATGTTTTATATTTAATTTTCATTTTGTTCTCTGCTATTTGAATGAGGTAGTGTTTCATTGCTGGTCTTTCCACTTTAATATATATATATTTATATGAATTTGATAGAGTGTGAGATGGATAAGTCATGGATGCATGCGGATAGAAGATCGAAGGCATATGAGTTAGGGGTGGAAGGATTTTTGAATTTTGCGTTAGAAAATCTTGGAAATACAATGAGATTCGTTGTCCATGTGTTAAATGTGGGAATATTCGATTGTTTGGGGTTGGAATTATAAGGGAACACTTATACTTTAATGGAATTGACCAAAGCTATAAGATTTGGAGATGGCACGGAGAACCTTGGGAATGGACTACCAATGCTAGTAGAAATGTGGAAGAAGATGAGCAAAGTAGGTTCAGTTATGTTTCTGAAGAATTAGGGATGGATGATAATGATTTTGCCAATATTGGATCTGATCCTTATGAGTTTGCCAATGTGATTGGGGATGGCGATGAACCCTTGTACCCTGGTTGCAGTAAGTACACGAAGTTGTCGGCTTTGGTGAAGTTATATAATTTGAAAGCAAAACATGGGATGAGTGATGTTTGCTTTACAGAATTATTGATACTTCAAGGAGAATTTCTTCCATAAGGAAATACACTACCTTCCTCTATGTACGAGGCAAAAAAGACTTTGTCTGCTTTAGGGATGAGTTATGAGAAAATCCACGCATGTTCCAATGACTGCATTTTGTATCGGAAGGAGTATGAGAATGCAACTAATTGTCCTACTTGTGGTATCTCAAGGTGGAAAGAAACCAAGGATGGGTTCTTGAAAGAGGGTGTGGCAGCGAAGGTGGTGTGGTATTTTCCTCCAATTCCAAGGTTTAAAAGGATGTTTTAATCACATAAGACAGCTAAGAGTTTGACTTGGCATGCTGCAAGAAAATCAGTTGACGGTTATATGTCTCATCCAGCTGATTTCCCGTCTTGGAAACTTGTTGATGAAAAATGGCCCGACTTTGGTAATGAGCCAAGAAACTTGAGATTGGCTCTCTCATCTGATGGATTCAATCCCCACAGTTCTTTAAGTAGCAGATACAGTTGTTGGCCAGTTATGTTAGTTACATATAATCTCCCACCATGGCTATGCATGAAGCGGAAGTTCATGATGTTGACTATACTGATTTCCGGTCCTAAACAGCCCGGAAATGATATAGACGTCTACTTAGAGCCTTTGATTGATGATTTGAAATCTCTGTGGGATGGGATTAGAGGAGTGTATGATGCCCACATAGGAGAATACTTTACACTCAGAGCTGCATTACTGTGGACAATTAATGATTTTCCCGCTTATGAAAACTTATCTGGTTGTGTTGTTAAAGGATATAAAGCTTGTCCAATATGCGGCGATGATACACCTAGTCACAGGTTGAAAAATGGCCACAAAATTTGTTACATTGGGCATAGAAAGTGGTTACCAATCAATCATCCATATAGGAGGCAACGTGCAGCTTTTAATGGGAAACCTGAATATGGCATGCCCCCCGAGCCATTAACAGGAGAAGAAGTGCTGCATATGGTTGAAGATATTAATTACATATGGGGCTCGAAAAATGGGGGAAGTGTTGGTGAGAATGATGGTGACAGAGTTTGTTGGAAGAAGAAATCAAAATTCTTTGATCTCGAGTATTGGAAATACCTCCCTGTGAGGCATGCCTTAGATGTTATGCACATTGAGAAGAATGTTTGCGATAGTATCATTGGTACATTGCTAGAGATCCCTGGAAAAAATAAAGATGGGATTGCTGCTCGGTTAGACTTATTGAACATGGGGGTAAAAATTGATTTGCAACCCGAGTATGGAGAAAGACGTACTCGCTTGCCTCCAGGGCCTTGGAATTTGTCAAGAGCAGAGAAGAGAGCGGTTTGCAATTCTTTTTATGGTATGAAGGTTCCTGAAGGTTATTCTTCAAATATAAAAAATCTTGTGTCTTTAAAAGATTCAAGACTTCTTGGCCTTAAATCTCATGATTGTCATACCTTGATGCAACAATTGCTCCCTGTGGCAATTCGTTCTGTTTTGGAGAAGCCTGCAAGGTATGCAATAACTCGATTGTGCTTCTTCTTCAATGTTATATGTGCAAAGACGGTAGATGTTTCCAAGCTAGATAAGTTGGAAGAAGATGTAGTAGTTACTTTGTGTTTGCTTGAGAAGTACTTTCCCCCTTCATTCTTTGATATCATGGTTCATCTAGTAGTACATCTTGTCAGAGAAGTTCGTCTATGTGGGCCAGTATATTTTAGATGGATGTATCCGTTTGAAAGATATATGAAAGTGCTAAAGGGGTATGTTCAGAATCGTACTCGTCCCGAATGTTGCATTGTTGAGCGGTATATAGCTGAAGAAGCTGTAGAGTTTTGTACCGAGCATTTATCTGATGTTAGTACAGTTGGAGTGCCTTCAAGCCAGAATATGGGAGTTTCAAAGCCATTATCAGGTTGCACAGTGAGCTTAGTTGATATGGACTTGTTGAACCAGGCACATCTATATGTCTTGGAGAATACGGAGGAAGTCCTACCTTATATCGAGTACGTATGAGTTTAATTTTTCATATATAAGTAGCCATTTTAAATATTATTACTCCTTATATTTATCTTATATATAAGGGATCGTAATGCGTGTTTTTTTCGTGTCAATTGTAGGGAACATATGATCCACATCAAGACCACTTATCCGAAATTTAGAAAGAGAACAAAGTGGCTACAAGATTAGCACAATAGCACTTTCATTCAATGGCTACGTGTTAAGGTATATATGTTATTGAATGACATATTCAACTTATTATTTTAATTTTCTTTCTTTCTATATATATGTTAGATTGAATTAATATATATGTTTAATTTGTAGGTTCAAAGTGAATTTAATGGGGAAGATTATAATGGCATATCAGAAAATTTGAGGTGGTTAGCAGCTGGTCCAAGCATGGTAGTGCCATCATATAGGAGCTATCTTATTAATGGTGTCAAATTTAGCACCAAGGCACAAGATGATGTGCGAACTGTCCAAAATAGTGGAGTTTATTTACTTGCACATACTATGCAAGCTGCTAGTGCCAAGGATACAAAACCCTATTGTCTCCAATATGGGTTTTTATGGGGTTATTCAAGAAATTTGGGATCTTGACTACCAAAAGTTTAGAATCCCAGTCTTGAGGTGTGATTGGATAGATACCACTTCGGGCCTTGTAGTCGACGAACTTGGATTTACCCTTGTAGATCTGAGTAAAATTGGACATAGGAATGACCAATTTGTTATGGCTTCTCAAGTCAAACAAGTATTTTATGTTGACGAACCAATGCATCGTGGTTGGTCGGTAGTGTTATCAATGCCTAATAGAGAATATAATGATGTTATTGGCGATGATGTGCTAGGTGATATTAGAATTGAGTGTGAGCCATTTTCTAGAGGGATACCAAATGTTGACACATTTGATGACCTAGTGGGTGAGTTTGGGAGTGAGAACATTAGAGATGGGTGTGAAGATATATGGATTGATTGATTGTTGTAATGTATGACATTAGTTATGCAGTTAATTGTATGACATTAATTCATAGCTCTGTATATCATTTTAATTCCGATCACATTTTCATTCTGCAAGCTTTGGGCACAACAAATCAAAAATTAAAAAATAATCGGTTAAAGTTGAAAATACGACGGTCAAGTTACAAAAATCGCAAAACGAGACGTCTTAAAAACAACCAACGTCGGGTTTTCACAACCGACGTTGAATGACAACGCAAAAATGAAATAAAAACCGCCATTTGAAAAAGAAAACACGTCGGTTAATTATAATTCATTTCAAAACGGTTAATATTGTTGTTTTTACGTCAGTTCAAGTAAATATATGCCATGTTATATGTTTTAGACGTCCATTGTTTTATTTAGTGAACGTAGTATTTATTAACCACGGCGGTTTCTAAGTTTGACACGTCGGTTTTGTTTAATTTAGAGACGTAGATAAAACTATTTACGTCAGTTTTATAGTTGTTTTTGACATTTAAAATTATTTAAACGTCTGTTTTTTACTAAACCCGTCGCCTATTATAGTCGAAAGGTCTCTTTTTATGCTTTTATTTATCAAATCAACGTCGGTTTTAGTTTTTTTATGACGTGTAATATATTAACCACGTCGTTTTTGTTGTGTTCAAGCCGTCAAAATCATTTTCAACGTTTGTGGTGATATAAAGAACCGTGGTTATTATAGTTTTTACGTCCGTTGAAGTAAATATATGCCATGTTATATGTTTTAGACGTCCGTTTTTTTGTTTAGTGAACGTCGTATTTATTAACCACGGCGGTTTCTAAGTTTGACACGTCGGTTTTGTTTGATTTAGAGACGTTGATAAAACTATTTACGTCTGTTTTATAGTTGTTTTTTACATTTAAAATTATTTAAACGTCTGTGTTTTAATACAACCGTCATCTATTATAGTCGAAAGGTCTCTTTTTATGCTTTTATGTACCAAATCGACGTCGGTTTTAGTTTTTTTGTGACGTGTACTATATTAACCACATCGTTTTTTTTGTGTTCAAGCCGTCAAAATCATTTTCAACGTCTGTGGTGATATAAAGGGTCGTGGTTGTTGTTGTTTTTACGTCAGTTAAAGTAAATATATGCCATGTTATATGTTTAAGACGTCAGTTTTTTCATTTAGTGAACGTAGTATTTATTAACCAAGACGGTGTCTAAGTTTTACACGTCGGTTTTAGTTTATTTAGAGACGTTGATAAGCATATTTACGTCGGTTTTGTAGTTGTTTTTGACATTTAACATTATTTAAACGTCTGTGTTTTACTAAAACCGTCGTCTATTATAGTCGAAAGGTCTCTTTTTAAGCTTTTATGTATGAAATCTACGTCGGTTTTAGTATTTTACTGACGTGTACTATATTAACCACGTCGTTTGTTTTGTGTTCAAGCCGTCAAAATCATTTTCAACGTCTGTGGTGATAAAAAGGGTCGTGGTTATTGTTGTTTTTACGTCAGTTAAAGTAAATATATGCCATGTTATATGTTTTAGACGTCAGTTTTTTCATTTAGTGAATGTAGTATTTATTCACCACGACGGTTTCTAAGTTTTACACGTCGGTTTTAGTTTATTTAGAGACGTTGATAAGCATATTTACGTCTGTTTTGTAGTTGTTTTTGACATTTAACATTATTTAAACGTCTGTGTTTTACTAAAACCGTCGTCTATTATAGTCGAAAGGTCTCTTTTTAAGCTTTTATGTATGAAATCTACGTCGGTTTTAGTATTTTACTGACGTGTACTATATTAACTACGTCGGTTATTTGCCGTCGTTATTTCATGTATGAAAAGACGGCGGTCGATTTCTCGTCGGTTGTAAACCATGATACACGACGGTGGATTACTGTCGTCTATTTCGTTTTTTGTAGTAGTGCTTTTACTTTGCATTCTCTACTAGGTGAGGTTTGGATTTCCATTATGGGATTTTGAAAATTGGTTTTTGAAATATGTTGTGGTTTTTTGAAATCTGCATCTAGGGTTTTTGTTTAAACACTTCATCATCCTAGCTAGATCATATTATCTTTTGATTTCTTCAAGAGGATGATTTCTTGAAGAAATTGACCATTTCATTCTGGAATCTATATTTCATTCATCGATGACTATCTGGAGCTGAGTTGCAGTGCCATGGGTTGAAGAAGCTAATGGAATTGCTACCATTTCCATGAAGGACAGGCTACTAGCTGAACTAAGTTTGGAGAAGAAGGTTGCACAGGGAGGTAGTGCTCATTTCCTAAATACACGTAGGATTGTTTGAGCTTGTGATTACTTTTTACGTAAGAATCTTCTTGACTTAGTAGATTGCCTAGTCGGAGTGATGACCCCCAGTTTTTCCCAATGGTGGGTTTCTGGGTAAATATTTCTGGTGTGATTCTCTTATTCATATGCCTAATCATAGTGTATGTGTTATATATGAAATGTTGATGAATGTTTACACACCTATCACTCTAGTTGTTGCTAGCATAAGGGATGTCTAGATTGACGAGTTCTTCTGAGTGCCTAGGTTGTCATGTAGTTATCTTCTAGGCTTGCATGGATTTAAATATTTCATATTGTCTCTAGGTTTATTTGATCATTGTTGTCATACATTTTTTCATTGAGGCTTTAATTTACCCATTTCACCTAAGTACCAATTTCAGCTATGAATCTTTTCCTATAGACATAAGCGCCACCAAGCAGATATAATAGAGCTTGTGAGTTGGATGATCGGCTTCCTTCATCAAATGACATGGTGTCAAAGCAACTATAAAAAGAATAAGACAATTAGAACAGGTCAAGGCCAATAGGAAGGAGAAGACCCCACTCCCCCCCAGTGAATGTGGCAATAAAGGGAATTGGCCAACTAGTCTTAGAAATGTAGAAACCGGACAACAGGCCAACGACAAAAAAAAAAAAAAAAAAACTGATCAGGTTGCGGCTTACCAAGGAAATGGTGCAGTCAATTTCCTCTCTCTCTTTCTCTCCTCAATACATGGAGCCTCTCTTCTTTGCCTCTTGTCTTTGCCATAAGTCAAAGAGAGGAGAAAATTAAATAGGCAATGCAGCACAAGAATTAGGGTTTTTATCCCTTGGGAATTCTTGAGCAAGAAGGAGTTCAAAGATCCTTTCTTTATAAGGAGTCCAACATCAAGAAGGAATTCAAAGATCCTTTATTTATAAGGAGTCTAACAACAATTGGGATTCAAAGAATACATAGGTCCAATTTTTTCATCTCCTACATGCCACCACACATGACATGTAGAAGCTGGGAGCCATTTGAGGAGCAAATAATTTCTTGACCACTCCAATGGCGCCACGTGGAAATCAAAATAAAGGTCAAGCCTACTCTAGGTCACATTAATTATGTTGATTAAATCCTCATTTAATTAGTAAATTAATGGGGCCTAAAATAAAGACTGAAAAAATCTTATGCCACTACCCTTCCTCTTGTCTTGGTATTAGTAGAACTTGCTACAACAAGAAGTTAATAACCTCGTCGCCTTTCTCATAGGCAAAATCATCAGCTCCATCATAATCATTAGGGTTGCACACGGGTCGGGTTGGGTTAGTTATGGGCTCAAACTGTTCACCTAACCGGGTCATGTCGACAGGCCCAAATCCTTAACCGCACACCTGTTTATTAGGCCCATTTTCGACTTAAGTCGGTACCCGAATTAAGCGGGTCAGGTTGGTTCGGTTTGGATATATGCCGAGGCCCAACAAAAGCAACAATTGAAGGTTTTTTATTTTTAAGTTTTTCAGACCCATTCTTTTATTTTAAGTTTTCCAGCCCTTTTTCTTTTATTAAAAAAAGTTTTCCAGGCCCATTCTGTTTTTCTAGTTTCTCCTATTTAAAGTTTATCATCATTCAAATATAGAAAAAAAACCCTTAAAACCTAAGAAAATCATCAACCACCACTCATGTCCAAATAATCCAATAATTATTACAGACCATAGCTGATTGTGACAATAATCTCAATCACAATCTGCATATTTGCAAAGTTTAAAAGAAAATCCAAATGAAAACAAATAAATTTCCATGACAGCAACCAAAATATAAAAATTTACGAGGAATAAACACAACCAGCAAGCCAATCCTTTTTCCTTAGCTTGCAAATCAATTCTGTAAAGATAATGATATCACAGGGGAACATTAGTGGAGAACAAAAAATGAACTCTATTTCAAATGAAAAATAGTCCATTCTCTTTTTTCATTATTTTAGGAAACTCGATTAGTATAGAAGCAGACACACACACACACACAGAGGTAAGGATTATAACCTGTGTTAGACATAACCCTGAGAAATTTTAGCAAACTCGATTAGTATAGCTGGCACCTGAATTTTTTGAGATGTTAAATAAAGTAATATACGTAGCACATAACCAATACATAAAATGCAATACATAATAAAACTCGGTTGCTGGGCAGTGTCCCCCAAAAAATATCAAATAAAAAGAAAATTGCCAGATAGCAGTTCCTTTTATCAAACATTATTCATTACAGTGAACAAACATCTTATAACATAAACCAAAAATTCTTGAACCAAAAAATTATTAGAAATAAAAACACAACCAGCAGCAAGCCAATCCTTTCCTTAGCCTTCAAAATCAATCTATCCAACAAAAAAATCACAACATAACATAGTTAGAAAAAATAAATTAAATAACTAAAAAATTTCGGCCCTAAAATAAATAAATACAAATATAAAAAATCACAACATAGTTAGACTCGTTCATGAGAATTTGCGGCTCAAATTGACAGAAAAATCGAGTGAGGAAAACTGAAAGAGAGCGAGAGTGACCATGAGAGAGAGAGAGAGAGAGAGAGAGCGACACCGATTGAGATAGCGCGAGTTACTGAGAGTGAGAGAGAGAGCGAGAGTGAGAGTGACAGAGAGCCACCCTGCGAGTGATTGAGAGAGAGAAAGAGAGAGAGAACGATAGTGACAGAGAGATTGAAAGAAGAAGTCGACGAATTTGGTTTTTGGGGAGAGGAGGTTAAGTGAGAGGGTGAGGCAGCAGATCAAATCTGTCTGATCGAGAGAGAGAAGTGAAAAAAAATTTGGAGCGGCTGAAGAAATGAAATGTTAGAACTTAGGTTAGGGTTTGTTTGAGTGAGAGGAGGTTGAGTGAGAGGTTGAGTGAGAAAGGCAGAGGCAGCAGATCTAATCGAGAGAGGGAAGTGAAAAAATATTTGGAGCGGCTGAAGAAATGAAATGTTAGGGTTTGTTTGAGCAAGCGATTGAGTGTGGCAAGGCGTAGATTTGGGTTTAAAATGGACGAATCAGCTACTGCCACATGTTTTAATTCATTTAAAAAAAATATAATTTAAAATGTTTGGTCTGGTCCGATTTTCGCCGGTTTGGAGAAAATTAAACCGGTTCAACCCAGTTCATGGCCGGTTCAGCCGGTTTTTTTTACCGATTCATGCATTTTTTATTATAAAAACCAAACCAAACCACCAAAAACTGTCCGATTCGGCCGGTTCGGTCGGATTTTCGGTAATAATGCCCACCCCTAATAATCATCATCATCACCACATTCATCATTATCCTCTCCCTTCTCTGCCAAGTTAACTTGTTTTCTGTTAGATTAATCATTATTAGACCCATATGACCGATTTTCCACATCCATAACAAGGTTCATTTTCCGAGGCCGACCCTTATCACTGGTTTTGCTATTGTTCTTTGCTGCTCCCTTGATGCCCCTGCACCTACTGATTATTACTATACCCAGGACCCTTATCTTATATAGCTAGCATCAATCTTAATGAAGGCCTACCACATACATAACATAAGAGATACTGTATGCGAAAATCTGAACCACTATGTTAGTAACGCAAAGCATGCATGATACGATGGTAGCATTCAAAGAACTAAATTCCTTCCGGAACTATAGAAAGGAGTTCTCTTGACCCAAAAAAAAAAAATGTAGAGAAGTGTTCGAAAACAATAAATATGCAAGATATTATACTTCAGAAAATTTAGGTATAGGTACCCATTAAAACATTGCATCTCAAAACAAAGGAGGCAAGCTCATTAGACAATCAGATCCAGTAGATTACCCTTGACCTCAAAAGCAAGACCCAGCGCTATTGCTTGTATTTGTAGGTACATGGCAATGACCAAGTGTAAGAAGTTCCAACTGTAAACCTCGCCTGGTGCATTATGTCTCCTTCTAGCTTCATTATTTGCAGGCCGATTTGATATATGAAGACATGATTTTGCATATATAGTAGGGAAGGAGAGAACTAGGGGCTTTGTTCATCTTCTCTTGTGTTTAAATGGATCAAGCCACAATTTGTTATTGCTTGACCAAAATAATCCTTCATCAAGTACATTTCTTCCGCAACATCATCAATTCCCTTGATTGAACGAGCTCCATTCACATCAATTGGTGAATCTGCAAGAAGATCAAAATGCAGTCATCTTTGACATCAGCAAACATATACGACCATATATTAAAATGCGAAGATATCATTCAACATTTAATGGATTTACATACTTTGCTCCTCATCAATATCAATATGCCTCCGCTTTGGATGATATGCTGGTTCTGAAAACAAGGTAAGATTTTGCTCTTCGTGATCATGATCCAAGACGACGATGTTAGGACCATGATTATCAACTGCGATGGTATCTGACCCACGAGGCCTCTTCCCAACACCACTCGTTGATGCTAAAGACAAGGAAACCAATTCACCTTGGTAGTGACGATGGATACCAACGTCAACTACCATGACCTCAGCCTCACTGGCATCACCAACTTGGTGGCCTAATAGGTGGACCCCACACCTTGTCATCGGCCCAGCACCGTGGTAGTAAAATATAACTTGACACATATTACCTTGTTGCAACCGCGTCGGTCCTTCCACCATGTTCTTGTTCGGATCCAATAATGGACTACAGTTGAGCCACACATGAGTTTCCTCTAACTTTATTGCATACTCAGCCCAAATCCATATCTCGTTGACATTTTTTCCATTTATGAGAGTCTTGGTGCGAAACTGACAACCATGATAACTCATGAGATCGAAAACAGCACATAGAGCCAATCTTGATGTCTCCCATTCTAAATTTGGAGGAATTTCAAAACAAACTTCACATTCAGCAACGTATTCCCCTTTACTATCTGAAAAAGGATCTTCAAATACTGTTGCCTCTTTACAACAGCTAAACCACTTTGGAACTTCAGTTCCTGGAACTATAATTTCGATTGTAGAACTCTGAGAAGATACCTAGAATAGTTACAACAATCATTGACTTAAAACGTGTGTGTGTATATATATAGAGAGAGAGAGAGAGGGAGAGAGAGGGAGAGAGAGAGAGAGAGAAACCTGATTCAACAAAATGTTTTCTGTGATGTCACAGCCACATAGTCTAAAGCAATTAGTCAAATACAAATGCTGAAGCCCTGGTGACAGTTTAGGAAATTTTTCCAATGACGTGCAACTATTCAGGGTTACTGAAGTTAATTTTGGTGGAAGCATGTTGTGAATTTATTGCAAGCGCACAATTCGCACAAGTAATACAGTGATAAGTGAAGTGTCGTTCCCACGAAGAGTGATTTAATTTATTAAGTACCGATTGTGATTGACCCAAGACTTTATCTGAACAATTGAATGATGAGATTTGATTGATTAATTAACTAAAACAATGAATAAAAGCAAGCATAGAAAAAATAAAGTAGTAAGATTCAAGTTATGAGAGCACTAGAGCTTCTGATTTCACCATAGCCAATTCTACCCAATTCCCTTAGCATGTTAATCCTAATTATTCTCCATGTTGACAGTTGATTTTCCCTACTTTATTCGATACTCCATCCCTGGTTATACCAAAAGTATTCTTATTACCAACCCACTCTATCCCTAGTGATGGAATTAAGATAACAAGAACCCATTAAACTCCTTGGAAAATCTGCAAAACAACCACATAAGTCATGACAAACATCCCTGTCTAATCATGTAACTCATGGCAACTATTACAAGAAGCAACCCTAAATTGGATATCCCTATCGTCAATTTAGCATCAAAACAATTAAATGTTGGCCAAACATTCAAAGCATTAAGCAAGGTAATAGATACTCAACATGGAAAAATACTTGGAATTAACATTGACTAAAGTAATTGAGTATTCATGGCTAGGCTACATCGTAGCCCTAGCAGAATAAATTAGTTCATAACAACTTTAATGAAAACCATGATAAACAGTGTCATAGGAAAGAAAAAACCAATTGAGGATTTAATCTCTGCACAGCAGCAACTCTAGCTCCAGGTCTTGTTCTTCTCCTCTCTAAAACTCTCTCTCGTGCCTTTGTAGTCTATGGTCTCCCAATAATCGTCCGAACTCCTCGCCTTAGGTTTAAGGTTTAGTATTTATAGGTCAAAGGAATTTCCCAAAAAGAAATAATAATTAATTAGGAAGTAGAGAATTAATAGGAAGGCAAAAATAGCTGGCCGCTGAGAGAGAAAGGAGTATTTTCCTTTTGGAGATAATAAACCCATTCAGAAAAGGAAGGCAGAGTGGTGCGGCAGGGGAATACTTGGGACTTAACCAAGTCAAATAGGGAATCTGACTTTGTGGAGAGAAAAGATGCGGTTTAGATAACAATTCCAATTCAAAGGAGACCAGCCCATTAACACACTTTTCTCAAAAGCAAGTGACGGTGGCAGCTTAGGTGATCAGCAATTGGCTCAACAATTGCAAAGTCAATTAGCTTTCAATGTTGACAATATTTCAATCTCATGCATAATGCTTTCTTTCCTTTCAGATCATCTCTTTATTTTGTCATCTAATGTCTCAGCAAATGCTCAATTGATGCAAACCACGTTGTCTTCCAAATCAGCAATTGGCATTGGGTTATTCTTCAAGCGGCAGGAAACACAGCAATGGTAAATCTTCTAACTCAATCTCTCTGGCACTGGTCACTGAGACCAGTTGTGGGTATAAATTGACACTTGCACAGATGCACTCCAGGTATAAATTGACACTTGCACAGATGCACTCCTGGTGTTTGATAAAATGACAGAATGAGTTGCTGAGATTTTGTTGAGTTGATAATTCTATCCATTTTGGTCCCTTAGGCTTCACAAATCATAGTTTTAGCTCCAGAGCCTTGCTAGGAACAAAGGCCTACAAAATCTTCACTAAACACATTAAACTAACCAATTTCACATGAAAACAATGCAAAATAGAGATAGATTATATATGCAAATATTAATCTATCAAACTACCTCAAACCTATCTTTTGCTAGTCCTCGAGCAAAATTAGAAACAAAAACGAACACAAAACAAAAAAATCTAACTACACCACTTTCGCAGGTAATCTCGATGGCACTTAGCATGTGCCACAAGCCGTTAAACCTCTAGGTGCCCCTAGTAGGAGGAGTTGTGTCTCCTGAGGGTTTACCAGTTACGATACCCACAAACGTTTTACTGCAAAACAAAGTCGTTAAAGGCACCACTTTTAACAAGCTAATAAAAATCAATGCATGATAATCACATGTGCATTACTAAAGCTATGCCACTTTGAGTACATTGCATCATAGTGTAACGTGTAATACCAAAACTCATAACATCCAAGCTTAGAGACAACGACACTCGAACGCCATGGAATTATTTCGCCTTGACTCTAATCCTCACCGGATAGCTCTCTATATTTTTCTCTCGGAATCCTAGGCTTACACTCAATTATCACATATGTGTATGAAGTTATGTAATGGGAATCAAATATTAACACATATGCTTAGCATGAAGAAAGGCAATTTCTGAAAATAATGTCTCATAAAAAGAATTGAATACTAAGAACAAGAGTACATACCTCACCTCCAAGCAAGATTTCCCACAAGATTAGTTAGGTCTTCTACTTAGGTTGTAATGAGAGGCTAGGGTCGGGTTTAGAAAAAAAGAAAGAAAGGAATAACAAAAACTTAGGACATACCAAAGCAATTTTCACGATCACACACACGGCCAGCCCTTTTGAATATTTTGTAGTACTCAGCGTCCAGGATTTATGCATCTTTGCTACTCCTTTTGGAGTGATTTTGAACTTGCGCTTCTTTCAAATTGCAAAATACTTTTTCTTCTTTTGCATTTATAATATTCTCTGTTTTTTTTTTTTTTTTTTTTTTTTGTTTTTTTATTTTTTTTATTTGCACAAATGCCTCGGTACACGCCAATTCTTTGGTGTAGAGCCCAACTTCTTTATTTGCATCACTTTGGCACATCCTAAGCTATAAGGTATGGCTTAGAAACGGGTTATATAGGTCAAGGATAATGAGGGTGATGAAAGAAAAGTTAAGTGTTTGGTTACAAAATGGTTGATGACACACACAAAAGGGTAGGATAAAAGGGCTTTTTAGTGGGTGAAAACATGCATAGCCTAACATCATCTCTCATGGTCCATCCCACTTGGAAGTGACATACCTACAAAAAAATACGAAAATGCTTTAGTATTCAATACAAACCTAATGAGATCAATCTAATTAAGAACAAAATCGAAGAGTGTTTAAGAGTAGAAACAATGAAACCCCTCTTAAAGAATGGCTTTTGGCTCAATTTTCGCACAAGGGTAGTCTCCACTAATACTCCATAGTTATTCGAGCATAGCACCCTTGCCCACCAAAACATTACGAGCATGGTATTGTGAAGTGCAAAGATTATAATGCAATAACCCTTCATGGCAACACGTTAGTTAAACACTCATGATCAAAACATGGCATATACATCTCCATTAGCAAGAAAAAGTAGTAGCTTTAACTAGATTTCACATTTCAGAAAAACTGCTTCGTTTTAGTTTTTGACCGCATATCAGTTTTCAGTGAGTATCTCACGAAGTATTGCAAAGATTTTGACAGGCCTTACATGCTCAGAAAATAGACAGACAAACGTACATCTTTTGTTTAGATAAAATCCCATAACACAGATTAGAATTGCACGAAAACTGATGTTAAACACAGGTAACATTGCAGAATCGCAGAAAATTTCCTGTTCCAGACCCCTGTTCGGAAAAATAGTTATAACTTTCAAATGAAAAGTCAGAAAATTACGGGCCTTATATGGATGGATTCAGCACGAAAAACTGAAGAAGGCAACGCGGGCCAAATCTTCAATTCTGTTACAGAACAAAACAGTTTCAACAAAACAGAAACACCAATGTTTTGCATGACTCGAAAAAGACTAAAAAAAACAAAACAAAAATTTTTAAATAAAATGAAATGAATGTTACCCACCTCAAACCTAAACCAAACATTGTCCTCAATGTTTAAAAAGAAAATAGAAGTAAGGACAAAGAATAGTAAAAGCAAAGAACGAGGGAAACACAAAAAAAAAAAAAAAAAAAAATTAAGAAGGTAAGGAAAGAAGGTACCTAGTTGGGTTGCCTCCCAACAAGCGCTTAGTTTATAGTCCCCAGCCCGACTTGCGAGGTCATCACTCTGGATCATGCAGAGGAATGGAAGTCCGTTGTTGATCAAAATTGACTTCCAAGTATGGCTTCACTCGTTGGCCATTTACTTTGAAAACAGTACCCTTTTCGTCGTGCCTAACTTCAATAACTCCAGAAGGAAACACTTGCAATATTGTAAATGGTCCAGACCAACGTGATTTAAGCTTCCCAGGAAAAAGTCGGAGGCGGGAATTAAATAGGAGAACTTTCTGACCAGCAAAGAAATCCTTCCTTAGAATATGCTTATCATGCCATTTCTTCGTACGCTCCTTGTAGATCTTGGCCGTCTCATAAGCTTCATTACGAAGCTCATCCATCTCATTCAATTGAATTGCTCGTTTTTCTCCTGCTGCACTCATGTCAAAATTGAGTGTTCGGAGTGCCCAATATGCCTTATGTTCTAGCTCAACCGGTAAGTGACAAGCTTTCCCAAAAACTAGACGATAAGGAGACATGCCAATTGGCGTTTTGAACGCAGTTCGATAAGCCCATAATGCATCATCCAATTTCAGTGACCAATCCTTTCTTGAAGAACTAACCGTCTTTTCTAGAATGCGTTTCAATTCTCTATTGGAAACTTCAACTTGTCCACTAGTTTGTGGATGATAGGGAGTAGTAACCTTGTGGGTAATACCATATTTACCTAAAAGAGAATTGAATTGACGATTGCAAAAGTGTGTACCTCCGTCACTGATGATGCCACGTGGAGTCCCGAATCTGGTGAAAATATTTTTTCTGAGAAATTTGACAACACCCTTGGCATCATTAGTAGGGAGAGCGACGGCTTCAACCCATTTCGACACATAATCAACAGCCACCAATATGTACTTGTTCTTCCAAGATTCAGGGAAAGGTCCCATGAAATCTATTCCCCAGACATCAAACAATTCAACTTCTAGAATATTATTCAATGGCATCTGATTTCTGCTAGAAATATTTCCAGTGCGTTGGCATCGATCACAAGCAGCTACAAATGCATAGGCATCTTTGAACAAAGTTGGCCAGAAAAATCCGGATTGTAATACCTTGGCTGCGGTTTTGGATGCACCAAAATGCCCCCCACACGCTAGTGTGTGGCAATGCCGCAATATGTCTTCCATCTCCTCCTCAGGCACACATCTCCGTATAACTTGGTCTGGGCAATGTTTCCACAAATACGGATCGTCCCAATAATAATGTTTAACCAAGGAGAAAAATTTCTTCTTCTGATAAAATGATAAATCATCTGGAATGATAGTACTAGCTAAATAATTCACAAAGTCAGCATACCAAGGAGCTGCAGATGATCGAATAGCATATAACTGTTCATCAGGGAACGTCTCCATAATGGGTGCTGCATCATCACTCACCTCTGCCTCACTGACCAGCCGCGAAAGATGGTCAGCTACCATGTTTTCAGACCCCTTTTTGTCTCGAATTTCAAGATCAAATTCCTGGAGCAATAGTACCCAACGAATTAATCTTGGTTTTGCATCCTTCTTCGAAAGTAAGTATTTTAAAGCTGAGTGATCGGTATACACTATCACCTTTGCTCCAATCAAGTAGGATCGAAATTTATCCAAGGAAAAGATTACTGCTAACAATTCTTTCTCCGTGGTGGTATAATTCCGCTGGGCGTCATTCAAAGTACGACTGGCATAATGAATTACATGAAGTAATTTATTTCTTCTTTGCCCCAAAACTGCCCCTACCGCATAGTCACTAGCATCACACATAATCTCAAAAGGCAAGTCCCAATCCGGTGCGACAATGATAGGTGCAGAAGTAAGCTTCTCTTTCAAGACATTAAATGCTTCCAAACAGCTTGAATCAAAATTAAATTCCACATCTTTAAGAAGGAGATTGCATAAGGGCTTCGTGATTTTGGAAAAATCTTGGATAAATCGTCGATAAAATCCAGCATGACCCAGAAAGCTTCGAATCCCCTTTACTGTAGTGGGCGGTGGCAATTTCTCTATGGTATCAATTTTTGCCTTATCAACCTCTATTCCTTTGGCTGAAATTTTGTGCCCGAGGACAATTCCTTCTTGCACCATAAAATGGCACTTCTCCCAATTCAAAACCAAATTGGTTTCTTCACATCTTTTCAAAACTAATGCCAAATTATGTAAACAAGAATCAAAGGATGAGCCAAAAACAGAAAAGTCGTCCATGAATACCTCAATGAAGCGCTCCACCATGTCTGAAAAGATGCTCATCATGCAACGTTGAAAGGTGGCGGGGGCGTTACATAATCCAAAGGGCATGCGCCTATATGCAAACGTACCGAATGGGCATGTGAATGTCGTCTTTTCTTGATCTTCAGGTGCAATTGGAATCTGATTATACCCAGAATATCCATCTAAGAAACAATAATATGAATGCCCAGCAAGTCTTTCCAACATCTGATCAATAAAAGGCAAGGGAAAGTGATCTTTCCTTGTTGCAGTGTTTAATTTCCTGTAATCTATGCAGACTCGCCATCCTGTAGTTGTTCTTGTTGGGATTAACTCATTCTTATCATTTTTCACCACTGTAATACCCCCTTTTTTTGGTACGACTTGAACTGGGCTCACCCAACTGCTATCTGAAATTGGGTAAATTATTCCAGCATCTAATAACTTTAATACCTCAGCTCGCACAACTTCTTTCATATTTGGATTTAATCGACGCTGATGCTCAACTGACGGTTTAAAATTATCTTCCATTAAAATCCGGTGCATACACATGGAAGGGCTAATTCCCTTAATATCTGCAATAGTCCACCCTATTGCCAATTTATGTTCCCTCAAAACTCGTAGTAATTTCTCTTCTTCTAGTTTACTCAGATTCGCAGCAATAATCACAGGAAGAGTTTCAGAATTACCCAAGTATGCATATCTTAAGTGTGATGGTAGGGGCTTCAATGTGAGGGTTGGTGCAGTAATGACACTGGGTTGTGGCTTGGAGGTTGTGACGCCAAGCTCCTCAAATTCGCGCCACCTTCCAGGAGGGCGTGGTTTCATTGCTTCCAAAAAATACACCATCTCAGAAATTTTTGGATCCTCATGCTTAGTAGCAAAGGAATGCACAAGGCAAGCCTCCAATGGATCACCTGGATTTTCTGCTTTAAATTTCTCAGAGACAGCTTTTTCCACTATATCCACTCGGAAGCAAGAGTCTGATTCCACTGGGTACTTTGTTGCTTCAGAGACATTGAAGGTCACCTGCTCATCAGCCACTCGCAAAATTAATAAACCTTTGTCCACATCAATTAATGTCCTCCCAGTTTTTAGAAAGGGGCGGCCCAAAATAATAGGGGTTTCGGCATCTTCCTCCATGTCCAAAATCAGAAAATCTGCTGGAAAAATAAGCTTATCGACTTTGACTAAAACATCCTCAATTATGCCTCTGGGATATGTTATAGACCTGTCCGCCATCTGCAAAGAAACAGTGGTTGGGTTAATTACTCCCAACCCAATATGTTTAGCAACAGAAGAAGGCATTAGATTAATACTAGACCCTAAATCACATAAAGCTTTTTCAAAATAAGTGGTTCCAATAGTGCAGGGTATAGTAAAACTCCCTGGATCCTTTAGCTTAGGTGGTAGCTTCCTTTGCAAAATAGCACTGCATTCTTCGGATAATTCCACTCTCTCATGTTCGCCCAATTTCCTCTTCTTTGATATAATGTCCTTCATGAATTTGGCATAACTTGGCATTTGCTCCAAAGCATCGGCAAAAGGAATATTTATTTGTAATTTCTTGAAGATATTAAGAAATTTGGAGAATTGTGCATCCACTTTGTTTTTTCAAAGACGTTGTGGGAACGGAATTTGCTGTACATATGGCTTCACAGGGGCAGCAAGTTGAGATAATTTCTCTACAGTAGCAGGTTCAATTTCTGCAGAAGTTTCAGCATGTTGTGCAGCGGGTCCAATGGTGGTAGACGACGACGGCGACGCGCTAGCAATTTCTGATTGCTCTGCAATTTGCTGCTGGATATTCTTTTCTTCATCCAAGTCTACTGCTGTTTTTATTGGCCTCCCATTCCGAAGAGTTATTGCTTTCGCATGTTCTTGGTTTTTCGGATTAATCTCAGTTTGGCTTGGCAAAGCCCCATTTACTCTTCCTGTCAATACATTAGCTAGCTGGCCCATCTGAACCTCCAAATTTCGGATAGAGGCAGCTTGGTTCTGAAGGGTCGTCTCGGTTTTGCTCATAAATTGATTTGTATTGACGGAGAGAGTGTTGACATTTCCAGCAAGTTGAGTAATTATATCCTCCAATCCATGCTTCTTTTCTTGAGGTGTGAAACCAGGTGGTCCCTGTACATTTTGGTTGTTACTCCATGAAAAATTCGGATGGTTCTTCCATCCCGGGTTATAAGTGTTGGAGTAAGGGTTATTCCGTTGTCGGTTAAAATCAGAGACTTGGTTCACTTGTTCAGATGGTGATGTGAATGGACTAGCTCCACACTCATTGCCATGATGAGCTCCTGCACAAAATTCACAACTTAAATTAGTTGACTGAATAGCATTAACATTTAAAGTACCAAGTTGTTTAGATAGAGTAGAAATTTGCGCAGTTAACGCAGATATGGCATCAATCTCATGAATTCCAGCTTTCTTTGGTGTTGATCTCTCACTAGGCCATTGATAGTTATTAGATGCCATCTCTTCCAGCAAGTTATATGCTTCAGTTTCTGTTTTTCCCATCAAAGCTCCTCCGGCTGCAGCATCAATTGTTGTTTTGCTTGCATTGTTCAAACCATTGTAGAATGCTTGAACTTGCATCCAAGTAGGTAGCGCATGATGTGGGCACTTCCTTAGCATATCCTTGTATCTATCCCATGCTTCATAAAAAGGCTCCATGTCATTCTGAGCAAATGACATGATGTCATTCCTGAGTTTCGCAGTCTTTGCAGGAGGAAAGAATTTAGCTAAAAATTTCTTGGCCAAGTCGTCCCATGTAGTAATTGAATTAGGTGGTTGAGAATTCAACCATGACTTTGCCTTTTCCTTTAATGAGAAAGGAAAAAGCCTTAAGCGAACAGCATCATTGGAAGCTCCATTGCACTTAAATGTGTCACATATCTCCAAGAAATTAGAGATATGGCTATTAGGGTCTTCTTGAGGTAACCCACAAAAAATGGAGGATTGCTGAATCATTGAAATTATGGCTGGTCTGATTTCAAAATTATTGGCGTCAATGGTTGGACGACGAATGCTCGATGGTGATGCCACCACAGATGGGACATCATAGTCTCTTACTGGTTTCGGTTCCTCAGCCATAGTTGATGGCTTTTCCAATATTTTTTTCTTCCCCCGGTTGAGTTTGTGAAGCGTCCGCTCGATCTCTGGATCTAATGGTATGAGCGCAAGACTCTGCGAACGTCTCCCAAAACTCATGCACTAGGTGAAGTACCTGAAAAACAAAAAAAAACAAAATTCAAATTAAAATCCGAATCAATCTATATTGATATTAATAAAATTGAAAACACTCCCCGGCAGCGGCGCCAAAAACTTGTTGTGAATTTATTGCAAGCGCACAATTCGCACAAGTAATACAGTGATAAGTGAAGTGTCGTTCCCACGAAGAGTGATTTAATTTATTAAGTACCGATTGTGATTGACCCAAGACTTTATCTGAACAATTGAATGATGAGATTTGATTGATTAATTAACTAAAACAATGAATAAAAGCAAGCATAGAAAAAATAAAGTAGTAAGATTCAAGTTATGAGAGCACTAGAGCTTCTGATTTCACCATAGCCAATTCTACCCAATTCCCTTAGCATGTTAATCCTAATTATTCTCCATGTTGACAGTTGATTTTCCCTACTTTATTCGATACTCCATCCCTGGTTATACCAAAAGTATTCTTATTACCAACCCACTCTATCCCTAGTGATGGAATTAAGATAACAAGAACCCATTAAACTCCTTGGAAAATCTGCAAAACAACCACATAAGTCATGACAAACATCCCTGTCTAATCATGTAACTCATGGCAACTATTACAAGAAGCAACCCTAAATTGGATATCCCTATCGTCAATTTAGCATCAAAACAATTAAATGTTGGCCAAACATTCAAAGCATTAAGCAAGGTAATAGATACTCAACATGGAAAAATACTTGGAATTAACATTGACTAAAGTAATTGAGTATTCATGGCTAGGCTACATCGTAGCCCTAGCAGAATAAATTAGTTCATAACAACTTTAATGAAAACCATGATAAACAGTGTCATAGGAAAGAAAAAACCAATTGAGGATTTAATCTCTGCACAGCAGCAACTCTAGCTCCAGGTCTTGTTCTTCTCCTCTCTAAAACTCTCTCTCGTGCCTTTGTAGTCTATGGTCTCCCAATAATCGTCCGAACTCCTCGCCTTAGGTTTAAGGTTTAGTATTTATAGGTCAAAGGAATTTCCCAAAAAGAAATAATAATTAATTAGGAAGTAGAGAATTAATAGGAAGGCAAAAATAGCTGGCCGCTGAGAGAGAAAGGAGTATTTTCCTTTTGGAGATAATAAACCCATTCAGAAAAGGAAGGCAGAGTGGTGCGGCAGGGGAATACTTGGGACTTAACCAAGTCAAATAGGGAATCTGACTTTGTGGAGAGAAAAGATGCGGTTTAGATAACAATTCCAATTCAAAGGAGACCAGCCCATTAACACACTTTTCTCAAAAGCAAGTGACGGTGGCAGCTTAGGTGATCAGCAATTGGCTCAACAATTGCAAAGTCAATTAGCTTTCAATGTTGACAATATTTCAATCTCATGCATAATGCTTTCTTTCCTTTCAGATCATCTCTTTATTTTGTCATCTAATGTCTCAGCAAATGCTCAATTGATGCAAACCACGTTGTCTTCCAAATCAGCAATTGGCATTGGGTTATTCTTCAAGCGGCAGGAAACACAGCAATGGTAAATCTTCTAACTCAATCTCTCTGGCACTGGTCACTGAGACCAGTTGTGGGTATAAATTGACACTTGCACAGATGCACTCCAGGTATAAATTGACACTTGCACAGATGCACTCCTGGTGTTTGATAAAATGACAGAATGAGTTGCTGAGATTTTGTTGAGTTGATAATTCTATCCATTTTGGTCCCTTAGGCTTCACAAATCATAGTTTTAGCTCCAGAGCCTTGCTAGGAACAAAGGCCTACAAAATCTTCACTAAACACATTAAACTAACCAATTTCACATGAAAACAATGCAAAATAGAGATAGATTATATATGCAAATATTAATCTATCAAAGCACTTCTGGAATTTCCCGAAGCCTCTTGCAACCACACAATCTAAGGCTGAGCAAGTTGACAAATTTGCTAATGCATTCTGGAAGACTGACAAAATTGTTTCCAGAAAGATCAAGTTCTTCTAATGTAGACCAGCAATCGAGAGGCGGAAGGAAATCACTTTCTGATAAATTGCATCCTCCGAGAAAAAAGAAACGTAGCCTGGGAAGCGCTAATGAGATAGAGTTGTCATTCGAAAAATTTGAGCTATTTGAAAGCAGCTGTAATTCAGTGTAGCTGGATGAAACTTCAAAGTTAACCTCATTGCCAAAAGTAAGGAGTTTTTGACACCCTTTGACACTAAGCTCACCGAGACGTTGCAATCCATATATACGATGTAATGACGCATTTGAAAGGTTCTCACAATAATCAGCTTTTAATACTTCAAGACCAGTAAGATATGCAATTGATGAAGGCAATTCTCTTATGCCACTTCCTTCCATATCCAAAATGATTAGCGATTCCATCTTGTCTTCTATTTCTGGGAAACTCTCAAGCCTTTTACAATCACATAGATAAAGTCTTTCTAAGGATTTCAATCCAAGTCTTGTTCCAAACCTTGTAAGCGGAAAGCATTCTCTGAGATCCAATTCAACAAGTTTATCAAGGAATCCAACAAAACCATCGACCTCAATCAAACGTTTACACTCACTTAGATTCAAGTACTTCAAATTTGGGATTCCAGATAAGTCAACGATTTTTTCTAAGAATTCACAACCACTTAAATTTATAGATGTCAACTTTGGGAAATTCTGTGAGAAAAATACACAAAATAGGAAATGATCAACCACACGCCAAATGTGAGGAGTTTTGAACACCCAATGACATAAGCTCAAAGAAATATATTTGAGATAATAATAGATGAAAATAATTTGAAGTGCGTACCTTAAATCCCTCCAATTGTCTGATATCACTGCAAGGCATATTGAACACAACAAGATGCCTTGTGTGGGAACCGAATTAATTCGTAACCCTAGGTCAAATAATTCCTTCCATTTGGGGATTATTTGACCTAATTGGGAATTATTCAATTTAATTGGGGGTCACCCAATTAAATAGAATGTTACCTAATTAGGTTAAGGATTGATTTGATTCCTACGAATACTCTCAATTAATGGAGGAGTTACCTAATTAAATTAGGTATTGATTTGATTGCTATCCTGATTAGGGATTTGATTTAAATCAAATAAATCAAATCCCTAATTAGTCAAATCTCGCCAAATTGGGGAGGAATAATTCCCTTCCATCTACGGAATTATTCCTCTGAAACCCTAGCTCCCGAGACTCCTATAAATACCTAGCTACATACAAGGGTGAAGGTACGTCTAAATTCCTACTGAAACTCTGCAGAAATCATCTCTCAGAAACCCTAGCCACCTCTTTTCTCTCCTTCTTTTACATAAGGCTCCGGCTGCCCGGTTCACCCCAAAAACACATATAAACTCCGTACCCTATTTAGCTATTGGTTTTTTGCCCTAAATCAATTGAACTAATTTAGGCATCGGAGGGCCTTTGGCCAACACCCCCCGGGTGTGGTCCTCTTATTGCTATTCGTTTTGCAGGGAGAAAGAGAGGCGGAGAAGACGAAGGAATCTTTAGGCGAATATTCCCGTGGGAGGAAATTGACTCCCACAAATTGGTGCTTTCATTGAGAGCACGAGACATACTCAAAGCGTGCTCCAAACTTGTTTTTCATACTTTGCTCCCATCAACCATGGTTGATACAAGACGCACCCTCCATCCCATGACACCATGGTGGAGAACTTGCTGCTGCCGCAAGGGATTGCAGCAGATTCCGCCTCACAGCCACCTCCCGTGGTGGCCAGCACCTCGCATCCTCCAGCTGCAGCGGCTGGAGCCATTCAACAGCACCTTGCCGCCACGCAACAGTGCACAGCCGCTGCCAGAATGCAGCAGCAGCGCAGGACAGCTGCTGGAACGCAGCAGCAGTGCACAGCCACTGCCGGAACGCAGCAGCAGCGCACAGCCGCTGCCGGAACGCAGCAGCACCACACCGCCACCACTGCTGGAACGCAGCAGCAGTGTACAGAAGCTGCTGGAACGCAGCAGCAGCATGCAGCCGCCACTGGAACTTCAGCACTACATGGTCTCATGGCCTCCTCCTCCACCTTGCAGCCACAATCGTTGGCTGCCGGAGTTGCAGCGGAACCGCACGATCTCGTGGCTTCCACCGCCATGCAACCACCAGGACAAAGTGTCGCCGCTACCATAATTGGAATTGTGGGACTCGGATTTGTTGGTTTTCAGTGACATCCAGTCTCGTTGAATTGGCGGCTACTGTAGAACACAGCTCCTCCTCAAGCCAACAATGGCGTCCAAACAGAGATAAACTCTCTCTCAATCAATATTTGACATTTTCTAATAATTATATTAATATTAAATATAATTATTAAATATTTTCTGATTTTATAATTTTTAATAATAATATTAACGTTTAATGTTTTATTTTGAATTAATACACTTTCCTAATAAGTATTGGTATTTAATATTTATTTTGAATTAGTGTTCATTCTTAATAAATATTAACAATTAATATTTTATTCATAATTATTACACATGCCTTATTTAGTAATTCTATTATTTTATTAAGGCACAAATGATATTATAGTTGGCATATAATCATGCTTTTATCATGCCCACTAATTACATTCATCATTAATGATCAGGAAAATACCAAATGAGTTGGTAGCTAACCTATGAGTCCTTGGTCCACCCGATCAACGATTCTCCGGTCAACCTGATCCATGATCCGTCGGTCAGCCCGACACATGGTCCTTCAAAGCGAGGCCCGCAACCTCCTATCATGGCTACCTCAACGTCGCCATGTCAACCCAAGGCCCCGTGGCCGGATCTAGCCACCCTCGTGGCTCCACCGCCAAGCATGGAGGAACCTCCCATCAAAGTGCACTCGTCACCACCGTCGACTTAGGCCTGGTCTTAGAGCAACTTCATCCATTCCTTCCATTGCATCCGCGCTCGACGCGCGCTCCCGCGTACACCTCCAATGAAACCCTAACTCGTATGCAGTTGGGCTCCACACACTTCTCTCCTCCCGATCCACGAAGTCAAGCAGACCTCAATTTGAGAGTTGACCAGCTAGCTCTGAGAATGGACGACCAAAGCAATTTGATGAGACAGCTCCTCAACCAAATCAATCTAGCTCAAAACCTTGGCCTTGGACCACTGGGCGAAGAGAGAAGGATGGACAACTGCGCCAACAGGCAGATCGACGGGCGCCGAGCAGGTCAAGCAGGCGTGACCAGACAAGGAGAGGGACAACAACGTGATCAGCTCGCCAGCATGTCACAAGCATCCGCAGGCCACACTCAGAGCATCGTGTGAGGAAGGCAGTGCCCACGACTCCAAGTCTGTGACCACCTAGGCCCGCAGAGGAATGCTCCTCAAGGGCTAGGCTCCCAGGGAGATCAGCCTGACGACCATCGCAATGAGGATCGTGAAGAAAGGCGCTCTGCTGTTCACTCGTCGAGGAACATTCTTCAAAGGCAAGGCTCCCAAGGAGGTCAACCTGACAACCTTCACGGTGAGAACCGCGAGAAAAGACGCTCCACTGCTCACCCTCGAAGGACCGATTCTCGTCGACAAGCTGCGGAGAATCACTCGCAAGCGCAGTCCACCAACACGCCGCCTAGGCAACACAGCCAAGAAGCTCGAACCTTGCGAATCAATGAGGAGGTCAATCAGCGTAGTCCCAATCGCGAAGGTCGCCGACGTGCCCAACCAGCAATGCGTGCAGAGGGCGTCAAGAAGCTTGTGAGTGACCAACTACGAGACTTGAAAGCCGGCGGGAACTTTGAAGATGCCCTCCACGCCTTTCACTGTCGAAATTGAGCAGGTGGCTCCCCCGAAGCGGTTCTCGACGCCTAAGTTTACGCCCTTCAAGGGAGACTCCGATCCCGAAAGCCACCTAAAACACTTCAAAAGTGTCATGATCCTCCACAAGGCTGACGACGCATTGATGTGCAAGGTGTTTGTGGTGACCCTACGGAAAGCAGCTCAGGACTGGTTCCACACCATACCATCCGGGTCAATCAGCAGCTTCAAGGAGTTGGCATACGTCTTCGCGAAAGAATACACGTCTTACCGGACAATCAAGAAGAACCCCGACCACCTGTTCAACCTACGCAAGAAGTCCGACGAATCCCTTCGAGACTACATCAAGAGATTCAAAGCAGAAAAGGCCAACATCGTAGGATGTGACGACTGGATCGCGTCCTCTACTTTCAAGAAAGGCCTTTCAGCTGAACACGACTTATACCGCAAGCTGACTATCGCTCCCAGCCAGACTCTGGCAGAGGTCTTCGCAACAGCAGAACGCTATGCGCTCTGGGATGACGATCGAATCGCCGCAAAGAAGTCTACAAAGCAGGAAGATCAAACAGGCCACGGTGGTCTCCCAAGTCTTGACTGACCTTCCACCGACGGAAGACGACCCAGTGATCGGCTTCCAGAAGAAAGATCTGATCGGCCTCGACATGCCACACAACGACGCCCTTGTCGTCAGCATTCAAATCGCTCAAGCCATGGTCGACCGAATCCATGTGGATGAAGGCAGCGCAGCCAATATCCTGCAGTTGACTGTCGTCCAACATATGGGCTTGGAAGCAAAGATTAACAAATCAGCCAGGTCGCTGACTGGCTTCAATGGCGCAACGGCGGTTACCGTGGGCACAATAGATCTCGACGTCTACTCCCCACCTATAATCAGCTCACAAACATTCATGGTCATTGATGAAGTCTCACCCTACAATGGCATCGTAGGCAGACCATGGATTGGTAAGATCAACGCCTTCACCTCTGCCACTCATCAGAAAATCCGCTACTCAATTCCTGGGGGCGGTGTCAGCCAGATCAACAGCGACCAGGCAATGGTGAGGAAATGCTCAGCTCAAGGGTTGAAGAAAAGCAAGACAACACAATTCCTCCCTGTGAATCAGGCAGATCTGAAGGGAGTAGAACAGCCAAATCCCACTCCTAGCAACCGAGCAAGCCAGAAGGGGAAGGAAAAAGCTATCTTCTTATAGCAATCAAAGCGTCAGGACCAAGTCGAGGAAATCCGTCCAGAGGTCTCTCCTGAAGAAGGATGGAAACCCGAAGAGGACGTCGAGCTAATACCCTTGGATCCTGACCAGCCAGACAAAAAAGCGCGGATCGGCTCGCGCCTAAGCCCAGACAAGAAGGTGGAGCTGACCACCTTCCTCAAGAACAACAAGGACATGTTCGCATGGTCACCGTCAGACATGCCAGGCATCGACCCGAACATCATCTGCCATCGCCTCCACGTCAACCCTGCCAGAAAGCCAGTGGCACAGAAGAGACGCAACTTCGCCCCAGAGCGGGTCGCAATCATCGAAGCCGAGATCGACAAACTTCTAGCAGCCGGCTTCATTGAAGAGGTCTCCTACTCGGAGTGGTTGGCCAACGTTGTTCTGGTGGCGAAACAGGAAAATGGCAAATGGAGAGTTTGCGTCGACCACACTGACCTCAACAAGGCATGTCCTAAAGACAACTTCCCATTGCCAAGAATCGACCAACTCGTGGATTCCACCTCCGGCAATCAACTGCTCAGCTTCATGGACGCCTACTCCGGCTACAATCAAATCATGATGCACGAGGATGACAAGGCGAAAACTTCTTTCATCATCGAGAGAGGGACCTACTGCTACAAGGTCATGCCCTTTGGGCTAAAGAACGCCGGAGCAACATACCAGAGGCTTGTGAATAAAATCTTCAAGGAGCAGATTGGCAAGACTATGGAAGTCTACGTGGACGACATGCTGGTCAAAGCCCCAAAACGTGCAGATCACATCAAAAACCTCGCCAAGGCATTCAGCTTGCTACGCCAGTATCACATGAAGTTGAATCCAAGTAAATGCACGTTTGGTGTATCGTCCGGCCGATTCCTAGGGTACCTAGTCACGCAACGAGGTATCGAGGCACACCCACGACAAATCAAGGCCATTCTCGAGATAAAGTCGCCTTCCACAATGAAGGAAATACAAAGTTTGACGGGCAGAGCAGCGGCCCTCAATCGATTCCTCTCGAGATCTACCGACAAGTGCAGACCATTTTTCAAAGCTTTGAAAAAAATGACAAAGAGATAAGTGGGATGAGGAGTGCGAAGTAGCTTTTCAGAATCTGAAGACTTACCTCACTTCACCTCCCCTGCTCTCAAAACCAGTTCCAGGCGAGGACTTGTTCGTGTACCTGGCAGTGTCCAACTCGGCCGTATTCTACACTTCAAAAGCTCTCCTCGATGCAGAGACTCGCTACTCGAAATTGGAAAAGCTTATTTTGGCACTTGTAGTTTCCGCGAGAAAGTTACGACCCTACTACCAAGCTCATCGAGTCATCGTCATGACCAACTTTCCTTTGAGATCAATACTTCACAGCCCTGACGCTTCCCAGCGACTCATGAAATGGGCTATAGAACTAAGCTAGTATGACCTCCTCTACCGGCCAAAGAGTGCAATAAAAGCCCAGGCTCTAGCAGACTTTATGGCAGAATTCACCTCATCAGCCGAAGAAGAGAAGCTGGTCAACCATAAGAAGGAAAGTTCAAAAACAGATGGCACATTCGCTGAACCTGGCCAACCCACAGACATGTGGCAATTGCGTGCAGACGGAGCGTCGAACCAAAAAGGAGCGGGAGCAGGCGTCGTCATCATCACCCCAAATGGGAGCCTATTGGAGCAGGCCATCAGGCTTGGTTTCCCAGCCTCAAACAACGAGGTAGAATACGAGGCATTGCTCGTTGACCTACGCTTGGCAAATGAGCTAGCAATCAAAAAGCTAGCCATCTACTCAGATCCCAGTTGATTACGAATCAAGCCTCAGGTGAATACATGGCAAAGCACCCAAGGATGATCTTATACCTTGACAAAGTTCAAGAGCTATTGAAGGCGTTTCCTACCTTCACCATCCAACAGGTGCCTCGAGCAGAGAACGCGCATGCAGATGCCCTAGCAAGCCTAGGGTCCGCGCTGGATACCCAATTCAGACGCTCCATCCCGGTCGAACGCCTAGACCGACCAAGCATTGAAGAAATAGAGCCAATCGACGCAATGCAGATTAACGAGGACCCCAGCTGGCAAGACCCCATCATCGACTACTTGTAGAATGAAAATCTGTCAACGGACAAGTCCGAAGCCAGAAAGGTCCAGCAGAAGGCCGCAAGATACTACATGCACGACAACAAGCTCATTCGCAGATCATACTCCGGCCCTCATCTCACCTGCATAAAATACCCTCAAAGACTTGAGGTTCTCTGCAAAATTCACAACGGCGAGTGTGGCAACCACTCTGGGGGCATATCACTCACCTAGAAGGCTCTAAACATAGGCTACTTCTGGCCTACCATGCGCTACTACTCCATCAAATATGTCAAGAAATGTGATCGCTGCCAGCGATACAAGCCAATTCTTAACCTGCCTGCCGAAGTCTACCATTCGCAAAACAATCCATGGCCATTCATGCAATGGGCCATTGACCTAGTGGGTCTCTTGCCACCGGCGCCCACCAAGAAGGACATGATGATCGTTGCCACCGACTACTTTACTAAATGGATCGAGGCCGAAGCTCTATCATCTACTAAAGAAGCCGATGTGGAACGATTCATCTGGAGAAACATCATCTGCCGATTTGGCTGCCCACAACCACCAGTTACCGACAATAGCTCACAATTCATCGACAAGCAGATGACTGAGCCCTACACATCTCTGAAGAAGAGAAGCAACTGCTAGAAGCTTCTGGTTTTCTTGTATCCAGTTATTTACATTCTCGAATAAGGCACTGTAACCTTATAAACATCAATATAAGTTCAGTTTCTCATTCCAGAATGTCTTATCTGCCTACTCATACCAGAATATCTCCATATAAGTTGCCCATAAGCAGCGTCCTTCGGGAGACGCAGGGCGACGACCAAAGCGTCCTTCGGGAGACGCAGCCCATAAGAAGCGTCCTTCGGGAGACGCAGGGTGCGCCAGGAATTTCCTAAGGGAGGTATCCAGGTTCCTATCCGTTTCCTAAGGGAGGCAGGATAGTCACACAGTTGCCCATAAGCAGCGTCCTTCGGGAGACGCAGGGCGACGACCAAAGCGTCCTTCGGGAGACGCAGCCCATAAGAAGCGTCCTTCGGGAGACGCAGGGTGCGCTAGGAATTTCCTAAGGGAGGTATCCAGGTTCCTATCCGTTTCCTAAGGGAGGCAGGATAGTCACACAGTTGCCCATAAGCAGCGTCCTTCGGGAGACGCAGGGCGACGACCAAAGCGTCCTTCGGGAGATGCAGCCCATAAAAAGCGTCCTAAGGGAGACGTCCTAAAGGAGACGCAGGGTGCGCCAGGAATTTCCTAAAGAAAAACATCTTACGGGAGCAGAACACGCCCGGAGTCCCTTAAGGGGGACCCTGGCCCTCGCCAATTTCCTACGCCTGGAGTCCTTCAAAGGGGACCCTGGCCCTCGCCAATTTCCTAAGGGAAAATATCTTACGGGAGCAGAACACGCCCGGAGTCCCTTAAGGGGGACCCTGGCCCTCGCCAATTTCCTAAGGGAAAACATCTTACGGGATGCGCAGAACATGCACGGAGTCCCTTAAAAAGGACCCTGGCAATCATAAAATCTCCAAAAGAAGATGCGCAATCAAAATACAGGCTGGTTACTCAAGCAGTCCACAAGTCAATATGCCAATTGAAGTTGAAAAAATAACTGAAATTTCCATAGCAAGCTGACCAACCGGCCAAGTTCAACAAAAGGAAGATGGTCGAATAAGGCCAATTATTCTAAACAAGAAAGCAGACTACAAGGTGAAAAGAAATAAATGAGTCTTCATTTACTTTGGGACGCCAGCAGGAGATCCCTGATCTACAGCCTCTTCGGCATCTGCTTGATCAGCCACGTTCTCAACAGCTCCACCTGCTTGATCCGCGACGTCTGCCACTACCTCATCTGCTGCATCATCCTCTGCTTCATCCTCTTCAGCTGCCTGTTCTTCAGCTCCTGCCATGTTCACAGCATTAACCTGCTCACTTTGCACATGGAGCAAGTCAGAACAGAGCATCTCAATGTCTCCATCTCTAATGCAGACTTGTTATAGGCGCCAAACTTAGCAAGAAGCTTGTCATAACCAAATGAGGCGTCAACATTCTTGCGCTCAAGACGGAAGCAAATGGAGTGTCGCTTCCCTTTGTTTTTCCAAGGAAAGACTCGAGAGGGTGCCAAGTTCGCCGGCCTGGCGGACGTGGTTAACCAATTCAGCACAAGTGGACGAGCTTGACAAAAAGTTCGTCTTGAGCAGATTAGACACGCATGCACCTCCTGTGGGGTTGGGCCTATCAACCTTGGGACCAACAGCTGACGTTGCAGAAGAACTCTTCGCTCTGCCAGATGACTTTCTCATCCTCTTAGACTCTGCCAACCTCGCCTCCGAAGAAGTCCATGAGGCAGAATCAACTCCACTCTTGACTGCCCGTGTCTCAACAACCGAGCCATGAGCAGATCTCCCGCTTCGGTCTCCATCCTTTGACTGATGCAGACGACTCAAACTACGAAGAGGAATATCTGCATCTCTTTGACGCTCGGCAGAACGGGATCGGGTGCGAACTACCCCACGAAGCAGATCATGATTTTCAAAGCTTGTCAGCATGAGGCTCGGATGATGATGGAACAAACCCCACTTGAGTCTTCCTAGCAGAATTGGACTTTGGCTTCATCCTCAATAGAGACACATCATTCGCACGCGAAGTCGCAACTCCATTTCTAGAAGACTTGACGTCAGCCTTACTTTGGGCAGATCATCAAAATCTGGACCATTCTGCTTCCATCTCTCAACATCCTGGGCAGGGGGCAGACCACCAACTTCCTCCCGATACTTGCCCAGCTGACAGGCCCGCAACGCATGAGGCCAAGCATGCTTCAGCCCAGACCTGCGACGATAGGCAATAGCTGGTCCACCTGCGCGCACCTGCTCTACCACGACTGCTGCCCACTATCAGCCATCGCCTGTCACGACGACAACTAGCCGGACCTCCCCCAGCTAGCCTTCGCAGCAAAAAAGAAGAAAAAGAAATATACGTGCTCGACTTACCTTTGGATGCACGGCGACTCCTCTCTTCGACAAGCAGTACAAATTCTCCAAGATCTCTCTCAAGCTAGAAAGTAGAGAAGTTAAGTTTGCGATGCGAAGAAGAGTGAAGAGAAGCCCTACATTTACACAGGTTGGGCATCCTAGGTCAAGAAGGAATCGCAAGCCCATTCCTACTGGGAACCCAACTCCAAGAATAGTCAAAAGCTCACTCCAATTGGGAACCCAATCTGCAAAATGAGTCCAACTCACTGAAGGAAGCCCAGTTACAGCTGGACAGCCCAACAGATAATTTACATCTCCTACATGCCACCACGCGCCATGCAGAAGCTGGGGGGCATTTGTGGGAACCGAATTAATTCGTAACCCTAGGTCAAATAATTCCTTCCATTTGGGGATTATTTGACCTAATTGGGAATTATTCAATTTAATTGGGGGTCACCCAATTAAATAGAATGTTACCTAATTAGGTTAAGGATTGATTTGATTCCTACGAATACTCTCAATTAATGGAGGAGTTACCTAATTAAATTAGGTATTGATTTGATTGCTATCCTGATTAGGGATTTGATTTAAATCAAATAAATCAAATCCCTAATTAGTCAAATCTCGCCAAATTGGGGAGGAATAATTCCCTTCCATCTACGGAATTATTCCTCTGAAACCCTAGCTCCCGAGACTCCTATAAATACCTAGCTACACACAAGGGTGAAGGTACGTCTAAATTCCTACTGAAACTCTGCAGAAATCATCTCTCAGAAACCCTAGCCACCTCCTTTCTCTCCTTCTTTTACATAAGGCTCCGGCCGCCCGGTTCACCCCAAAAACACATATAAACTCCGTACCCTATTTAGCTATTGGTTTTTTGCCCTAAATCAATTGAACTAATTTAGGCATCGGAGGGCCTTTGGCCAACACCCCCCGGGTGTGGTCCTCTTATTGCTATTCGTTTTGCAGGGAGAAAGAGAGGCGGAGAAGACGAAGGAATCTTTAGGCGAATATTCCCGTGGGAGGAAATTGACTCCCACACCTTGCATGAAAATTGGATGGCAATAATTGTAACTGGCATCTACCCCAATCAATGAACCTCAACTCGTTGGGTAGATATTCAACATATCCAGATAGAAATGCATTACAGTTTATGAAAATTTCAAGATTTACCATCCCAAAGAAGCTTTTTGCATTCAAGGGTATCTCATCTGGTTTGGGAAACTTCACCATGATGCCTTTAATTTTTCTTGTTCCCTGAGATGAAAAGATAATAATATTAAGAAACCAAGTCGTTCTTCAAAGCAAAATCCAAGTCCATTTTGTTAAGAAATTTATTGGTTACAACAGGTACTATTTCAGATTGAATATAAGGACATATATAATACTTACGCTATTTTCTGTTAGAACACGGTAGACATCCTCATGAAACCACAATCTACTACGCTTGGCAGGCTCAATGGGGCACTCTTCGTGAACTATATCCTTACCCAATTTTTCTAGCAAGTCATGCATCAAAATCCTATTATATTGAATAGTTAGCATTGCCTTCTCAACCAGGACTTCAATACAATCTTGGGAAGCCTTGTGCTTAGAATTTAGTATTTGCATCACATAGTCCTTATCTTCACCCTTGAAGAAACACGCCATGTCTAGAAAAACTTGTTGCACTGAATTATCTAATGCATCATAACTCTTTCGAAGTATTTTCTGTATACCTGTATAAGGTTCTCCTTCATAACCATCTAATATAGCTTGCCAATGATGTATACCTTTATTACGAAGATGGGAACCTAAAAGTGTTATAGCTAGTGGAAGGCCTTGAGCATAGGCTATTGCTTGTTTTGCGAGTTCCAAATAATCATTTGGAGGTTCATTTCTTCCAAAGGCATTCAAACTAAAAAGCTCAAGAGCTTGGTTGTCATAAAACTTATGGACCTCGTATACCAACTCAATTCCATAACATTTTAGCAATCCGCTATCTTGTGTAGTTATGATGACTCTACTACCCTCACCGAACCAACCAACTCCAGTCAAGTTGTCTAATTGCTCCAATTGATTCACATCATCAAGAATTAAGAGAATCCTTTTATGCCTCAGCAGTTTATGTATAATAGAGATACCTTTATCAGCACTAACAATTTTCAACTTTTTGCCACCTAGAATCTCTTGAAGAAGAGTCTCCTGTAGTTGGATTAAGCCTCCATGTGGCATTGAATTTTCTCTAACATCTGCCAAGAAACAACACCCTTCAAACTTATGAGCAATTGCATTATAAACAGCTTTTGCAATTGTTGTCTTGCCTATTCCAGATGTCCCCCATATCCCAACCATTCGGCGACCATTCCCACCAGCACATAAAAGCATTTCCACAGCTCTTACACAAGAGTGAATTCCAACTGGGTACTTTGCCACATTCAAATATGTGCGGTTCAGCACTAGGACTACAATCTCTTCAACAATGTGGTTGATAAATGTAGCTTCAGACCTGCCATTTAAAAAATTTGACACATTTAAGGAATAAAATTTAAACATGCAAGCACGCAAAGAACACAAGGTAGTCTATTCAGCCGACTGCCCTACTCCACCGAGTTTGGTTGAATAGTCTGCTAAAGTAATGTTCCATTTGGATGGAGGGAATTAAAAGAAGGGATTTGGATTTGAGAATAATGCTAAATTTGCTACAAAAACAAGAACGACATTAGAATGAAGGAATTTGGAATAACTAGATGTAGTGGTTTTAAAATTGATTTGAAATTGACTACATGTAAGAAATCATTTGAAATCGATTTATCTTCTTCATTTCTCTCTTGTCCAAATCTTGGCCTACATAATTTCATCTAAATCCATTAATTGGAATCCTTCCATCCAAATGGAATCTAATAGTTCTTTTTTTGTTACTTTGGTAGGAAAGACCCTGGGGGTTCGATCCTTGGTGCCAAGCAAGGGGGAAGGGGGAGGGCCACCACTGTGGTAACCCTGCTTGACGAGCCTAATGGTTATTTAACTGCAAACAATATTGACTAGTACGGCTTTTGGAGAGACTAATATATGGGTTTTGAATCTTCTCCCCTACAGCTATTGAAAAAAATCTTCGGGCCTACAGTTTTCTATTTTTATCAAAACAGTACGTTTTTGAATGCGTAACAATTAAATATAACCAAAGGAAAAAGGAGAGGAAAAATTATACTTGAAAAAGATAGATGACCCTGAAATATAGAATCAAGCAAATTAACCATATATATGTGCGCACTATAGAGGGTAGAAATATACTCTCCCGCCTTGCAAGTATATCCTTTCAAACTTGCTGCTTCTCTAAGAGCGCTCCTCCACCTTAGCACCTTCTCCGTATTATCCTTAAATCTGCAGTTCATGTCAGCAAATGCATCACCGAAACTATTTGTTTGGTTCCGTACATGCGACGGATTCACTTTGTAAAAAATGGGCCAAACTATTTGTTTCGTTGAGTTTTTGCATCGAAGGATCTCAACGAGTTCGTCCAAGCACCAGCGTGAGGATGCATAGTTTTCAGAAAATACAATGAGAGAAATCCGTGACTCTTCAATTGCTTCGAGAAGGGCCGGTGAGATTTTTTCACCTCCTATAATCTCACGATCAATGAAGGTGTAGATTCCCTTATCGGACAAGGCCTTGTACAAATGATCTGTAACATTGGTGCGTGTATCCTTACCTCTAAAACTCACAAACACATCATATGTCCATGGATCATGAGTGAAAGAAGAAGAAGAAGAAGAATGTCCTTGTAGGTTGGCCATACTCAGATCAAAGACTAAGTTGTTGGTTGCAGTTGTGAATGTGATGAAGTTTAAGAGGGGGAGAGGAACTTCCAATAATTAATGCAACTTACTTCCAGTTTTCAGCTTCCTTTGGTTTCTGACGCGCACACTTGGGACTTTTGCTCAATAAATTAATATTAAGACTGGTTTGTCTTTTTCAGTTTTTGTGAACTCAATGGGCCTCACCTTTCTTCTCCCTGCTGTGCAAGGATGTGGTCCAAATTTAGCCCGGTGAAAAAGGGTGACTTGCAAACTAGTGGTCTCATATTTAAATTCTCATGAGACCATGAGACCTTGCAAGGTGTGTATGTGTGAGAAGTCCCGCTCCCCTTATAATTACTATTACTTTTATTATTATTATCTATAAAAAAAAACACGCTATATTGGTTCGTTTCTTTTGGTTCATTTCAAAAAAATAAATTCTTTTTCAACTCCACCCTTGTACTCGCCCATTTAGAATTTGACCAACGGCTACTTCCTTAATTTTTTTGTTAATTGTTAGTAATTTTTTTTTAAAATCTGTTTTACATTTGAAGTCTATGAAATAAAAAGTTGGTTTCTAATCTTGTCCAAATTTTGACTTTTTTTATTGTTGAAATGTTCACAAAAAAAAGAAGGAAAAGACTAACATAACATAAATATAGCAAAATAAAAGTTGAACTGAAATCTCCTCAACGACTTTATTGATAAATTTTGTAGACAAGGCCCTTTCTTATCTAAGTTTACTATTTCTAAAACCACTTTCTTTTTTAATACAAGTTGTAGTTTAGGGAAGAGGGAATTCTCACATATACACACACTACTTTGATGCTATGGAAATTCGAACTGGAGACCTTTGGTTTGCAAATTAAGGCTCTTTTTCACTGAGCTAGATTCATTTGTCTTAAAACCACTTTTTTAGACAAAATTTAAGGAGAAATTGAAAAAACAAATTTCTTTTGTTTTTTCTTTTCACTTTTGCTCAAATGATTATAGGGATATTTTAGTAACAATATTTCATTTCATTGTATGAAGAACTTTCGGTGCAAGTGCAACTACAAAGCGGTCAAACTCAAATGGTGATATTTCTTTTGTCACCACGCGCATTCTTTGAAATGATGGTCTTTCGGTGCAAGTGCAACTACAATGTGGTTTGTTTTTTCTTAAACTGGTCTAATGGCAAATGTTGACGACTCTATCTCTATGGTATTTAGTAATAGACTAGTCAGCCGAAGCAGTTTCTTTGTAATGCGATGGTATCTACAACGTGTTGAAGTGAAGGGTAAGGAACCTTCAAGGCAACTTCTCGTCTTTTTTCCAGATGAGCTTTCTTTCAAGCTTCCCTTTTCTTTTTCTTTTTGTCATGGAATTCGCATATTTCAGAGATTTTGGAATTGTAATGGGTCCTCCCCTTCCCACTTGTACAGTTCATCTGGTTGAGCTAATAGCAGAGGCTACAATCGCATCATAACTTCTCATAACACTACTAGATTTTTGTATTTGCGCGACGAAGGAGATTTCGTCGCTCAAAGTACATTTCTGTCGCACAAACAGTAATGCGACAGAACATTCGTCGCGCAAAATCTGTCGCGCAAAGATCGTAAAGAATGACTTTGCGCGACGAAATTGTTCAAATTGTCGCGCAGTAGTACGACGGTAAACCTTCGTTGCACAAATTTAGCGGGACGATAAAATATTCCGTCGGTCAAAACTTTGCGCGACGAAAATAAGTTCGTGGCATTAAAATAACGCGAGGAACAGTAATCGTCGCGCTAAAGTAGGGGGACGATAGAATGTTCGTGTCTAATATATTTGCGCGACGACACACAGTCGTTGTAAGGTCATTGAGCGACGACTATCATTGGTCGCTCAGGTTTAGCGCGACGAGTATATTCGTGATTAAAATATTTGAGCGACGAAATATTTTTGTCGCATTTACTTAGGGAGACAAATATTTTCGTCGCGCAAAAAGAATAAATTCTTTAAAATTTATTTTTACGGTTGTGTATATTTAAAAAAATAAAATTTGCGCGACGGAAATTATCGTCGCGCAAAAAATAAATATATTATTATTAATATTTAATTAAATTTAATTATTTTGGTTAAAAAAATAAATTTGGTTTTTTTTTTTTTAATTTTATAAAAATAATGAAATGAAATTGCAATTAGAAAAGAGAAATATATAAAATGTTATAACATAATGTATTTAGTACAATAGAAATATTTAAAATGTAATTAAGAATGTTAAAATCTAATCAAACAACCCTCCAAGATCTACATTGTCGTCTGGCAAATGCAGCTCGGAGGTCTGGACATTGTTGACAGGGGGAGAGGTGTGGTTGCCATGCTCGGAGGTCGACGGGGGAGTAAAAGGCGGGATTGAAATGCCGGAGTGAGCGAGGGACTGTAGAATATGAGACAAATGACTCTTGAGGTCCGCCACCTCTGTCTTCAAAGCAGTCACCTCTTCATTTGACTCCGATGATGCACTGGGTCTAGGTGGCCGCTGCCTGGCATTCCCCATCCCTCGACAATATGTCCCTGGGCGCCTCCCGAGAGTTTGATCCAAGGTTTCAGTCAGGATTTGAAACCCGGCATCTGATGGAGGAACCACGGACTCGAGCGGCGTATCGGGAGGAAGCTGGGAGGCGGACTCCTGAAGAACCAACTGGCTCCTCTCAATCATCGTCGTCTGTTGAACATAACATAAAATATGAATTAAAACATTCATATAATAACTATAAAAACTTGAACGCTTACATAATAATTTAAATTAAAGGCTACTTACATGAAGGGACTCCGCCAACTCCTTCCCAGGTCGAACATAAACCTCGCCAAATACGTCAATCTCTGGGAATTTGGACCCCCCCTTAAATTGAGCAGAAAAAAAAAATGTTAGTACGAAAAAAACAAATTAATATTAATGACATATTAAAAAATAAATAAAAACGACTTTATTATTACCTGACGCCGCGCCTCCATCCTATAAGAGAAGGGCCTGGAACCTGAATGGTGGAGAAGAGTCTTCCTCTGCCTATTGCCCTTATTTGCTTTGGCCTTCTTCTGTTATACAAAAAAATAAAACGTATTAGTTGAGAGTGAAATGAAATATAAAAAATTAAATACACATTAGTAAGAAACATGTAATAAGTTTCAATTTAATATATAAAAATACCACATAATCGGCGTCTTGAAAATGACCGCAGAGCCACTGCCAACTATCCTCCCGGCCCTCAAGCTCCTTCGGGCAACCCTCTTGAAGAGCAACCTGCGGATCATCATATGCCTGAAAATGGTGATGCAGGTCGCTCTTCCACTGCTTGTACCTGTCAGCAAAGAGTCTGTTGATGTAGGCCAACAACTCTTCGCCGACGTTCTCCAAATTGTAGTTTGTCTAAAATAAATTCATTACATACATTAAATATTAGAAATAAAATTAGAAGGGAAAAACAATTAAAAGGTATAGAATACATACCGACAGGTGTCCTAACATCTCCATCCGCACCTGATCAGGCATGACCCTCCAGGACTTCCATTTGATCGGGCAATAAGTCCGAACGACGGATCCAATGTCATGGGCCAACAAGCTGTGCTGGTCAGCCGTTGGTGCAGCCCGATGTCGCGCGTCGTATGCGATGTTTATACGACTGTTGTTCACCCGGGTGACTTTGGACGTCGTCAACTGGCGACAGGGTCCTCGGGTGTTCCTCTTTGCTGCAAAGAAATATAAAATTAACATTAAATAACAAATCCTACTAACATTCTTGGTCTGAAACAACTGGAGTTGAAGGAAAATCTTTACCTGGTTGTGACCCCGACGCACTAGCAGCAGATGGCGACGTGGTGTCGGTCGTGCTGGGAGGGCGGTGACGTCGCCTAGCACTAATTGGTTGCGCCACTGATGACTCTGATGACACCGGCGCCCGAGAGACGTGGGGAGAAACTGGCACGTCCTGCGCATGTGCTACACCAGTGGGAGCTGACACCGCAGTCGGGGGAGCTGAACTAGGTGAAGTCATCACCGTCTTACGACGTCTGATAAGTTGTGACATCTGATAAGGTCTTACAATTAAAAAAAAACCTCAAAGCCTAATGAACAACAAATTCAATATTTAAAAAACAAACAGAAACATGTATTCTTTATATGGCAAAAAACAGAAGCACATTTTTTAAAGCAAACAAAATAGAAATATGTATGATATTACAAAAAACAGAAGCACATAATAAAGAAAAATCAAATTGCTGCCCAATTTTGGTTAGTTTAAAGCCCCCGAAAATGAATCAAAATACAAAAAACAGCAGCAGATGCTCCAATCAAATCTGAAATCTAACAGCAATACACCTAAAAATTCACAAATCGTACACCACAATGCAATTTCAATACAAAAACAAATCTGAAATAAAAAATACAAATCCAATAAAAAAACAAAATTGAAACAGCAATTTAAACACTTAGGATGCCGCAATACAAATACAATACAAATCCTAACCAACCATCAGACTAAGCAGCAATTTAAACAATTACAAAATAAATATACAAATTGAAACAGCAAAACAATTCCAAACTTAATCCGAAAATTTCAGAAATAAAACTTAACAATTGAAAAAATATATATCGGGGAGAGTTGGGAAATTTACCAACTGGGTTTCGAGGGAGACCGGAGAGCACGGCAGTTCGGCGGTGGCGAGCGAGACAGAGAGTGGGGGGCCGCCGTCTAACAGGGATGAGCGGAGACGGAGGAGGCGACAGACTGACAGGGGACGGAGGAGAGAGGGACTGAGAGGGATGCGAGGGGACGGAGAAGAGAGGGACTGAGAGGGATAAGTGGGGACGGAGGAGAGAGAGCGGCCCGGAGGAGCCACGAAATGCGAGGGATGAGAGGGGTCCGAGGAGAGAGGGACTGAGAGGGATGAGTGGGGACGGAGAAGAGAGGGATAGAGAGGGATGAGTGGGAACGGAGAAGAGAGGGATAGAGAGGGATGAGATAGAGGGAAAGGAGAGAGAGCGGCTGCGAGTTAGGGTTCGAATCGAAAATGCATCCGGGCTGCGACTTAGGGTTCGAGACTGAGAGACTGAGAGAGGTTGAAGACAGACCAAAACTGCGCGTTTCTTTCCCTAAATTATCGAATCTTTGAGCGACGAAATCACTTCCGTCGCGCAAAGGTAAATTTCGTACCTTGCGCGACGAAAAATTTAACGGGGTCGCGCAAGAAAGAACGAACCGCCAAAAAAAGGCGGGATTGAAAATGCCAAAAATTTGAGCACTTGCGCGACGAAATAAGTAACATCGTCGCGCAAACAAAACCCTAAACCCTAAACCCTAAACCCTAATTATTTTCAGAACCCTAAATTCTGAGAATTACATTGCGCGACGGAAATTTATATGCGTCGCCCTATAGATGATAGCGCGACGAGTAAGACACGTATTCGTCGCGCAAAGTACAAAAAGTAAACAATATGAAATGTTAGTGAATATATTGTTTTAATGGGACTACGCATTCTACGATACTTGTTTCACCGATCCAACCGTCAAACTTGGTTGTTTATACTTAGAGATCGTACACACCAAAAATTGAAAAAATGCAAGATTCATAGATGATGTTACGGGATCAAAATTTTCGACGGTTATAAACTTAAAATCACGATTTAACGGTTTTTTTAACTCCGATTTTGATGATTTTTTACGGGTGCACTATTTAACTGTATATGAATACAATGATTGAATTGGATCATCATTTAAAAATATTTACAATAGTGGATACCACAAAATTGTATGTTCTATGTAACAAACATAAACAAAATGTATTCATTTTTTTCTAATATAGTGTTTTCATGACACACGCTTTCTAGGAAAGTAGTTTCAACGATCCAACCGGTAGAGTCGTTGGTTTATACTCCAAGATCGTACACGCCAAAAATTGGAAAAAACATACTCACATACATGATGTAACGGGACCAACATTTTCGACGGTTACAAATGAAATATCAAATTTGAACGGTTAATTTAACTTCAAATTTGATGATTTTTTACGTCTACAAAACTTGACCCCGTATGAATATAATAACTGAATTTGATGTTCATTTAAAAATATTTACAGTTTAATTTCGACTTTTTTTTTAAAAAACACACTTTGAGCGACGATTACTGTACGTCGCGCAAAGTGAAACAGAAAATAAGAAATAATTTATATTGATTTTTTTAAAAGATAATTGCGACCAGGCCTTTTTTCGTCGCGCAAAATGATTTTCTATAAATAATAAATAATTTATATTGATTTTTTTAAAAGAATATTGCGACCAGGACTTATTTCGTCGCGCAAAATGATTTTCTATAAATAATAAATAATTTATATTGATTTTTGTAAAAGAATATTGCGACCAGGCCTTGTTTCGTCGCGCAAAATGATTTTCTATAAATAATAAATAATTTATATTTATTATTTTTTAAACGAATATTGCGACGAGGATATTTTTTGTCGCGCAAGATGATTTTCTATTATTTCAAAATTTTTTTGCATATTTGTTAACTTCCTCGACGAAACATGTCGTCCCGCAAAACCTCCTCTTACGACGGGTAAATTATTGCGTCGCGCAAGATTATTTTCTATTAATCAAAGATTATTGCGTATTTGTTATCTTTTGCGACGAAAATTGTCGTCCCTCAAAACCTTCTTGCGCGACGCCATACCATTATTCGTCGCGCAAACATAAGACCAGTCGTTTTATTACAGATTCTTTGGCCCTTTTTAGCAATTCCGACCTCTGTTCAATTTTTAATCTATAACTTCCTGACCGTATGTTCAAATTTCGAGTTCTTTATACGGTTGGATTAAGCACAGAAAAACAAAGAACACTTCGTGGACCAAAAGTCAAAAACAGTTACGGACGAAGATTTCCGTCCCGCAAAAATGACAACCGATCGTTTTAGACAAAAGAAATTTTTTTTTTTTGTTTAGTACAGCTCAAGTACATGAGCATTCAGATTCTTTCTCAATTTGAGATGTATATCATGAAATTGGGAAGATGTGCAACTTTCAGACCCTAATTCATTTCCTAACCGTAATAATTTGCATTTACGCCATAATTAAATTTAAAATAATTTAAGTTTATTGCTTTTTACATTAATCTTCTCAATAAGTATATCCAAATTTTTTTAACTCCGTTTTATTTTTCCACATACATATATAATTGGAAATTAGATATAACAAGTACATATATTCAACAAAAGTAGAGTTGCCAATATATTTACACTAACGTAATTACATTACAAGAAATTACCTATACTAAAACATAGTAAGTCACAAATAAATTGCATTATTCATCATCCGAACTATAATAACCTTCGTTGTCTTCGCTATCATCACTTTCAGTTTCCCAATCATCCTCCTCCACCTCCTCCTCCTCCTCCTCCTCCACAACTACATCGTATCTAGGAAGATCACCGAGGTCAATTGTAATGGATTGAATTGGTATTTCTCTTGAAGACACTCCTTCGAGCTGAAACGGTTCCTGAACAACATTTGTATCGCGAAGCGTTTCCGCATCATTTTCCATGCAAGATTCTGACCGTTGGTCAGCGACATCGACATCAGATGGGTCTAGTTCTGGTATAGCATATACGTTCCTGTGATCCATCTGCTGAACAACTTTCCACCCGCTCCCTGCTTTAGGGTCATCTACATAGACAATTTGTTTTGCCATGTTTGCCAAAATGTAAGGGTCGTCATCGTACCAAGTTCTGTTCATGTTCACAGATAGTAACCCTTGATCGATTTTAACACTTCCCTGCCTATTTGGGTTTGTATCAAACCATCGACACTTAAACATGATGACTTGGTATCGGTCTTTGTAAAGCAATTGCACAACAGTTGTGAGTTTGCCATAGAAATCAATGTCTGTACTTTCCCCTCCACCTGGAACATGGACACCGCTGTTTTGCGTACACAACTTCTCATCTCGTGCAGTCCCTAAAAACTTGACGCCATTAACATGACAACCCGAGAATAATTCAGCTCGAATTGGGCCGAATGCCAAGTTATACAACTCTTCACTGTAAGTGGGGGAATTATCTGATTTCAACTTATTCACCTAATATTATACAAAAACATTCACATGTTAGTTTGAGAATATTTCATACTACAATATATATGTTAATTACAAAACACTTATAACTTACATATTCCAAAAACCATTTTGGAAACAATTCACGGTGTTTCTTGGAATACAAATGCGATGGATGTTCTCGCTTCATCATCTCTTCATGCTCATCTAAATATGCCATTATCTCATCACAATTGTTCAATACGAACCAATGCGCTACCTCCATGTCATTTCTGGAAAACGACTCTCCTCGTACAGGATCTCCAAAGGGTCGTGCACTTTGGGCAAAAACAGAAAGTTGCTCATTTCTCACACCTCCGTCATTATTGCGCTGAGGTCGATTGAAAGCCGTGTCCACGTCTTTTAAATACATTCCACAAAAAGTAAGCGCCTCATATTGAACCCAAGCCTCTACAATTGATCCTTCGGGCTTCGCTCTGTTGCGTACGCTTTTTTTCAGCTCTCCGAGTAGCCTGCCAAAATAAAATGAAAAGATGCAAATTAGCAAGTAGGAAGCATGAGATAATGATGCTTACACAAATGATGATGATTATATACCTTTCTATTGGATACATCCAGCGATAGTTGACTGGACCAGCAAGCAATGCCTCTTCTGGTAAGTGAACCATCACATGAATCATACTCGTGAAGAAAGCCGGAGGGAATATCATCTCAAACTTGCATAACACTTGGACAATGTCATGGCGCAACTGATCAATGTCTGTCTTTCGCAACGTTTTTGCCGTCAGTTGGGAAAAAAATCTGGACAACAATATGATTGGCTTCACTACATCTTCCGGCAATAGGTGTCGAATCCCCACAGAAAGTAGGCGTTGCATAAACACATGACAGTCATGGCTCTTGAGTCCAGTAAATTTACCCCCATCAACATTCACGCAACGTGCGATATTAGAAGCATATCCGTCAGGAAACTTAACAGACGATACAAACTGTAGAAACTCTTTTCTGTCATTCGGTTTCATGGAAAAAAATGCAAGATCTCTTATAGCTTTATCACTGCCCCTTTTCAGCCATAAACCCCTTCGTATGCCCATTCTTTCCAAATCAAGACGAGCTTTTATCGTGTCCTTTGTCTTCTCCTTGATATCTAGAATCGTTCCTATCAATGTGTCAAACACATTTTTCTCAACATGCATAACGTCGAGATTGTGCCTCAATTTTAGTTTCGACCAATATGGAAGCTCAAAAAACATAGACTTGTGCGTCCAGTTCATATGTGTAGCAGGTCTGGTCCGACTAACTGTTTTCCCAAACGGAGCAAAATCCAAACGATTAAGCTGTTCCAAGAGCTGATCACCGGACGATTCTCTAGGTCTTGCGCGACGCTCTTTGTTCCCGTCGAACTCTTTATCCTTTTCCCGCCACTCGTGGTCCCATGGCAACCATCTTCGATGCCCAAGGTAACACACTTTTCCAGCGTGCCAACCAGAAGTTACATCTTCCTTGCATACAGGGCATGCCATATAACCCTTTGTGCTCCACCCCGACACCATTGCATATGCGGGAAAATCATTCACAGTCCACATAACTGCCGCCCGCAAAGTGAACATCTTCCCAGTGGATTTATCGTACGTGCGCACACCATTTGTCCACAAATCCTTGAGCTCATCAACCAACGGCCTTAAGTACACATCGATTGACCTGCCAGGATCCTCAGTGATCAAAACAGTCATCATCATGTACTCCTTTTTCATGCATTTCCACGGCGGCAAATTATATGGGAATACGAAAATCGGCCAAGTGCTGTGGTGTTGGTTTAGAACCCCGTACGGATTGAATCCGTCAGTGGCAAGTCCCAACCTAACATTTCGGGGATCAGCAGCAAACTCGGGGAACGTTCGATCGAACTCTTTCCATGCCTCCCCATCTGCAGGATGCCGCATCACATCGTCGTCTACCCGTTTTTCCTTATGCCATCTCATGTCTGTGGCAGTATGCGTCGACATATACAATCGCTGCAATCTTGGCTTCAGGGGCAAATAACGCATGACTTTTTGTGGAACCTTAGTAATTCTATTCTGAGACGTCTGTTTGAACCTTGACTCATTGCATATAGGGCATGTATCCAATGTTTCATACTCTTTGTAGAATAACATGCAATTGTTTTTGCAAGCGTGAATTTTTTCATAACCCAATCCAAGACCACTCAACATCTTCTGTGCATGTTTGTGGTCTTTCGGCAAACAATTGTCCGTCGGAAGCATTCTCTTGAAAACCCCCAAAAAGTAATCGAAACACAGGTTCGACATACGATACTTTATTTTTCCGTGCATTAGCTCCACAATCGCCGTAAGAACGGAAAAGCTCTCGCACCCCGGATATAACTCTTGGTTGGCATTTCTTAACAGTTCTTCATACTGTTCAAACTCTGCACTATCCATTGGTGTAGGCACGTCATCTTCCCCTTCCTGATTGCAACCGGTTGATGCAAATGGAAAAACATCATTTATAATATCCATGACTTGTTCATTAGCATCCACAATAGGTTCAACATTGTCCACTCTTGTGGCCCTTGAAGACGAACCAATGTCTAATTGTTCCCCGTGATGGTTCCACCTACTGTATGTCTCAATCATTCCATTCCTTACTAAATGAAATTGAACATTTTCAATTGTATCCCACAACATGTTGTTACACCTCCTACAAGGACATCTGATTCTAGTTGCACCCGGGTTGTGTGACCGTGCAAAGTGAATAAATTCCTCGATTCCATCCAAGTATTCGTCTGCGCACCTGTTAGGGTTCTGTATCCACCTTCTGCTCATAATTCCTGGAACCACAATCACAATACAACAATTACGTTGTATTCTTAGAAAATCATAACGTCACCTTATGCCTCCGGTAAGGGCCCTATCCCATTCGGAAATGCATAGTCATGCCACGTAATTTACAGCTACATGAGATTAGATTTCGACGTGGATGAATTTCGGCAGCATCTCGCTACAGTTCTTGAGGTGTACCGTAGATATCAAATACCTACGTACCACCCGAAGAACGTACCGAGATGACACCGAGATCTCCACAATCGAAACCTAATCCTGTAGCTGTAAACTACGTGACACGACTATACATTTCCAAACTGTCCAAAATATGGGACAATTCAAGAATTAATTGGACCGTAGTCGTGGATTACCCACCCATGCGCGGTCCAACTAACCTCGAACGGGAACTAAGCTTTACAATAAAAAATGTATGAAGTTAATTTCAATTAACTTCATACATTGCCGTGCATAATCTAACAACAGAATACAAATATAATTTCACAAAAACAACATATACAGAAATTAAATTGATATTTTAAATAAATACAAAAGAAATAAAATACCTTCAATATGTCTTGAACTGATTTGCAGCTGAGAAAATGGAGAGAACGGAGACAGAGAGGGGCAGAAGCAGAGGCAAAACTGATTTTTCAGTTTTGCCTCTGCAATGGATGAAACGAATCTGTTAAAGAAGACGGCTTTGCGCGACGAATACGAACATTCGTCGCGCAAATAAATAAGTCGCGCAACCTCCACTTCAGCGACGCGCAAAGTCATGCCGACATCATATTTTTGCGCGACGAATAATTTCTTTCGTCGCACAGTTCAAAATCCCTCGCGCAAAATTGACTTGCACGGCGCGCAAAGGCATGCCGACATCACACCTTTGCGCGACGAATAATAGTTTCGTCGCATAAGTATGTTAGTCGCGCAATATAGAATTTCTGTCGCGCAAAAGCCCAATTTGACACGCACGCAGCCACGATAGCCACCTTGCGCGACCAATGAACGATTTCGTCGCACAAAGTTGTGGCGCGAAAAATCATTAACACTGTTTGTTTTCCCGCTATTTTTTTTGCGCGACGTATAATTTTTTGGTCGCTCTAAACATCCTAATGCGACGAATATTTATTCGTCGCGCAAACATTTGTCGCTCTAAATCAATGAAAAACATATGATTTAATGGTTTTGTATATCTTACCTTGTGCGACGGACATATGTTTTGTCGCGCAAAGATCTCATATGCGATGACTTTATTCGTCGCGCATAAATTAGGCGCCATAATATTTGTTCGCGGTTCTTCCCCCTTCTTTTACGCGACGGATATGTTTTTTGTCGCGCAAATATCTCATATGCGACGAGTTTAATCGTCGCGCAAGAATTAGGCGCCAGAATATTTGTTGGCGGTTTTTTCCCCCTTGTTTTACGCGACGGTAGGCTTTGCTGTCGCGCGAAGGGTTTTAGCGCGACGAATGTTATTTGTCGCTCCTTTTTGCGCTACGCATATTATTATTCGTCGCGCTATGATCTTTTATGCGACGATTTGTTCTTCGTCGCGCAAAACGTCGTCGCGCAAATAGAAAAACGTACTAGTGTAATACTTCATAGGCCATATGTCAATGCATCATAAATTATTCCGCGTAATATGGTTGAAGATTCTTTCATCGACAACGCCATTCTACTGATAATACTTATATTTGATTTAATCATTTTCCCGTTGATATGGACTTCATAATTAATAACTTAGATTTATATAGTTTTCAGATCCGTCGCGGATTTTGGTTGAAACTTTTACTTCTTAAAAAAAAATTATTATTATTATTCTGAGTATTTTTTTTGAGTATCTTCTTGACTATATAGTGTATTCGTCAATGATCTATATTTTCATTAGAGCATCCGCAGTGGCTGTTCAATAATTTAATACAATATTAGTTTAATAAATTAAATTATTTTGGCATCTATTAAATTGAATTACAGTTATTCTTGCAATGATACAGTTCAATAGCTTCAGTTTATTGTCATGTGGGTCTCATGATTAGCCTATTGGAATTCAGTAGAGGGTTCATCACATTATAGCACCCTCTATTGCAATTGCATCTATTGCAATGAACTAAATCACACTATTGAAGTTGATGTAAACATTTTATTTGGAATTGATGAATGAATAGGTCAAAACAAAATCTAAGACCTGCATAGATGAAAACAAATGCAAATCTGGCAATTTTCATTTATTCTAAATACAATAAAGAATTCAGAAAACAGTAGTGAAACTATGAGATAACATAACAATGTTCACAAGCAGAAATGCTTTAGATTTTGAACTTTTATATTCAAGTTTGAATAGACATCATTTATTTATCTTGAATGTTAAACTTTTAGTTAAAGGAAATTTTTAAAAAAATGTAAGAGTAGGAAGAGGCCTAATTCTTTACTTTTGCCCTGGACCATAAAAAACTCAAGCCGGTCCTACAAAACATTCTTCAGTTTTTACAAGCAAGTTTTTCAAAGTTTAAATCCTGATATCTTTTTATTTTTATATTTCTAGTAATTTGAGAATTGTTTGTTGCATAACAAACATTAGAATTCACTAGACAATTTTCTAAAGGAACAACTCTTCACAAAATGATCATGCATTAGAGCTGAAACAAATTTTCAAACGTTCACATTCATCACGATGTCGGCATATAAAATATATGGGTGACTGAAACAGTAAAAGTATTTGAACTTCCATAGTCATATTTCCAAATCTGAGTTCCATAACTCCACTCCTACTTGAATGAGGACAATAGAAACACATGAAGCTAGGAGAGAGGGAAAGAGAACATACGCGGGTGGGCAGCAGTGGACCCATGAATTTTTCAGCGGAGGTGCAATTCTTAAAAGCTAAAAGCTATAAAAGAAAAAAAATAAAAAAAACTAAATATCCTTATAATTTAAACAATACTAATGTTATTCATAATTAATTGAAAAAAATAACATTACAATTAACCTACAATTGTTGCCGACGAGGTTTCATATATCATGAAAACATCGCATTATATTTGCATTACTAATACAAGAAAAAACATCTTTCTCAATGTAAACAACCAAGCTGTCACTCAACCATTGATTCCTTATAGTCTATAGGATTACGTATAGAAGCTAAACGACGACATTAACGTGTGAGAAACGTTGATGCTGATATGCATATATGTCTTTGGCGTTGGTTCAAAGACAGCCGGGCCATCGTAGACTAGATATATAACGTTGGAACAAACACATTAGTAAAGAGGAAGAAACAATTTGACTTTCAAAGGGACAAAATATTTAGGTTTTTTTAAATAATTAAGTTCATTTTAGTAGGACATATTATACAAAAATCCATATAGAATGTATTTAGAAATAAAAACTCAAAACTAGCCACTTATCATTTTTTAATTGATTATTAGTGTAAAAGCCTTGGAAAACATAAAAATTACAACAATGTCATCAATGGTTGTTTCCATTTGGGTCCACGTCATCAACTAAAAGTATATACATGTTGATATATGGAAAAATAATACAACTTACCTGGTGATTTACGACCCATTTTGTAACTTTTCATTTTTCATTTTCAGTTTGTATATATATATTTTAAAGCGTACAAGAAAATGTATTGGAGAAAGAAAGATATTCAGAAAGATGGACGAATGATGGTGCAAGAGAGGTAAAAGAAAATATGTTCATAAAGTACTACATATAATGAAAACACCAACCGAAAAAACTTTTTATATTCCCGTAGAAAAAAAGTTTTTCTGCATAAATGGAGACAAAACTAATATATCGTGTACAAATACTTGCCACACACGTCCTCATCCATTCAGTCATCATATCTCCATAGAATCTTAGTTTTTGCTCTCATATTGAGTGGGACTAATGTTGAAACTCACAAGTCTTCATCACTAAGTCTTCACAATAATTTTACCAAAAAAAAAAGTCTTCACAATAAATTCACTAGTCTTCATCACTAAGTTTCAGACTTTGAAAAGTCTTCCCAGTATTTTCTTTCATATATATCACTTTTCTTTTCTTGATTGCAAGACAGTTTGGGGAAGAAAGACTTTGGAGTTTTTCATGCACTTGAGTCAAGGTCTTTGTCTCTTATTGAAATTGGAATAATGAAATGAAATTGATAGAAGTGAGAGATTTCTTGGATTTAGAGATAAGAAAATTCAGAGAAGGTTTTATTGTGTGCTTGAGTGTGATATATGTCCTACCTAATGTGGTTATCTTTTTGGTTGTTTATTGCTCGTTGTCCATGATATGAGTATGGTGCAAGTTGAATTGAAAATTCCTATTATAGTCAATTTGAATTGAGGGGGTGCAAGTTGGATTGAAAATTCTTATTGCAGCCAATTTGGATCCAAAGGTTTTCAACTTATTGCAACCAATTTGGATCGAAAGGTTTTCAACTTTGGCACGTCCAAATTAAATCCGATGTCCAAAATTTCGAAAAGAATTGGATTGGAATGAAAATGTATCTCAAAATTTTGAATATTCCAGACTCCAAAATATATTGGTGTTTCAAGTTTGGATTACTAAACTTTACGTTAAACTAAATATGACATATCATTTGAGACTGCTTCTATAAGAAGTACTTATGCTCATAACCGCTTTTGTTCGAAGCACATTTATTAGAAGAATGTTGAAATTTTTATTAAAAATGCAAGTGCTTCTTAGAAAAACACTTTGACGGGTGCTTCTCCAGAAAGCGATGTTATAAACCATAAGCAGTTTACATTTTTTTTGCCAAGAGCAGTAAAAAAATGCTTTTAGTTGTTAGAAATCGCTTTTATATCTTCCATAAACATTCCCAAATAGGACCATAATGACCAAAGACAAGTTGTTCCACAAGAACAACATCTAAATACAAACATATCAATAAAACGAACTGGAAGCAACCCTTGGTCGAGTTGGAGTTAATTGATATAAAACATCTAGTTTTATTTTCTGGAAGGAAGAAAAAAACTATAAGAAATAGGCTTTCGATTTCCATGTAAAATATGGAAAGATCATCCGAAGAAGATATTAGAAATGGACCGGCCGATATAGGGAGACTTGGGTTCGTAATCAGTCCAAAAAACAAAGTCTTGGTCAGTCAACGGAGGGAAACAGAACTTGTTGCCCCTACTTATAAATTTCACGAACTTGCCTAGTAACCCCCTACAACTTTTTTTTACTAGCAAAAGAACACTTTCGATTTAGTTTCTGCCTCACAGATCATCCTTATTTCTAGAAGGTTCTTCTTATCTTCTAATCTCTCCAGAGAGCTTCCATTGAGGGATCCCTCAAATAAGCTTATTTGAGGGACACCCCTTGTAGGCCCCACTCCGGATTATATTTCACTAATCCAAACCGTCTATTTTGTAGATTCTCATTCAAAGATCATCTCTACAAAAAATCACTTGAATCCGATATCATTTGACCACTCAATTGTGTTATTGAAATTTGAGTACTTTCTTGATGCACCGTTGTTCGTTGATTTTGTAAGACACAATTGGATATCGAAACGGTTTCCGATTTGTCTAATTTTTTGTAAGGATGATCTATGAAAGAAGACCTAAAAAATAGATGGTTTGAATCATTGAGAAAAAAATTGTAGGGTACCCTAAAGGGCGTCCCTCAAATAAAATTATTTGAGGGATCCCTCAATAGAAGGGGACTGCTAATCTCTCTATTCACTCCTATCCCACATATAAAAAGGCTACTTATGGCTACACGGGCCGTGGGTACAGCCTAGGACCTGACAAAGATGTCTTATTATTTTACATGCTCATGTGAAAATTTAAACAGCTCAACTTAGCTCAACTCAACTCAACAATCAATTTTGGAAACCAAAAGCAGCACGATCTTGAGAACGCCAATTTCAAGAACAACAACATACAAAAAAGAAAAAGAAATAAAAGTTAAACTTGTGTCAAGTAAGAAAAAGTATTTAATTATTTGGACGAAAGTAAATTATGTACCCATCTAAACAAAATCATAGATTGTCGTTTGAAGTGGATGGTTGCTCCTTTGAATACCAATATCAATATGCCTCTGCTTTTGAAGGTTATCTTCATGATCAACGTCGTCGTTAGTAGTAGCCTGATGGTCCCTTTCTTTTTCTTTCTTGGTGATTTTTTTGGGAATGAAGTGGGAGAGAGGAAAAGGTCGGGTCAACACCAATGCCTCGATTGGATTTCTGGCTTGCGAGAGGGCTCTTTCAATCTTCAGGCAAAATTGAAAGTTGGATCAAGTTGAGAAGAGCGGGCGCGCACCAGCTGCACCCTGATGGCTTGATTCCACTAGCCCTCTTTCATAGGTTTCGTAGGCGTGCCATTGTTGGAGATGAAACTAGCCCAATAGACCTGGTGTATGTAATTTAGAGTGCTGTATTTTATGGGTTTGCGCTTATTCTGGACTTATGATCAAGCCATTATGCTCCAAGGGGAGTATTGGCTCAGATGAGTTCTTTTCTATGCCTCAATTAAGAGGACTTCAATTTTCTTTCAATCGTGCGTTTATGGCTTGGTAGATTCAACTGCACCAAAATGGATTCAGCTGCATCATCAACTTGTGATACTCGCAAGTGCACGAACCGTTGGTAGTTTAGCGTATGTAAGTGCGAGGTCGATTCCACAGGGATTGGTGATTGAATGATCCAATTCAATTTTCCTACACAAAACAAAAATGAAAACAAAAGAAACAAAACAAGAAGAAAGAATGTACATTAATTGAGAACATGGAGAATTTTTGGAGGGAAGAGAAAGTGTTTGAGAACATGGGGAATTTGGAAGAGAGTAGAGAAGTGTTTGAGAACATGGGGAATTTGGAAGAGAGTAGAGAAGTGTTTGAGAACTTGGATGATTTTTGAAAGGGAAGAGAAATGTGTTTGAGAACTTGGAGAAGAGAAAATGTGTTTGAGAGATTTGGAGACTTTTGGAAGAAAATGTGTTTGGGAGCTTTGAGGATTTTTGAAGAGAAGAGACATGTGTTTGAGGAACAAGGAGGCTTTTGGAGAAGAAAGTAGAGAGATGTTTGAGAGCATGGAGAACTTTGAAAGGGAAGAGACATGTGTTTAGGGTTTGGAGAATGTTTGGAAGAGAATAGAGAAGTGTTTAGGAAGTGTTTGAGAATTTGGACAAAGACAATTTAGTAGAATGATCTTATTACAACAATTGAGAATTACAAAGGGAAACTAAGAGAATTTGAGGGAGAGAAGGGAAGGGAGCTCTAGAGAAGTGCTTGAGAGCTCCCCCCCTTGGGGTGTTATTACAAACTTAGAGAACTTCCCTATTTATAGGCCTAAGGGAAGTGAAAAATCTGAATTATACAATTGAATTTTCTAAACACACTAACTTCACCAACTTACAACACTTAATTCACCTAACACACTATTGCATTTGAAAACAATTCCTCTTGTCTTTAGGCTTAGTGTTGCAACTCCCACTTCATCATCTTTTGGCTGATTTGGCTGCTGCAAAATTCCACTCAAATATAGGTATTGAATATGCTTCACCAAACTTTCCCACAATCAACAACACTTCATCATGCATATGTCATGCATGACAATGCATTGCAGCCAGCTTGTGGGCTCGTTTTGGGCTTGTGGCTTCAATCTGAAAAATCTGGAAAAATATGGATCTTGAAGCTCTTTGTCTTATCTTTCCAAGCATATGCAGACCAACTCAAGGAAAAATCGGGAAGGCCTTCAAATGTGATTTTTGGCCCAGTAACGCAGATGCTGCCGAATTTGACCTTAAGTTGCCAAAACATGTATAACTTTCCCTAGAAGACTCGGAATCATGAACCGTAAAATTATACAGAAACTAGACTTCCGTATCTTTCCAATGATGTATGGCTCATCATCTGGTTCTTCTTGAGAAAGTACAGTCCAATCCGTGAAGTTGACTGATCTGCAGACACCATTTTGAGCTAACTTGTCTCCAAAATGCAATTAGTGAGTCACAAGCTTATTACACTGAAACAAACCCAAAACAAATTAAAAGCACAAGTTTAACTCAAAAACATCACCAAATCATAAGTTAAAAGGGTACAAAATGATATGTAATTTATGCACCGATCAAATACCCCCAAACCTAGATTTTGCTAGTCCTCGAGCAAAACAAAAGGAAAACAAAGGTAAAAACAAACAAGAAGTTAACTAGACCACTTTCGTAGGTAACTCGATTACATTTAGCATATGCAACAAGCCTTTAAACCTCTAGGCATCCCTAGTAGGAGGAGTTGTGTCTCCTGAGGGTTTAACAGATACGATACCCACAACGGCGCCAAAAACTTGTTGCGTTGATACAGCTGCACCAAAATGGATTCAGTTGCATCCTCAACTTGTGATACTCGCAAGTGCACGAGCCGTTGGTAGTTTAGCATATGTAAGTGCGAGGTCGATTCCACAGGGATTGGTGATTGAATGATCCAACTCAGTTTTCCTACAAAAACATAAATGAAAACAAAAGAAAAAAAAGGTTTTGTACAACACTTGAGAACATTGAGAGTTTGGATGAGAATAAAGAGAAGTGTTTGAGAAAGAGAAGGGAGAAGAGTTTTGGGAAGTGTTCAAGAACATGGGGGCTTTGGAAGAGAGTGTTTGAGAACTTGGAGAAGTGTTTGAGAATATTGAGAATTTGATGAAGGAAGTGAGAAGTGTTTGAAGAAATTTAGAAGAAGAGAGGGGTTGAGAATTTGGAGGATGTTTGTGAACTTGGAGAATGTTTATGAACTTGGAGAATTTTAGAACTTAGGGAAGGGAGAGAAGGGTGTTTGTGAAGTGTTTGAGACATGGAGACTTTAGAGAATTTGAAAGAGAATAAAGAAGTGTTTGGAGAATTTAAAGAAAGAAAATTTAGTAGAATGATCTTATTACAACAATTGAGAACTACAAAGGGAAACTATGAGAATTTGAGGGAGAGAAGGGAAGGGAGCTCTAGAGAAGTGCTTGAGAGCTCCCCCCCTTGGGGTGTTATTACAAACTTAGAGAACTTCCCTATTTATAGGCCTAAGGGAAGTGAAAAATCTGAATTATACAATTGAAAAATCTGTAATTTATGCACCGATCACTTAACCACACAGAAAAACCAATGTTAAGGTTAATGTTCCGTTGATTGGGCTCACAAACCTAATTTAGGCCCACGGTAACCCTGTATTGGGCTATTATTTAATTAATTAGGGACCGATGGTATAACTCGGGCATGAATGAGCCCTTGTTTTCAAGCTAGGGAAGCCTTATTCTGACCTAAAACCCTTATTCTTGGCCTGTCCAATGAAAAATTCAAATATATAAAAGTGGGAAAGTAAATTACTACAAGAGAGGATATGAAGTAGGTAAATGACATGTATTTAAAGTGCAACTAAAGTAAACTTCGGAAAGAAAAAGGTTCCAGATGTTGGTGATTTCTTTATCCAGCTCTAGTATGATAACAAATTGAAACAAAAGCCAAAGATTTCTCCATTTAGCTACTTTTAAAAAACAAATTACAATCTTGAAGAGATTGAAGATTTCTCTATCCAATCTACACATGTTTCTGCTATTTAGTAGAACCTAAACTGATTGTTTAAACAAGAATCATACCATGGAGATGACAGAGCAATGAAAGATAAACGCAAGAGTTGTCAACTGGTTATCTAGGTAGGCAGTTGACTATTTGGAAATCTTGAAGTTTTGTTCAAGTGTTTACAAGATGTTGTGTCTGATTTTGGAGGAGTCCCCTTGTGCTGCTGTTGAACCTCTATATGTATAGGCAGAAGATCTTTACAGTTGATGGTGAAGGCTGGAGGATGACATTTGAGTGTTGCCCAAAGTCAGCTGCCGATTTGCCCTCGTGAGTCGATTCATAGGTAGTAGAAGAGATATCTCAGATGGAACCATTGGTTTCAAGGGGTATTCCTTTGATTTGTCATCCTTTCGCAGCTGAAGATCCAGTCGGAAGACGGTTCCTCTTGGTTTTGCCGTCCATTATCTAGCATGCTTTCTTGCTGAGAGAGACAGCAATCAAGTCATTCTTAATGGCGAGAAACCATCTTCAGACCATCATTTGGGTCAACTAGTAATGCTTACTTACCTTCTTGACTTTAGTGTGGGTTAAAATGAGGCTTGTTGAGGTATGGGCTTCTAAAGGAATTTTGTCAATTCTCGGCCCAAATATGAGAAAACCATTTTCAGTTTGAAAGGAAGAGATTGGGTCTGGGCTACATGCAGCTTTATTTAAAGAATAAACCAAATTTGGTCCATTTCCAAATATGGTACAAACATAGCCATTGCTCCATGAGTAGTGGGGTTTCTACAGAGGCGTAAGAAGGTGCAGTCGCACCTGCCCTTGCCAGAAAAAGCAATGGTGGTGGCTGGGTTTGCCCCTTTGATATGTGTTGAAGGTGCCCACCACTTGTTTTAGAGAATGCCTCAACAATGTCTTATATTTGGCTGCTACACTGTTGTGCTTTGCAGGCGCAGCGCACTTAATTTTTTATATATTTAAAAACATGGCCAAAAAGCCTTAGTCTTTACTCCACGCCACGCCACAAAATCTACAATCAAATTAATCCATGTACGAATACAATAACATTCCAAGCTCAACGGCGGAGAGGATTTAGAGCAAGTTTGGGATTGCTGTTACTTTAAAAAAAGTTTCTTCTACTGTGCTTTAAAAATAATTATCTATAAAGTAAAGCAGCTACATGTTTGGTAAACAATATTTTTAAAGTTTTGTTAGTACAAAAAACAGTGTCAAAACTGTTTGGTAAAATTTAATATAAAAATGTTGTAACTGTGAATAATGATTAAAATAGACTGTTGAAAGTATTATGCGCTAATCATGTGGTGGTAATAGTGGTGGTGGAGGTGGTGGTGGTGATGATGGTGGAAGTGGTGGTTGTGGTAGTGGAGATGGTGGTTGTGGAGGTGGTGGTGGCAATGGCAAAGTGGTGGTGGTGGTGGAGGTGATGGAGGTGGAGAAGGAGGTGGTGGTTGTGGTAGTGATGGTGGCGAAGGCGGAGATGGATGTGGTGGTGGTGGAGGTGGTGGTGGTGATGAAGGTTGAGGCAGTGGTTGTGATAGTGGTGGTAGGGATGGTGGTTGTGGAGGTGATGGTGTTGAAGGTTGAGGATGAAATGGTGGTGGCGGCATGATGGTGTTGGTGGTGGAGGTGGAGGTGGTGGAGGTTGAGGAGGAGGTGGTGGTTGTGGTGGTGATGGTGGCGGAGAAGGAAATGGTGGTGGCAGTGGCGGTCGGTGGTGGTGAAGGTGGTGGTGGAGATGGTGGAGTTGGATGTGGAGGTGGAGGTGGTGTCTTAAAAAAAATTAATGATGGTATTTTTGGAATTGAAAAAAGTCATTAACTGCTCATCTCTAATTCTTTTGAAAGCAGCTTTGAAAGCAACTCATAACCTGCTTTTAAAAGCTGTTGTCAAAATGCCACTACTTATAAAATAATCGGGATATTTTAGATTTACCAGACACCTTAAACTGCTTAACTTTAAAGTGAAGTAGGTTTTTGACGAAAAAAAGCAATCTCAAATGAGGCCTTAATCCTTGAGTGGAATTGCTTTTCTTGAAACTGGAAGATTTCTCTTTGCTTGCTGTAGACCCACAAGGTGAGCTCACGCCACTTTGCTTCTTAAATAAATATATATAAAAAATCTTTTCTTATGGTTTTGTTCTAGGTTTTATTTTTATTTTTAAATTCTTCAGTTGTTTCTATTCTTTTATTTTCTATAATATGTTTTATAATTTTTTATTTTTTATGATTTGGCTCTCTATATATTCGTTTAATCATTAGCAAACTCAAAGAAGCTACATAGTGCATAACTTGAGGTATGCATTTTGATTTGTTTAATGAATTGATACTTTGATATGCATTTCGATTAGATTAAGTTATATTGATTTTCGTAAAATGAATTGATGATTCAATATGAATTTTGATAGACTAATTATGTAATTGATATACTGTATAGACGGTAGTCAATTAGTCATAGAGCTAAGACTCTTATTTGTTTTAATTATATAATTATGAAACGGTACTTTAAAAGAAAGTATCTAAATCTTTATTTGAATAATTATGGTAGTTCTAATCCTCCTTAAAATAATCCGGATAGGGTTTTAAAATTGCCTCTTTTTTGATAAAGTCCTGAATCCGCCACTGATGAGGCCTGTACTTTTGGATCCCAAAGACGAGGAAAGATCAATATTGACATTGTTATCATCATCAACTGCCATGACAGCTGGCGAGGGTTCATGATCATCCACAATACTATCATCGCCACCATCACCATCCTGATCGTACACTAGGTGGACCCCACAACTTAGTATTTTGAGCTTATCGGGCAAAGCAAATGTGAATGTCACTTGACATATCCCTCCATCCAGCTGTCCCCAGGATATATCCCACGGGTAATAATCACTGTTGTGCGCGCGTAGTCTGTGGGAATTAGTCAAGTCTAGATACTGAAGCTTCGGTAACTGATCATGTTCAAATATACTTTATAGTGTTTAAATATTTTCCAGTGATTTGCAATTAAAAAGAAGATCTTTAAGATAATAAATACTGGATGATATAGTTGTAAGGTTCTCACAATCATGTGCGTTTAAATCTTCAATAAATTATCAGGGGGACCAGCTCTCCGACAGTATTTCAAATGTCAATGAAGGCTCAAAATGGTAATTGTCTGGTTCGGAATGTCATCTGTAGGTGCTGTTGATTGAAACTTGTGGAAACAAAACAAAGATCTTCCATCATATGGTATTGTGGGATCGTGAGTTCCATGATAGGTAGAAGGAAGTTTTTTATTAGGGTAATTTCTAGAATTGATATCTTCTTTGGTTTTCATTATATTTCCTTGATCGTGAGTTCCATGATCGAGAGTACTAATGGGTTTTCAGTGTCTTTTATTTGATTTAGACCATCCGTTTGTTTTGATTGAATCAGCCAACATCTTTGGTTATCTTTTTTATCCACAGTACCTACCTGCTTAGTGTAATTTGTGCTTCGTGATTTTGACAATCACTTTTTTGTCCCTTTTAGATTGCTGTTGATTGCCTAAGAACTGTGTCAGATGTATCTGTTTTTCAGCAAGCTCAAATCCAGAAATCCTTGGAGCGCATCCATTACACAGGGCTAAATACTATACCTGTCTCTTTTTTTTTTGGATGTCTTATGTGTTCATGTCAGGAACAGAGAAATATTCAAACACACACACACATTTCAAAGTAGGAAGATAAAATTTGATGTTTATCAAAACAGATAGTTACAAGCGTGAGTAATTTAATTGTGTTTCAATTCTGTTAAACGTGCAATGTTGTCTCCCTAGGCTAGGTTCCTTCTATATATGGACATTAAGCTTAGAAGATCTAGTAATTTCGTGGTGCACCATTTGCAACAGCTCCAGGGAAGAGAAGGGCTTTTACAACAGGAACATGACAAGATCACTTGCAATCAATTGGGAAGAATGAAGGAAAAAGAAGAAACATTAAGCCAGATATGCATGGAACTCTGTAACATTGAAGGAAAAAGAAGAAACATTAAGCCAAATACACGAGTTTTACATTTACCTTTTCTTAAATATATATTTCCACAAAACACAACCACTAACAGATGTATAAACACGAATATTAAACTTGAGCTCATTCACAAGATATACATCTCCTTCAGAAGCTACCCATGCAGCTGAGGGACGCAGAGATTGGCCTTCAAGAACCCCCTCAACAAACCCTAACATCGACTGCATAGAGAGAGAGAGAGAGAGAGAGAGAGAGAGAGAGAGAGATGCTTAGGTTTTCGCGACAGAGGGAGAAAGAGAGTGGTGGTGGTTGTGGAGCGACGATGGAGAGAGAAACCGCTGAGAGAGGAAGAGAGCGCGAAGAGAGAGCTGCGCGAGAGAGAGAAGAGTGAGGGTAATCAGTGAGCAATAAGTCGGCAATAAGTATCTATTTATATGAAGGTTAGCTTGGTACTTTCAAGTTTGTTAAGTGATTATACGAGAATAGGGCTTTGCCAAAGTGACCATATGAGCCAATTCCCCTTTTCTCTTTTAGTTTCCTGCTAAAAATAATGCATTATTATTAATAATTATGCTCATAATTGTAAGAGGTTTGCTGCCATTTATGCCACTTTATTTTGCTTTCCATGAGAGAAGATAAGATTTATTAATTTGCAAATCTTTAACCGAAAATTAAGTTGAAAGATTGAAAGTTCAAATTTCATCACACAGTTCGCACACTGGATTGAAGAGGCATCTCTTTATGGATTATCATGTGTCATTACTAGTATGAATTCATTCTTCCCGACTGATGAAAATTGCATTTTATGTATATATGCTTTTAGTAGTGGGTTCAATTTCTCTAAAGACTAGAGCTAAATTTGAATTAGATGTTTAATCAAAAGATGTAATGATTAACATGGATTTTGATAGATAAGTGGCAATGCATAATTTATGTTGAAATCCCTAGTAGTTTGGGGAAAAAAGGACTTGTTGCTAGAAATAACATACTTAGTGACCAACAGATCTGTAGCAGCGTGCATATGAATTGCAATCATTAGCTTAGATGCTCCTGCAGTTGATAGTATTATGCTGTCGGACGCAAGTTGTGAAGACATTGAGGTCATATTTAATTGCATTTTCTAATAGTATAGTTCTGCATTTCTCTTTTCCTTGCTATATTTGGTGGTTGTCGCCTTACTGTCGGAATCTCCTTTTTTCTAATGGTTAAGTCTAATGGTTGTTTAACTTTGTGATTGCATTAAGTTTGGTGACCCTCTTATTGTTATATGCCAAACGATATATATATTTCCATGTGATAGACTTATGCTTTCTAAGGCAAATCTGAAATATACTGTAATTTTCATTTTCTTTGGTTCAACTGCACAGGTTTTAAATTATTGCTTTCCCTTGTTTTATCATTCTCATGTGTGTATGCATGGATGGATCAATGTGAAGATAATAATCTTCAGGTCCCAATTGTGATATTCTCAATTATCATTATTATTGCTTGACACTTAGTATCTCCAGGTCACAGATTGGGTTTTCATGATAGATTGGTGGATTTGATCATGGGTTGTATTACTATTGCGATGTGGTCTAATTAATCCTACCATGGTCTCAGACAAGGGAATCCCCTATCACCCTATCTTTTTTTGATTTGCGCGGAAGGGTTATTAGCTTTGTTGAATACTACACATTGGCAAAAACAACTTCATCGTGTTGCTGCTGCCCAGGGAGCTCCTACTCTGACACCCTTGTTTTTTTTGTTGATGATAGTTTGTTATTTTGTAATGCTCATCTATTTGATTGTCATTCCTTGCTGACTATTCTTAGGTCATATGAGAGGGCATCTGGGCAAAAAAATAATTTTGATAAATCAATGGTTTGTTTTAGTCCAAACACTGATCTAGTGATGCATCAGTTAATTTCTAGCATGATTGGGGTGAGTATTGTCCCCTGTCATGAGCGATACCTTGATTTACCTGCGATTGCGAGGCGAAGCCGCTCTCAAATGTTTAAGCATGTACGTGATATGTTATGGAGTAGACTACATGGATGGAGTTCAAAGTTGCTTACTTCGGCTGGGAAAGAGGTGCTCATCAAATCGGTGGCTCAGGCACTTCCCACTTATACTATGGGGGTTTTCCAATTGCCGCATGCCTTATGTTAGGATTTTTCGGCGATAATTGCCCGTTATTGGTGGGGGAAAGCAAGGAAATGCAGTATCCATTGGATGAGTTGGAGGAAGCTTTGTAGGCCTAAGGGGGGCTTGGATTCAAAAATTTTGAGGCTTTTAATAAAGCTGTGGTAGCGAAGCAAGCATGTAGACTCTTGGAGAATCCCGACTCCTTAGTTGCCTGTATTATGAAGGCAAGATATTTTCATGCGGGAAATTTCCTACATGCAGAGGCGAGGATTTGTTCTTCCTTAGTTTTTCGAGCTATAGTTTGGGGCAGACAAGTAATTGAGCAAGGTCTGGTGTGGCGAGTTAGTAATGGGTAGTCTATTAGGGTGTTCCGAGATCAATGGATCCCTAAACCTTTTACCTTCAAGCCTGCCCTCAACAAAGGGCTTCCTCAACATGCAACTGTATCGAATTTGATAACTCCTACTGGGGGATGGGATACGTCTCTAATTGATCAAGTTTTTTTGTGATGAGGATACGGAGGCTATCTTGAATATACCCCTTTCTTCCATGGTTCAGAGAAGTGATAGATAGTTCTGGTTTTTTGAGAAGAATAGTACGTATTTTGTGAGAACGGACTATCGGATTGCTTTGCGGCTGTGCAATTTATGTGACGAAGGGGAAAAGAGTTCATCGGATATAGGAGCTCAGATGGCGTTTTGGAAGAGATTATGGAGGTTGGAGATTCCGAATAAAATCAAATTATTTTTGTGGCATGCTGCGTTCGATATTCTTCTGACGGTAGTTAATTTATTTACGAGGAAAGTGATTTCTTCTCTGCTATGCTCCAGGTGTGGTAGGGAAGGGAAGACTATTATGCATGCTCTCTGGCAGTGCAAGGGTAATAAACAGTTTTGGCAATTGTTTTCGTATTGCCATAGGGTAAAGGTGGCGGGTAGCTCCTTTGCAGACTTTTTGGAGAGGGTTGCCAATGTTTTAAAGGGTTTGGAGTTTGAGTCTTTTGTATGTAGTTGTTGGAAAGTATGACAGTTGCCCAACTCCTATATCCATAGTATTCCTCAAGCTTCTATGGAGGAGGCTGCAAATCAGGTATGTGACTTATATGCGCAATATAAATAATGCAATGTGAAGACAAAAGCTGATCGGGTGGCGTAGTAGGCGAAGAGGAGTGGGTGGTTTGGTTCGTGATTGCCATGACGAGTTTTGTTGAGGTTTTGCGGCTGCTAGCTCGGATGGTTCTGACATTTTGGGAACTAAGTTGGCAGCTATGCGTAGCGGGCTACTTTTGGCAGTTGCTAAAGGTATGGTTTATTTGACTGTCACTTTTGATTCACAAGAAGCTGTGAATATGATTAATGGCACTGATGGGTGGTTGAATACTGTGGGTAATCTAGTTGATGATATTTAGATGTTACTGGTGCAGTTGGGTAATGCAAAGGTGGTTTATCAGCCTTGTGAAGTTACAGTGTGGCTCATGCTACGTCTCAATTGGGAATGAGGGAAGGCAATCAATTTGAGGTGGGTCCGATATGGATTCAACCTTTACTAGGAAAAGATAGACAAAGGGGTTAGTTTTAATATGTATTGCGATGATGTGGTACTCTTTTTCTTTGGAGTAATGCTATTTAGACACACAAAATTGACCACATTAGCTGACCACCTTATGTGGCAGCTGATGTGGTCATCCCATGTCAATTAATGAATATTATTACGTGGACTTTATTTTTATTTATTTCTTTTTTTTAATAATTATTAAAAATAAAAAATAGAAGTGAAATTTTTATAATTAAAAAAAAAAAGCTGGACTTTTTTCGTCTCTAGCACACCCTTCTTCCTCCATCAAATCTACATATCCTATCCCCATCAAACCTAGAGAAGAGATATAGATATACTCTAGCACTCCTTTCTTCCTCATCAAATTTACATATCCCTTCAAAACCAGAGAAGAGATATAGATATACTAGAGACGAGATCAAATTCAAGAAAAACAACAAAATTACAAGAAGGGAGGAACCCAATCAAAACCAGAGGATTTTGATTTTGATTTTAAATTTTGGTGTTTTGAGGGTTTTTCAAGAATCAATAATCATCATCTTCGATCATAAGTGAGCAGTGACCATCAGATCTAGAGTATTTGGAGAGCGCCAACACGTGGGGATGTGAGCGGAAGCAGCATGGCAGATATGGCAACAGCGACAACGTCGATGGGTAAGGCAGAGAGTACAAGAAGGCAAAGACGTCGGTGTAGTGGGACATAGAGAACTTCTAGATCCCCAAGGTTTGTGACACCCACGCCATCGCCCAGAACATTAGTTCTGCACTCATCAAGATGAAGAAGAAGGGAGTGCTGGAGACGAAGAGTCCCGGAATGCTAGGGTTTTTTAATTTTTATTTCAATTTTATTTTTTGTTTTTAATAATTATTAAAAAAAGAAAGAAAGAAAAATAAAATCCACATGACAATATTCATTAATTGACTTGACATGATCACATCAGCTGTCACATATGGTGGTCAATTTTGTATGTCTAAATAGCATTACTCTTTTCTTTGACCGTTGGAAGTTTTTTATGGTAATGTTTTAATGAGGCCACTTTGTAGCACCTAGAAAAGCTAGGACATTTGTATTGATGTTGCTTCTATATGAATTAGAGTTCTCATTTTGATAAAATAAAAATAAATAAAAAACCCAAAACTAATAGCCCCTTCTTCTTCTCTCCTCTCCTCTCTTCTGCTGCTTCATGCAACTGAACTCGGTCCAATTACTCACCAATTAATGCCCCAAATTCAGAACCCTAATCTCCATCGCATTGGCAACTGCAAAATCCTAACTCCACTAATCATCAGCAGCAATGCAGCAGCTGAAGACCATAGGGAGAGAGCTTGCGATGGGCTCTCAAGGCGGCTTCGGCCAATCCAAGGAGTTCATGGACCTCGTCAAGTACATCGGCGAAGCTCGATCCAAGGCTGAAGAAGAGCGCATCGTCCTCCTCGAGATCGAAACCCTAAAACGACGTCTCTCCGAGCCCGAAATCCCCAAGCGCAAGATGGAGTACATCATCCGCCTCGTCTACGTCGAAATGCTCGGCCACGACGGCTCCTTCGCCTACATCCACGCCGTCAAGATGACCCATGACGACAATCTCTTGCTCTCAAACACACCGGTTACCTCGCGTTTCGCTCTTCCTCAGCGACGATCACGATTTGATCATCTTGATCGTCAACACCATCCAGAAGGATCTCAAGTCGGACGATTACCTTGTCGTTTACAAGTACTATAGGAAATGCTGTACTTTATGAGTGTATTTGTTGCGTTTCTGCCATATATCCAAATCCTAAGTTGTTAGAACAGACTGCTTAAGTCATCTCAAGATTTTTGAAGGTTTGAAGTTTTTGTAATTTTTCAGTGTAATTTTCTGCAAATTATAGTCTGCATGTAGATTATTTGGAGAGTTAAACACCAATTCCTTGTTGTATATTGGGTCGATAGAGTGACAGTCATAATTTGAAATATATGGGCATCGATGCCCTTGGTCGACTAGTAAAGATCAGTCCAGAGATAGCAGAGCAACACTAACTAGCCGTCATTGATTGCTTAGAGGTGAAAGAATTCTGTTGGGTTTGATGGATTGGTTTCAAATCATGCTTTAAACTTTTAATTTAGATGAAGTTTGATGATAACCATTACAAAACATATATAGCTTCTAGATGTGCGGAGCTTTCGGAGCAATTTGCACCAAGTAATCAATGGTTTATCCAGGTAAGAGTAATACATGTTGCCTTTTATATTCTAGTTATCATGGGAGTATTTTGTTATTGCTTATTAAACACCCGATGTCATCCATGCCTGATATTCCTTCTCTGCAGACCATGAATAAAGTCTTTGAACATGCGGGAGATTTGGTGAATGTCAAGGTGGCACATAACTTGATGAAGTTGATTGCTGAGGGATTTGGAGAGGATGATGATTCTGCAGATAGTCAGTTGAGGTAATCTGCGGTATGTAACTTTAATTTTGCACCTTATGTTTATAACTGTTTTAGTCAATGTCATTAAAAAGTTGCTATTTCAGTTATTATATGGTTAAAAATGTTATAGCATGCCCCCTAAATTTTTGTGCGATTTCAAAAGTTCCTGTTGAATTTTTGATCAATATCTCTTTTTGGACTCCTCAAATAGTGCCTTCCATTAACTTAGACCATCAACAATTGATGGTAAAATCATGGACATATCATGTTAGGAGGATGAGTTGCCACGTCAAAGAATTTGACACATAACTTACAGGTGTCACTTGTTCTAGTTAGTTATAAAATTATGTAAGTTACTCTCAAGCCATTTCCTCATTGGGAATAGAAGCATTACTTATTACTGCTATGTTTGTTGTTTGTGATGAAAATAATTTTGATGTCGCAAAATTGCTAAGGCTTTTCATTCTTTTTGCCATTGAGCTCAACATTCCCTGATAAATTCAGCATAGGAGATGTAATGCTGCATTCACCTTTTTATAGTACTGCTATTTGTGTAACATTTGAGGATTATATTCTAGTAGTATATTTACAACATTTTGTGCATTGCTTGCTTCTGCACTATGTCTTAAACCATTTCCTTGCTTTCCCTGTGTGTGCATGTTAAAGAACTAAACTTCTTTATGTGCAGGTGGAGTCATATTTGCGTATAATTGGTGAGCCAAAGCTTCCATTTGTATTTCTTCAGGTACATTTTGTCCTCTCAATTCTTTTCTTTCTGTAGAAATTTTTGGAAGAATATTCCTGTTGATATCTGAATTTTAGTTGTGATCTCAGGTCATTTGTTGGGTTTTGGGGGAATGTGGAACTGCTGATGGAAAATATTCTGCTTCCTACATCACTGGGAAGTTATGTGATGTGGCAGAGGTGTATTCAAATGATGAATCCGTCAAAGGCATCCCTCAAACTCAGTTTTTTGTAACTAGAGTTTCATTATCTGCATTTGTAATTTTTTAGGGTTTGATTTGAAATTTTTTTCCATGCTTCTTAAATTTGGTAATGAGGTCCGGGTATAATTGTATTAAACGAGATACAATTTAATTATATTTACTGTTAAAAATGCATATAAAGCTAGAATCTGAATAAAAATAATGGGAGTGCAAATCATAACTTAAAAAAAATATTTTCTTAAGAATTGGGATTAAAAGGTAATTTGAAGTACAAATTTACTTTGATTAGAATAAGCAGGGTCTATGTGTGGTTATAGAAACATGAGAGCTTTTGGAAAGAATAAAGAAGAGACTGCAGGGCACACAATTTTTATTTTCCGTTTGCTTAAGAAGTAAACAACCATAAATTTCGTATTTTATGAGTATTTCAGAGGTTTAAAATTTTCTTCTCTCATTTTTATATTTGGTTATCTATTCATAAAAAAAGCACCATTTGTATCTGTGTGTATATTTGTATCTTACTTGTTGAAACTGAAATGAGTCTGTTCTTCTCATACAGGCTTATGTGGTTACAGCAATCATGAAAATAGATGCCTTTGAAATTTCAGCTCAGAGAAAAGTGGATATCTGACCTGAGGTGCATATAATGAACTCTAATACAATGTTTACTTTGACAACAATATCAATTTGCATGCATTAATTGTCTGCATAGATTTGAACACCTTTCGATAGCAATCTTGCTTTTGTAGCATAATGTGGAATTTCAATCTATTTATTTTAATCTTGTCTTCATTATTTTTGGTTACCATTTTTTTTTTTTATAGATTAAATAGGTCATATAGGATGATCCCATCTCCCTTTTCCTAAGTGATGGTTTGCTAATAGCGAGGTACAAACTAGTTTTCTCTAGCACAGTACTTGGCTATCAAGGTGCCATCTTCTAGAACTTTGCTGCTGTAGGGGTTGTTAAAGCCATGGAAGTTAGTGTTTTACCTCACTGGACTAGGGTGATAAAAAATTGCTCCATGTTTGTTCAGTATAGTCCAAATTTTTGCATTTGTATCTGAGGTTGAATCAGTTGTTTTCCTACGAGTGGTTTTTTTCTTTTAGTTTCCTGCTAAAAATAATGCATTATGATTAGTAATTATGCTCATAATTGTAAGAGTTCTATTGGTATTTATGCCATTTTATTTTGCTTTCCCTGAGAGAAGATAAAATTTGTTAACTTGCAGATCTTTGACTGAAAATAAAGTTGAAAGATTGAAAGTTCAAATCTCACCGTACAGTTTGCACACTAGATTGAACAGGCATCTCTTTATAGATTAGCATCAGTCATGACTGGAATGAATTTATTCTTCCCGAATGATGGAAATTGCATTGTATGTAAATATGCTTTTAGTAGTGGGTTGAATTTCTCTAAAGAGCAGAGCTAAATCTGAATAAGATGTTTAATCAAAAGATGTAATGATTAACATGGATTTTGATAGATGAGTGGCAGTGCAGAATTCTCCTAGTAGTTTGGGGGAAAAGGACTTGTATACATTTAGAATCTGGTTTAGTAGTGGACATCTGCATTGTGGATGTCATCAAATCTACGTTCATTTAAGCTGCTGTTCAATTCACTCAAGGTGGAATGAGCGTGTGTGCTATTTTTGCTTTTTCACCTGTTCAGAGATCAGCTTTAGGGTTTAGGGTTAAGGTTTCCTGTTTGGTGGGCCTTCTTTTCATCCATGTCATGCTTAGGGTATCGGGTTTAGCTCACAGGTTATCGGCTACCATTCACAATAGTTAAACCATAAACTCTAAAGCGCTAACAAGCGATTCTACACCCTAAGTAACAAATTGTTTTGAAACAAAAATTAAAGATGTGAAATGAAAACAGAAAGGAGACTTGAAAACAAAACGGACTGAGCAGCTGCTGAAGCCGCTTTCACAAAATTCAACATCAGCTCTAGCAGAATGACGTGTGCACTGTTGATCATCCGCTCTTGAATGGTTGACTATATGTATGTATGTAGTTTCCTAATCTTTTAATGATTGAAGGCTTAGTCAGCAAGAAGTGGAAATGTTCTTTTATAATCAATGTTCTTTTTTTGTTATAATTTTTTTTTTTTACCATGGGGTACTCTATTTGTTTTAAGAATTTTGATCTGATGGCTGGACCAGGAAAAGTTTTATGATGAATTGTCAAAAGATGTTTTAGGATTGTATTGATTTTTGAATTGTTGGACATAGCTGAATGTGTATGATATAATTGTTGCTAGAAATAACATATGTTTACATATTTAGTGACCAAGCAGAGGATAGCAGTAAGTGGTTGGTGGTGGGGCTCTTTTGAAATAGTTTCTATAAGAAAGGAACATAGTACAATTTTACTTTATACAATTGTTAATGCTAGTTTAAGGGAGAAATATGATTGATAACATTCAGATATTATGTGCAGGATTTGAAATGTGTACGTAAAAATGATCAGTGGCCCTTGCCTTCAGGTCCAGAGCTCTATAGTTGCATGATGAATGTTTAATGCTTTTTGTAAGTTGAAATTTTCTGGACACCATTATAATGTTGACATTCATCTAATCAATGATTAGCTATAATGTTGTCATTTACATTTTGTTTTGGCCTGTCATGGAAGTATATATCGATTGATAAAAATCTTTCTTCCCTTGCAGTGTCAATCTTTGGTGGAAGAATTGTCAGCTTCTCACTCAACAGATCTGCAGCAGCATGCATATGAATTGCAAGTTGTCATTAGCTTAGATGCTCCTGCAGTTGAGAGTATTATGCCATCAGACGCAAGTTTTGAAGACGTTGAGGTCATATTTAATTGCATTACTCGTACCCTTCGTTTTTTTTGCTTCTCCTTTAAAGTATTAAGAACTATAGTAGTTCTGCATTTCTCTTTTCCTTGTTATTTGGTGGTTGTTGGCTTACTGTCTGAACCTCCTGTTTTCTAATGGTAAAGTCTAATGGTTGTTTAACCTTGTGATTGCATTAAGTTTGGTGACCCTCTTATTGTTATATGCCAAATGATATACTGTAACTTTAATTTTCTCTGTTTTTTTTGAAGAAAATGAATCTTTTGTAAAGCATTTGTTGAGATATATCAAATAGAATCCTTGAAGAATATAAATTAGGTATAAGGAAAGGGAACTAATGTATGTCTCATTAAAAAATGTAGTTGCCTTGTAAATTGTTCTAATAGGACGTACCACTTTTCCACGTCGTGATAATGTACCTTTCTCATATGGATATATTATCTTGATGCAACATAATTCAGTTTTTCAGAACATGATTGTGTTTGTGTTTCACAGATACGTTATTATGAATCATGGCACAACATTAAATATTTTTAAAACTGTATAGATCCAGAAGAATATTTTCCAAAATAGTTATCCTAACTGGCCGTGAATGTGGAAGGAATAGCTTTGCTTGCTTCCTTGTCAAATATGCCCTATCCGTACTACATTGGGATGAAGTTTGAGAAAAAGTAAGGGCCCATATCTGCAATTGCAAGGGCATTAGTGATATTTTTTAAATACTGAACAGTCAGCCCCTATAAATAGGCAAGCAAATCATTAAATGAGGGACTTTTTTTTGGTCCAAAAGAAAAAGGGCATTGTATATGTTGACTGAAAAATCGATTTATTTATTTATTTCTTGAATAAGATTATTTTGTGTAGTATTAATATTCATCTTCTCTTGCAGATTGATAAAAGCCTTTCATTCCTCAATGGCTCTGTCCAGCAAGCCCTAGAGAAAGGTGCTCAGCCCTATATTCCCGAGAATGAGCGCTCTGGAATGTTAAATATCAGCAACTTCAGTAACCAAGATCAGCATGAAGCTTTACCCCATGGTCTTAGGTTTGAGGCATATGAGCTCCCAAAGCCAGCAGTGCCATCAAGAATTCCTCCAGCTGCAGTTGCATCCTCAACCGAGCTTGTTCCAGTTCCTGAACCGTGAGATCCGCCAGCCTGCATCATTGCCACCTGTGCAGATGCAGGATCATCGGAACTTAAGTGGTGTTCAAAGAAAATGGGGTAGGCCAACATACTCCTCTCAAGCGTTGTCGATCTCAAATTCCTCTAGTTCTAGTTCCCAGAAATCAGCGAATGGGGTCACACAAGCAGATAGCGTGAGCACTTCAAATTCAAAAGCACGTGATACTTATGAGTCAAGGAGGCCCCATGTTGAAATTTCTACAGAAAAGCAGAAACTTGCCAGTTCACTTTTTGGGGGTTCATCAAAAACCGAGAGGAGGCCATCTTCTGCCAACCATAAGGTGTCTAAGGCAAATATCCATGCTTCAGAGAAGCCCCAGGTACCAAAGGCAGCAGCCGTACACACTGAAGTTAATCATGAACCTGCTCCAGACTTGCTCGATTTGGGTGATTCAACTAGTAGTACTGCTTCCACTGTAGATCCTTTCAAGCAGTTAGAAGGGCTTCTTGATCAAACTGAAGTTGCATTAACTGCAAATCATGGTGCAGCTGGTGCTGCTAAGACACCTGATATTGTGGGATTATATGCAGATACATCTCTCAGCGGGCTTAGTAGCAGTGTTGGCGACCCTTCGCCGACCAATAGGGATGAGTTTAATCTTGCATCTGAGTTATCAAATGCTACAAGAACTGCTCAAAGTGGGGTAACACAATTGAATAAGGGTCCTACTCCTAACCCAAAAGATTCCTTGGAAAAAGATGCACTTGTAAGGCAGATGGGTGTGACCCCAACAAGTCCGAATCCTAACTTGTTTAAAGATTTGCTTGGCTAAAACTGTTCAGAATGGCAAACTTTCGATCATGATTATTCGAGATTGTTTGCTTTGTGGTATGTGCATGGTCTTTCGGTGTGGCTGGCTATATGATAAGAAATACAACTCAATTCAAACAATTTTCAAGGCCACCATGCAGAGCTGTAAAGGCACCATACACCAAGAATGGTGGCAAAAATGAGGTATAGGCGTTTGTATTTGTTGGACAGTGGCTTATGTAGGAAAATAACCAAGTTGGTGATGCTTGAATATGTTGGTTTGAGCCATTTCAATGCGGAGCATTTTCTTTGCGGCAATGTGGGCAGTTTGCAGCGCTCCACAGACACATGGTTCTGCCCTGCATATTTGCCTACATTTACACTGCTGTGTGCCTCTCTTGTTATAATAATGCTGTATGAAGTGAATTTTTGTTTGGGTTGTAGGGACATTTATTCCTGTTTGTCATAAGTTTTACTTGGTGTCAGTTCACATTGTAAGTTATCTTTTTGGCTATGAGATGCCCCTTGTAATGTTTGGTGGATAAAATTGGACATTCGACATCTATAGTAGCTATCCGGTCATGCAAAGTCAATAATAATGCGCTTTTGTGAACAGAGAAAGAAGTTATAATTCCAGGCGTCTTTTTCTTAGTTTCTAAACCCAAATTCTTTTTGGGTAATGTTGAACAACTATACCAGCAACGTGAGTTGCAGCAACTTGACATGATTTAGACATGCTAGGATTCTTGTACCTTGCCAATACCAGCAACATCACTAGTATAATGAGACAACACAATCTTTCAACAAAAATATGTTGGGAATATTTGGATTTAATGTCTGATTTTCAACAAACCTTGATTGGAAATTATGAAATAGATAAATCTGTTACATTTCATCCCCAACATAATTCCAATGAATGAGATAGAAGAATCATAGACAAAGTATATGTGTGGAATGAAAGCATTAGATAAATCCGGCTTGCAACCAGTTTTGTTCATCTGCGGATAAATGCTGGCCTAATAGGTCGCCTAACAACCACTGCCTTTGCCCACTATCAACTGTGACATCAGCAACTTGGTGGCCTAATAGGTGGACCCCGCAGAGGATTTTAACGGGTGTGGGCATGCCATAGAACTCAAATATAATTTGACACATATTACCTTGCTGCAACCGCGTCAGTTCTTCCCCCACACGTAATGGAATAAGGTGATAAGCCTCATAAGTTCGTACCTTGCTCAGATTCAATAATGTAATACACTGAAGATCCATATGAGTTTCCTTTGGTTTCATATGTGTCAATTGGACCATTTTTCTATCGATATGAACATATGCTTCTGCCCCGCCTCTATCAATATATAACTTTCCTTTATTAACAACACATAGAACCAATCTTAACGTCTCCCAATCTAAATTTGGAGGAATTTCAAAACAAACTTCACATCGAGCAACAACCTTATAAGAGTATTCGTCGCCTGGAAGAGTAATTGCTTCTTTACAACAGCTGAACCACTCTGGTACTTCATCGCCTGGAAGAGTAATTTTCAATTCAGAATGCGGATGAGAAGATACCTACAATAGAATTGGTTACAACAATCATCATCTTAACCATATAACATAGAGGGAGAGACAAAGAGAGACACATAGAGAGAAGAGACAGAAACCTGATCCAGAAACATATTTTCTGTGATGTCATAGCCACGTAGTCTATCGCAATTGGTCAAATACAGAAGCTTAAACTCACCCTCCGATGATAGTGGCAGTTTTGGAATTTTCTCCAATGATGTGCAGTTATCCAGGAATACCCTACTTACTCTTGGTGGAAGCACTTCTTGTGGAATTTCTAGAAGACTCTTGCAATCACGCAAGTTAAGCAAGCCCAAACTCACAAATTTGCTAATGCATTCCGGAAGCGTGACAAAATTGATTCCAGATAGATGAAGTTCTAGTAATGTGGACCAGCAACAAAGCAGCCGTAATTCAAGCCCAGTAAGATTGAAGCATCCACTAAGATACAATTCTTCAAGCCCAGTAAGATATGAAATTGATAGAGGCAATTCTCTTATGCCACTTTCATCCATATCCAATATTCGTAGTGATTCCATCTCGACTTCTATTTCTGGGAAACTCTCAAGCCTTTTACAACCGTGTAGAATAAGTATTTCTAAGGATTTCAATCTAAGTCTTGTTCCAAACCTCGTAAGCTTAACGCATCTACTGAGATTCAATATAACAAGTTTATCAAGGAGTCCAACAGAATCATCAACCTCAACCAAACTTGTACAACCACTTAGATTCAAGTCCTTTATGTATGGGATTCCGGATAAGTCTGGGATTTTTTCTAAGAATTGACAACCACTCAAATTCATATGTGTCAAGTTTGGCAAATGCTGTGAGACAAGAACACAAAAACAGGAAATAATTAATCACACGCTTCAAAAGACAAAAACTTAGAAAACAATTTTCGTTTTTTTTCCATCTGAAATTAACAACTGTATTTGAAATTATATATTATAGATGAAAATAATTTCAAATACATACCTTAAATCCCTCCAATTGTCTGATATGACTGCGAGACATTTTGAACTTAACAAGATGATTTCCTTGAAAATTGGGTGGCAAAGATTGTAACTGATATCCATCCCAATCAATCCATCTTAACACGTTGGGCAGATAGTTAATGTCCCCACATAGAGATGCATTATGGTTTATGAAAATTTGAAGATTCACCATATTACGGAAGCATTCTGGATTCAAAATTATCTCAGCTGGTTCTGGAAGCTTCACCATGATGCCTTTAATATTTCTTGTTCCCTAAGATGGAAAAGCATTAATTAGGAAACAAAGTCATTGTACAAACCAAAATGCAAGCACATTTTGTTAAGAAAATTAAGGTAACATAAGGTATTCTTTCTTGTCAAATTGAATATAATAACATATGTGATACTTACTGTACTTTCCATTAGAACTTGTTTGACATCCTCGTAAAACCACAATCTACTACGCTGGCCAGGATCATTGGGGGATTCTTTGTGAACTATATCCTTGCCCAGGTTTGCTAGCAAGTCGTGCATTAAAATCTCACTCCATTCAATAGTTATCAATGCCTTATCAACGAATTCTTCAATGAATGTTTTGGGTACTAATTGTAGCACACAGTCCTCATATTCACCCTTGAAGAAACATGCAATGTCGAGAAAATATTCTTTTGCGCGATGATCCAAGGCATCATAACTTTTTTGAAGTATTCTCTCAATATGGGTATAAGGTTCTCCTTCGTAACCATTTAATGTATCTTGCCAAAGTCGTATATCTGTACCACGAAGATGAGAACCTAAAATTTTTAGAGCTAGTGGAAGGCCATCAGCAAAAGCTATTGCACGTTGTGCGAGTTCCAAATAATCTTTTGGAGGTTCACTTCTTTGGAATGCATGCCAACTGAAAAGCTCAAGAGCTTGGTTGCAATCTAACTTCTTCACCTCGTATATCAACTCAATTTCACGATTGTTTAGCAATCTCCTATTTTTTGTAGTAATGATTACTCTACTACCGTCACCAAACCAATCATCTCCAGCCAAGTTTTCTAACTGCTCCAATTGGTCCACATCGTCAAGAATTAATAGAATCTTTTTATGCCTCAGCCGTTCTTTTATAACACCGATTCCTTCATCAACATTGCCAATTTTCAAATTTTTGCCTAGAATCTTATCAAGAAGAGTCTCCTGTAGCTGGACTAAGCTTCCTTCTCTGACATTTGGCAAGAAACAACTTCCTTCAAACTCATGGGCAATTGCATTCCATATAGCTTTTGCAATTGTTGTCTTGCCTATTCCAGATGTCCCCCATATCCCAACCATGCGACGACCATTCCCACCACCATCTAAAAGCTTTTTCACATTTTGTACATGAGACTGGATTCCAACTAGGTGGTTGGCCACATTCCAATATGTGCATCTCAGTACTCGGCTCAAGATTCCATCAATAATGCTGTTGATAAATGTAGCTTCATAACTGCCAGTTTAACCAAATTAGACACATTTAATGAATCAAATTTAAACATCCAACCACTAAAGTACCCAAGAAAATAAATCTTCTCCCTACAGTTGTATATTTTTACAAAATAATATTTTTCTTTAATGAGTAACAATTAAATGTAACCAAAGTAAAAAAGAAAAAGAAATTAAGTTAACTTGAAAAAGATAGATAACCCTGAAATATAGAATCAAGACACTAAATTAAACATAATGCCCAACAGCTATCGAAAATATTAAATTAAAAAAAAGAAAAAAAAAGAAAAAAAAAGGATCTTCTCCCTACAATTTTATATTTTTACAAAATGATACTTTTCTTTAATAATGAGTAACAATTAAATGTGTAACTAGAGAAAGAAGAGAGAAAAAAATTAAAGTTGAAAATGATAAAGATAGAAACATACTCTCCTTCCTTGAAATGCCATCCAGACAGATTTGCTGCTTCCTTAAGAGCTCTCCTCCATTTGAGCACCTTCTCCTCGTTATCTTTGAATTTGCTTTCAATAAGGCCTTCAAATGCGACACCAAATTTACTTGTTTGTTTTCGCACATCTGAGGGATCCACCTTGTGAAAAATGGGCAAAACTATTTGTTGCTTTGATTGTTTACATTGAAGGATCTTGACAAGTTCATCCAAGCACCACCTCGAAGATGCATAGTTTTCAGAGAATACAATGAGAGAAATTCTTGATTCTTCAATTGCTTTGACAAGGGCTGGTGATATTTCTTCTCCTCTTACAAGCTCTCGATCAATGAAGGTCCGGATTCCCTTACGGACTAAAGCTTCGTGCAAATGATCTGTAAAATTGGTGCGTGTATCCTCACCTCTAAAACTCAAAAACACTTCATATGAAAAAGAAGAAGAAGAAGAAAAGACTGGTTGAGTTGTCATAGGGGGCAGATCTGAAGGAAGTTGAGGTTTCCCAAAACCAATTGGCAATGGGAGAGAAACCTTATCTGATTTTGTATTGATTTTCTTTCTTAGTAAAACGATACAGTAAGAACTAATAAGCTTATATGCATGACAAATAGCTTAAGGCTTAAACAAACTCAACAAACTCACGTGCTCTCCATGTGCCAAGCTTAACTAACTTGTACATTCATCAAGATCAACTAAAGAGAAGCTCAAAGAATTGGGTGTGGTAGTGGCGCCCTGCTTAGATTTAAGAGTTCTTGACGAAGCAGGTTCCTACCACCTTCCATGCGGACTTGATTTCAATTTCAATTTCAAGTTAAAGGTGTGAGGAACTTTCGTTTCAATTTCAAGTCATCAAACGCTGAATTTTCTTTTCATACTGACACGGTCTTCAATTGGCAGTAAGTGAGAGGCACGACCTTTTCTTTGCTGAAAGAAAATAAATTGCTTTAAGATAGTGCACATGGCCAGTATTGCTAAATAGCAGAAATGGGCCTACATTGACAGCTACAAAAGTGGTCAAACGGTGATATTTCTTTTTCTTATTAGGCTGGTTTGTATCTCTTTTTCTTTCATGAATAGTTATATTTTAAAAGGTAAAAATTTAAGTTTAGCCCCAAATAAGTTGGAGAATGCCTCATAGACTGTTGGAACTCTTTCTTTTATTTACCAACCCTCACCATATATATTAATATTATCAAGATTTGTGAGGTTAAAATTTTATATATAGATATTGTAATCTGGAATGGTAATGTAGGGAGCACGGTAATGATTTTATGGGCATTTAAATTCTCTGTGTCAAAAAAGTAAAGGAATAAAGTTAGTTATAGAAGAAAAAAAGGATGGTTGAAACTCATTGGGGCCTGCCTGGAGAAAAAGCTGCCATCCCATTTGTGTTGGTGACTTGCCTTGTGACTTCAACATATCATACTCACCCAAGTGTGTAATCACAAATTTATTTTTAATGGGTGGATTAGTTAAAATTATTAGCTTAAAATTTAATGGTAATTTTATTTTTGAGACTTTAAGTTTCTATAGTCTTTTTAGAAATAAAAGCATACATTAAATCATATAAACTACACTAGTTTGCCAACGAAGTCTAGCCCAGTGAAAAAGGGTGACTTGCAAACCAGTGGTCTCAGATTTAAATTCCCATGAGACCATGAGACCTTACAAGGTGTGTATGTGTGAGAAGTCCCCCTCCCCTTATAGTTACTATTACTTTTATTATTATTATCTATAAAAAAAAAAACACGCTATATTGGTTCGTTTCTTTTGGTTCATTTCAAAAAAATAAATTCTTTTTCAACTCCACCCTTGTACTCGCCCATTTAGATGGTTGACGACTCTATCTCTATGGTATTTAGTTATAGACTAGTCAGCCGAAGCAGTTTCTTTGTAATGCAATGGTACCTACAACGTGTTGAAGTGAAGGGTAAGGAACCTTCAAGGCAACTTCTCGTCTTTTTTCCAGATGAGCTTTCTTTCAAGCTTCCCTTCCCACTTGTACAGTTCATCTGGTTGAGCTAATAGTAGAGGCTACAATCGCATCATAACTTCTCATAATACTTCATAGGCCATATGTCAATGCATCATAAATTATTCCGCGTAATATGGTTGAAGATTCTTTCATCAACAACGCCATTCTACTGATAATACTTATATTTGATTTAATCATTTTCCTGTTGATATGGACTTCATAATTAATAACTTTGATTTATATAGTTTTCAGATCCGTCGCGGATCTTGGTTGAAACTTTTACTTATTTAAAAAAATTATTATTATTATGAGTATGTTTTTTTTAGTATCTTCTTGACTATATAGTGTATTCGTCAATGATCTATATTTTTATTAGAGCATCCACAATGGCTGTTCAATAATTTAATACAATATTAGTTTAATAAATTAAATTATTTTGGCATCTATTAAATTGAATTGCAGTTATTCTTGCAATGATACAGTTCAATAGCTTCAATTTATTGTCATGTGGGTCTCATGGTTAGTCTATTGGAATTCAATAGAGGGTTCATCACATTATAGCACCCTCTATTGCAATTGCATCTATTGCAATGAACTAAATCACACTATTGAAGTTGATGTAAACATTTTATTTGGAATTGATGAATGAATAGGTCAAAACAAAATCTAAGACCTCCATAGATGAAAACAAATGCAAATCTGGCAATTTTCATTTATTCTAAATACAATAAAGAATTCAGAAAACAGTAGTGAAACTATGAGATAACATAACAATGTTCACAAGTAGAAATGCTTTAGATTTTGAACTTTTATATTCAAGTTTGAATAGACATCGTTTATTTATCTTGACTGTTAAACTTTTAGTTAAAGGAAATTTTAAAAAAAAATGTAAGAGTAGGAAGAGGCCTAATTCTTTACTTTTGCCCTGGACCATAAAAAACTCAAGCCGGTCCTACAAAACATTCTTCAGTTTTTACAAGCAAGTTTTTCAAAGTTTAAATCCTGAAATCTTTTTATTTTTATATTTCTAGTAATTTGAGAATTGTTTGTTGCATAACAAACATTAGAATTCACTAGACAATTTTCTAAAGGAACAACTCTTCACAAAATGATCATGCATTAGAGCTAAAACAAATTTTCAAATGTTCACATTCATCACGATGTCGGCATATAAAATATATGGGTGACTGAAACAGTAAAAGTATTTGAACTTCCATAGTCATATTTCCAAATCTGAGTTCCATAACTCCACTCCTACTTGAATGAGGACAACAGAAACACATGAAGCTAGGAGAGAGGGAAAGAGAACATACGCGGGTGGGCAGCAGTGGACCCATGAATTTTTCAGTGGAGGTGCAATTCTTAAAAGCTAAAAGCTATAAAATAAAAAAAAACAAAAAAAAACTAAATATCCTTATAATTTAAACAATACTAATGTTATTCATAATTAATTGAAAAAATAACATTACAATTAACCTACAATTGTTGCCGATGAGGTTTCATATATCATGAAAACGTCGCATTATATTTGCATTACTAATACAAGAAAAAACATCTTTCTCAATGTAAACAACCAAGCTATCACTCAACCATTGATTTCTTATAGTCTATAGGATTACGTATAGAAGCTAAACGACGACATTAACGTGTGAGAAACGTTGATGCTTATATGTATATATGTCTTTGGCGTTGGTTCAAAGACAGCCGGGCCATCGTAGACTAGATATATAACGCTGGAACAAACACATTAGTAAAGAGGAAGAAACAATTTGACTTTCAAAGGGACAGAATATTTAGGTTTTTTTTAAATAATTAAGTTCATTTTTTTTTTTTTGGTGAAAATAATTAAGTTCATTTTAGCAGGATATATTATACAAAAATCCATATAGAATGTAATTAGAAATAAAAACTCAAAACTAGCCACTTATCATTTTTTAATTGATTATTAGTGTATAAGCCTTGGAAAACATAAAAATTACAACAATGTCATCAATGGTTGTTTCCATTTGGGTCCGTGTCATCAACTAAAAGTATATACATGTTGATATATGGAAAAATAATACAACTTACCTGGTGATTTACGACCCATTTTGTAACTTCTCATTTTTCATTTTCAGTTTTTATATATATTTTTTAAAGCGTACAGAGAAAATTTATTGGAGAAAGAAAGATATTCAGAAAGATGGACGAATGATGGTGCAAGAAAATATGTTCATAGAGTACTACATATAATGAAAACACCAACCGAAATAACTTTTTATATTCCCGTAGAAAAAAAGTTTTTCTGCATAAATGGAGACAAAACTAATATATCGTGTACAAATACTTGCCACACACGTCCTCATCCATTCAGTCATCATATCTCCATAGAATCTTAGTTTTTCTCTCATATTGAGTGGGACTAATGTTGAAACTCACAAGTCTTCATCACTAAGTCTTCACAATAATTTTACCAAAAAAAAAAGTCTTCACAATAAATTCACTAGTCTTCATCACTAAGTTTCAGACTTTGAAAAGTCTTCCCAGTATTTTCTTTCATATATATCACTTTTCTTTTCTTGATTACAAGACGGTTTGGGGAAGAAAGACTTTGGCGTTTTTCATGCACTTGAGTCAAGGTCTTTGTCTCTTATTGAAATTTGAATAATGAAATGAAATTGATAGAAGTGAGAGATTTCTTGGATTCAGAGATAAGAAAATTCAGAGAACACTACTACAAAAATGGAAAAAGACGACCAGAAAAAGACGACGGCATAACATAAAACCGTCGTTGTATTTAAATCGACGACGGTATAAAAAAAAACCGTCGTGGATAAGTGATTTACTGTTCAATATTTTTAAAAGACGACGCGTACAAATAAAAAACCGTCGTTTTTAAAAAAGGATTTCTTCAGTGTTAAAATCTGACCAAAAAACAACGACAGCAGGTATGAATACACTGACGTAGAAAATAAAGACGACAGTTCACCAAAAAACCTGCCGTGTTAACTCCTAACTAAACACGACCAACTGTTCTTAATCCACGTCGTATAATATAGTGGAATCAACGTCTGTATACTACGACGGTGCATTCTCTGTAAACCGCCGACTTATTATTTTGGAGTATACTACGACAGTACCTACAACACTACTGTCGTTTTTATTTACCACGTCCTAAGTTCAAATTACCGTCGTATTTTTTCAATTTATACGTTTGCCCTCTCTGTAAACCGCCGTCTTATGTTTATAGCTTTTTAAAATTAATTAATTTTTCTTTTATTTTGGTAATATCTTTCTTAACACAAAACAAAATTTAATTCTCAATCCTCAACAACATTTTCATCTTAAAAGGCAAATCTCTTCGTGTTAAATATTTACACAATATATGAACACAAATTTGGCAAATACATCGTGGCAAATATATGTTCAACTGTTTCTTCCTCTCATATGCAAGCTGGGCCCTCTCCTTCCTCTTGTTCTCAAGCTCCTGCACAGCCTCGATTCCTGAAAATCAAAATCAAAATCAAAATCAAAATCAACAAAGTGTGAACCCTCACTCCTCGATTCCTGGTTACATTGTAGTCCCCTTTTCCACAGTGATCAACTTCAAAACTCCTGTGTAGCAAGGTGGAACCAGCCTTAGAACCTGTTGTGGGTTGTGCCTTTGGGGTGAAGCTGGGAGTGGGCTTGAGGTTCAGAATGAATAGACACCACCTACTCATTCTGAACCTCAAGCCCACTCCCAGCTACAGCCACCACCTGAGTCCGTCTCTGCGAGCATCAGGAACACCCACGCGGGTTCTCAAGCTGGTTTCACCCTTGCTACACAGGAGGATGTAGCAAACCCATGCTTGGTCTTGTGAGGAATCATTCTGCAAACCCATTTGCTTTCAGAAAGACAATTTCTTGTGAGGAATCATTCTGCAACCCTAATTGAAAACTGAGAGTTAAAAAACGCGTAAAAAAATCCTATTTAAACAAAATGGAGTAAATATCCACGTCGGTTCTAATATACATAGCGACGTCATATTTGACTAATCAACGTCAGTTTAGATATAACTACATCGGAAATCCAAAAGTCATTTCGCGCGTATTAAAAAGATAACTACATTGAAAATCCAAAAGTCATTTGGCGAGTATTAAAAAGAGAACAGAACCAAAGTAACCACGTCGGTTTATTAAAATACACAGTCGTTGAATTTATAAGTACAACGTCAGTTTAGAGAAACAAAGCGCCGTCATAACCACGTCGGAAATCCAAAAGTCATTTGGCGCGTATTAAAAAGAGAACGACGTCGTTTTCAGAACCGCAAAGTAACCACGTCGGTTTATTAAAATACACAGTCGTTGAAATTACAAGTACAACGTCAGTTTAGATAAAAAAAAGCGCCGTCATAACCACATCGGAATTCCAAAAGTCTTTCGGCAGTTGTGATAACCACGTCATTTATAAATTATCTACCGTCGTTATAACTAAATAATACGGCGGTGTTTTAATAACAACGTCGTTGTATTGAACTCTGGGAAAATATATAAACTTTTCATCACCTGACCTAATATTTTACGGTTTTCACTTCCCGATAAAGTATCGTAGTTTCCCTCTCATTTCCCAAATCACCATTTTCGTCACCTGACCTAGCATCATCGTCTGAATCATCGTCTTCATCGTCCAAATCACCATTTTGGTCTTCGTCTTCGTCGGAAGGAAACATTTCTTTGCATGCCGGTGTTATTCAAGGTTTTTTCTCACTCTCTTCCCTTTTTTTACTTTTCATTTGCATGCCGTAGTTGTCTGGAAACAAGATTCTGTCAAATTGAAGAAATCTTTCACTGGTTTTGATTAAATACATAAGTAGATACTCTCACGACGCCAAGAGACGACAGTTCTGTCTTGTTTTCGACGATGGAATGGACACATCACGACGGCCGTAATGCAAACTGCACGACGGTGGCTAAAAACCGTCATGGTGTGACAATTAATACGTCGGAAACAAGATAAAACCGTCGTCTAGTGTGAGAAGAATACTCGTTTTGTAATTTTAAACCACGTCGGTTATTGTTAATAACCGACGTAGTTTATGCACATTTATGTCATGAAATATATAAAACCGTCGTCTTATTTTAATTCATGATCTAAGAGATCGTTTAATAGGACGTCACTTTTTTAGTGTTACCGTCGTTGTTTTGTATTATTACGTCGTTTATTTTTAATAACCGACGTTGTTTTTCTGGCAGATTAATCAAAAATGGTTTCGAAATCTCAAAACAAGGAAGCTGAAGCGTCAAAGGCCACAGCAGGTTCAATGGCACAAGGGGATGAACCCAAAACAGGTTCAGTGGAACTTGAAAAATCAACTCAAAGCAAACCCTCGAAGAGGATGAGATATTCCTCAACCTCAGAGAAAGACTCAAGCACAGCCACATTTGTTAAGGAGCCAAAATCTGGCCGCGGTATCAGCACAATGAGCCGTGTTGTGAAGAGGAAAATTGAGAAGGTTAAGCCTGTGGTTGAGTTCAATAAAGATGGCAAACCACATGGCGAGGCTGCTGTTGAGATGCAGTCTTACATTGGTGTTTTGGCACGCACCAGAGTCCCTCTTGTGGACAAGAAATGGAAACAATTACCCAAGGACGTGAAGGAGCAGATTTGGGAAGCTGTTCAAATGTCCTATGTTATTGGGGATAGTTACAAGAACTTGGTCTTGCAGTCTGCCGCCAAAAAATGGAAGGATTTCAAGTATAACATAACTAAGCAATATATCCTTCCATTCGCACATGACAAGGAGAAATTAAAAGAAATCCCATTGCTTTATAAGTTCATAGAGAAATCGCAATGGGATGCCTTCGTAGCTTCAAGGTTAACCCCAGATTTTGAAGCTAAGCATGCTGAGTAGAAGGAGAGGAGGGAGAAATTGGAGTACAACCATAGGTTGTCTAGAAAAGGGTATGTTGGTTTGACGGACCAATTGGTAGAAACCATGCCCGAAGGTCAAGAAATCGATCGAGCTGTTCTGTGGAAGAAAGCAAGAGAAGATAAATCAGGAAACATCCCTGATCCAAAGGCTGCAGAGAAGGCAAAACTAATCGTAAGTCTCACTAACTCTGTTCTAAATTTGAAAAACAGAGTGTTTTATTTTGGTATAGACGTCGTTTATATTTACATAAGCGACGTTATAAAGTGAACACCACGACGGGCTTAATTTACGGACGTTTAAAAGTGAATAGGACGTCAGTTTTTGAATAAAGTAGACGTCTAGATAGAATTAATACGACGGATTAAATTATTCTATGAACTGCATTTTTGTTTTAAGTTTACTCACGCACACACTCTCCCTCTCTCTGTCTATTTCACTGAATTTTGTGGTGCACAATTTCTGGAAAAGAATGCATATTTCAATCGAGTTTTTTCACTTCTTCATTAAAACTTACGACGGTTTTATCTTATCTAGACGTTAGAATGATTATACAACGACGGTAATTTTGTGCAGCCGTATGGAATTGTACATCTACATCTGTTTGTTTAATAATCCGTCGTCTTACTTTGAATACTACGACGGTTTTTAATTTATGTCTTAATCTGTTTTATTTTGAATATACGACGTATTTTATATACCGACGTTGTAAAGTATAAACAACGACGGTATTTATATACAGACGTTTTAAATTAATACCACGTCTGTCATTTAATAAAAACCGTCGTTGTTTATAATTTACAACGTCGGTATATGTATCTGTCATACACCCTGCTCAGGTTCTAACAATCTCTCTTTCTCTCTTTTAGGATGATTTGCAAAAGCAAGTCTCCGAAGGCACTCTGACTGTCTCCGGGAGCAATGATATCTTGACTCTGGCTTTGTTGGCATATATCCGTCAACTAGTTCCTAATTTTGATCCCAGCCAGATGCTCCAAACCCCAATTTCTCCAAGGACTCCAATTCCTCCAATTATTTTACCCCCTCAAGATCAAAACCCAAAAAATCCAATGTCTGATAAGGCAAGCTGCTCTGGGGCCACTAATATCAGACCCCTAGCTTTGGAATTAGAAGATCCGAAGCCTGAAGCTGATACTGCTGCAAAAGAGAAAGAGGACACGGTAAAATCTCTGCTATTTTCTATTTCTGCTTTTTAAATTTTAAAAAGACGTCGCTCCTTTTAATAGCCGACGTTAAAATTTAAAATAACGACGGTATATACGTCTGTTTCTTACAAGACACGTCGTGTTTTGTTAAATACCACGACGCTTTTATAAACCGTCGTCCATTTCATGATTCATTAACTGTATTTAGATTAGACGACCTTTCTATAGAATAGCGACGTTATAAATTCAATACAACGACGGTTATCTATTTACCGACGTGTATAACCTTTCCACCGTCAGTATTAACTAGAAACCGTCGTTTATATTATATACCACGTCTGTTTTTTGTGTTTAGTTAGAGTCGTTTATTTTAGTTCACACACAAACTAACTTATATTTCTTTATTAATTTCTTTAAACAGGATCTCTCAAAGCTAGACATGCCACGTCCTCTTTTAGCCATATGCCAACATTTCCAGACCAAGTTGTTGCCTAATGGTAACGTGGCTCTAACAATTCACATGCCCAAGGAAGTGTTTGGCATTGAGCATGATACCTTCTCTTCACTGAAGATGTTTTGCAGTTTGGTTCCATGGTTGAGATTGGAACCACTGTGATATCAGTATACATGAGGTAATTCTCCCTAATCCCATTTTGTTTGACATTTTCCTTTCTTTTAAATTAAAATCTCATTTAATTGACTTTCATATATTTAGGTTCCTATTTGACTATTTAAAAATGGCAAATATGGTAAACCTTGTTGGCCACGTGGACCCTGGGCTAGTGAGCTCTGGAGCTGGATCAATATCAGACCGAATAAAAAACCTGTCAAACCGCCTTAATACAGCAGATGGGAATCAATTTTTCTTGGTCCCTTATAATCCAGGGTTAGTACCATTTAAAGTATTTTCCTGAGCTTCTAATATTTTTCTTTCTAATATGAATCATTATGTGCAGGGGTCATTGGGTGATGGTAATTGTGAGACCATTAACAGAGACTGCATATTACATGAATTCACTGCCAAAACGCATGGTTGACGACGAAATGAAAAATATAGTGAATACGTAAGTTGATTTCTTCTTATTTATGATTTTTCCTATAAAGTATTTAAATAAACGACGGTTTTTACTAATACCGACGTTATTATATAATATAACGACGGGAAGATATTACCGACGTTTTAATTTAACTACCACGTCAGTATTTTCTTAAAAACGTCGTTTGAGTTTTATTTAAGAACGTTTTAATTTTTTCTGCTCAATTTTTTGTCATACGACGTTTTTTACTCTTACCGACGTTATAACGGTACACAACGACGGTTAGGTTTTACCGCCGTTTTAAACAAAATATAACGTCTTGGTTTAAAAAACTCCGTCGTTTTGACTGATTTACCACGACGGTTACTATTTGTATTTAAATTTTTTGTTTTGTCATTAACACCCTTTGTTTTCTTGTAACAGGTCAATTAAAATGTTTAACATTCATATAAACAAAAATTCACGTAAACAGTAGGCCATTTGGAAAAATCTACACGGCACTCCTGAACAACCAACAAGTGTAGAGTGTGGCTATTACGTGATGTGATTCATGAGAGATATAATTCATGATCCAGACCTAAATTTCGAGAAGAAGGTAAAACGCAACATTTTAGATATACTTTCTTTATTTTACTATGTCATATTTTTGTTTAACCGTCGTTTGTATCCTTATAACACGTCGGTTTTTTGGTTTATTTTGCAGTTTGACAAGAAAAAAGATAAACTTCAGTATAAACAAGAGGATATTGACGAAGTTAGGCATGAATGGGCAGAATTCGTGAACAAGCAATTACCGAAGGATAATTGATGTAGATAAATATTTATGAACAATGTTCAGGTTTAATTTAGTTTATTTAAAATGTACATAAATATTTTGTTGTAATCAAGAGAACAAAAATCAACAAAATTAAATTTTGTTTTAAAATTTGTTTAGTTCCCAAACACCGACGTCTGATTCTAATTTACACGTCTCATACGTGTACACAATGGTCGTCTTGCAGTAAATGGAAATATAACATCGACGGTAATTCTTGAAAACGACGTGTAATAGTCAAAACAACGACGGTTTATAATTAATTCATCCTGTATAAATGAATTTGTACTCATATACTACGTCCGTTAGTATAACCTTATCGACGTCTAAATAATATACAAAGGCGGATATTTCTAAATATCCGCCTTTGTAAAAATAAACAACGTCAGTTATATACAACAAAATGACGTGTAATATACATAACAACGACGGTATATAATTAATTCATCCTGCATAAAAGAATATGAATTCATATACTACGTCGGTTAGTATAACCTTATCGACGTCGTAATATTATACAAAGGCGGATATTCTTAAATATTCGCCTTTATATATAAACAACGTCAGTTATATACACTAAAATGACGTTTAATATTAATAACAACGATGGTTTATAATTAATTCATCCTGTATAAATGAATTTGTATTCATATACTACGTCGGTTAGTATAACCTTAACGACGTTGTAATATTATACAAAGGCGGATATTATTAAATATCCGCCTTTATATATTTAAACAACGTCCGTTACATACACTAAAATGACGTTTAATACTATAACAACGACGGTTTATAATTAATTCATCATGTGTATATTCTTAAATATAGTTTCAACGTCGGTTTTTTATGTTTAAAGTCGTTGTAAAGGGATACAACGTCGGCTAAGTCATTTTTAATTTAATTGTTATTGACTTTTATATTTTATTTAAATCCATATTAAATTCATAACTATATCCAAAAATTATACTGAAAACTACCAAGCATTGGAATATTGTCTCTATCCTAAAGCTTTAAAAAATATAATTTTGGAAATATTTTTTTATTGTATTTAATTACTAATATTAATAATATATTCAAAACAAAATCCGAAAAATATACCGGCAAATTCTATGCACTGATTGAGACAATATCTTGCCCGTTAAGGCCTGAAAAATGTAATTTTAGTTTTCAAAGTTCAAATGATAACAAAATTCAAACAAATTTAGAGACAAAGCATTGTACTCCTTATACTTTACATAACATAACCCTAAGGTTTATGTGATCCATTGGTGCCCATAAATTCAAAATTATGAAATCCATATTTTAGCCTACTATTGTAGAAGGCAATGTTGTAAGGAATCCATAGCAATTTTCGGTTCATTTTTCTCGTACTTGTGTATTTTTTTAAAATTATTTTAAAATTTAGGGTTTAGGGTTTAGGGTTTTTTGAAACGACGCCGGTTTTCTCCCGCTGTTTTTGGTCAACTACATTAACAAAGACTAATTGAATTCGGTTGACGACGTCAGTTATAAAATAGCAACGTCTTTAGTGTTTACAACGTCGTAAATTTATTATAACCGCCGTTGTAAGTAATTATTAGACGTCATTATAAGTGTTGACCGTCGTGGTTGAAAAACGCGGTACTTAAAATTTTTTGACCGCGACTTAAAATTTTCAGAATTTCCCTTTAACCCTCAAATAGTTCATTCTCTCTCTTCAACATAAATTTGTCTGAAAGTTTTCGTTCTCCAAGCTCTCTCTCAATATCCATGTAAGTACAACTCTAGTCCCTTTAATCCTAATTCTCTCAGCTCTGTCTCAAGCTTTTGTTATATTCTCTCAGCTCTCTCTCAAAGCATTGGGTACGTAGATTCTCCAAGATCTCTCTCAAAGCATTTGGTACGTAGATTCTCCAAGCTCTCTCTCAAAGCATTGGGTACGTAGATTCTCCAAGCTCTCTCTCAAAGCATTGGGTACGTAGATTCTTCAAGCTCTCTCTGAAGCAGTTGTTATATTCTCGCAGCTCTCTCTCAATATCCATGTAAGTACAACCCTAATCTCTTCTTAAATCCATAAATGTTTTCGTTGGTAGCTATATTAGGGTTTTGGTGTTTGCAATCTTGTAATAATTGCTCTCTGTTTGGGTTCTTTTATGTTTGTTTGGCCATGGGTTCTTGGAAAAGGAATGGGTATGGGAGATTTAAGCTGTTTTTTTTAACTACGACGACGATTGAAGGATCAAATCGTCGTCCAAATGTTTATTATACGTCGGTTGTTCATTTACTCCCGTCGTCTGCGTTTTAAGCCGCAACTGGTAGCCTAAAGACGACTGTTTCTCCATTAAACGTCGTCTTTAGGCTACCAGAACACCGTTCAAATTTCTGGGTTTGGGTATCTTAATGACGACGGTGACTATAGATGCCGTCGTCGGAATGTATATTAAACGACGATTATTTTTATAAATCGTCGTCTTTTCCATGTTTTATATTTAATTTTCATTTTGTTCTCTGCTATTTGAATGAGGTAGTGTTTCATTGCTGGTCTTTCCACTTTAATATATATATATTTATATGAATTTGATAGAGTGTGAGATGGATAAGTCATGGATGCATGCGGATAGAAGATCGAAGGCATATGAGTTAGGGGTGGAAGGATTTTTGAATTTTGCGTTACAAAATCTTGGAAATACAACTGAGATTCGTTGTCCATGTGTTAAATGTGGGAATATTCGATTGTTTGGGGTTGGAATTATAAGGGAACACTTATACTTTAATGGAATTGACCAAAGCTATAAGATTTGGAGATGGCACGAAGAACCTTGGGAATGGACTACCAATGCTAGTAGAAATGTGGAAGAAGATGAGCAAAGTAGGTTTAGTTATGTTTCTGAAGAATTAGGGATGGATGATAATGATTTTGCCAATATTGGATCTGATCCTTATGAGTTTGCCAATGTGATTGGGGATGGCGATGAACCCTTGTACCCTGGTTGCAGTAAGTACACGAAGTTGTCGGCTTTGGTGAAGTTATATAATTTGAAAGCAAAACATAGGATGAGTGATGTTTGCTTTACAGAATTATTGATACTTCAAGGAGAATTTCTTCCAGAAGGAAATACACTACCTTCCTCTATGTACGAGGCAAAAAAGACTTTGTCTGCTTTAGGGATGAGTTATGAGAAAATCCACGCATGTTCCAATGACTGCATTTTGTATCGGAAGGAGTATGAGAATGCAACTAATTGTCCTACTTGTGGTATCTCAAGGTGGAAGGAAACCAAGGATGGGTTCTTGAAAGAGGGTGTGGCAGCGAAGCTGGTGTGGTATTTTCCTCCAATTCCAAGGTTTAAAAGGATGTTTCAATCACATAAGACAGCTAAGAGTTTGACTTGGCATGCTGCAAGAAAATCAGTTGACGGTTATATGTCTCATCCAGCGGATTCCCCGTCTTGGAAACTTGTTGATGAAAAATGGCCCGACTTTGGTAATGAGCCAAGAAACTTGAGATTGGCTCTCTCATCTGATGGATTCAATCCCCACAGTTCTTTAAGTAGCAGATACAGTTGTTGGCCAGTTATGTTAGGTACATATAATCTCCCACCATGGCTATGCATGAAGCGGAAGTTCATGATGTTGACTATACTGATTTCCGGTCCTAAACAACCCGGAAATGATATAGACATCTACTTAGAGCCTTTGATTGATGATTTGAAATCTCTGTGGGATGGGATTAGAGGAGTGTATGATGCCCACATAGGAGAATACTTTACACTCAGAGCTGCATTACTGTGGACAATTAATGATTTTCCCGCTTATGGAAACTTATCTGGTTGTGTTGTTAAAGGATATAAAGCTTGTCCAATATGCGGCGATGATACACCTAGTCACAGGTTGAAAAATGGCCACAAAATTTGTTACATTGGGCATAGAAAGTGGTTACCAATCAATCATCCATATAGGAGGCAACGTGCAGCTTTTAATGGGAAACCTGAATATGGCATGTCCCCTGAGCCATTAACAGGAGAAGAAGTGCTGCATATGGTTGAAGATATTAATTACATATGGGGCTCGAAAAATGGGGGAAGTGTTGGTGAGAATGATGGTGACAAAGTTTGTTGGAAGAAGAAATCAAAATTCTTTGATCTCGAGTATTGGAAATACCTCCCTGTGAGGCATGCCTTAGATGTTATGCACATTGAGAAGAATGTTTGCGATAGTATCATTGGTACATTGCTAGAGATCCCTGGCAAAAATAAAGATGGGATTGCTGCTCGGTTAGACTTATTGAACATGGGGGTAAAAATTGATTTGCAACCCGAGTATGGAGAAAGACGTACTCGCTTGCCTCCAGGGCCTTGGAATTTGTCAAGAGCAGAGAAGAGAGCGGTTTGCAATTCTTTTTATGGTATGAAGGTTCCTGAAGGTTATTCTTCAAATATAAAAAATCTTGTATCTTTAAAAGATTCAAGACTTCTTGGCCTTAAATCTCATGATTGTCATACCTTGATGCAACAATTGCTCCCTGTGGCAATTCGTTCTGTTTTGGAGAAGCCTGCAAGGTATGCAATAACTCGATTGTGCTTCTTCTTCAATGCTATATGTGCAAAGACGGTAGATGTTTCCAAGCTAGATAAGTTGGAAGAAGATGTAGTAGTTACTTTATGTTTGCTTGAGAAGTACTTTCCCCCTTGATTCTTTGATATCATGGTTCATCTAGTAGTACATCTTGTCAGAGAAGTTCGTCTATGTGGGCCAGTATATTTTAGATGGATGTATCCATTTGAAAGATATATGAAAGTGCTAAAGGGGTATGTTCAGAATCGTACTCGTCCCGAAGGTTGCATTGCTGAGCGGTATATAGCTGAAGAAGCTGTAGAATTTGGTACCGAGCATTTATCTGATGTTAGTACAGTTGGAGTGCCTTCAAGCCAGAATATGGGAGTTTCAAAGCCATTATCAGGTTGCACAGTGAGCTTAGTTGATATGGACTTGTTGAACCAGGCACATCTATATGTCTTGGAGAATACGGAGGAAGTCCTACCTTATATCGAGTACGTATGAGTTTAATTTTTCATATATATGTAGCCATGTTAAATATTATTACTCCTTATATTTATCTTATATATAAGGGACCGTAATGCGTGTTTTTTTCGTGTCAATTGTAGGGAACATATTGTTCGGTTCATTTTTACACATGATTTTTCATGTTATTCACCTATTATTTTGAGTTAGTTCTTGACATTTTATAGCTTTTTACTTCCTTTTTGTGTTTTCTTAGATTTTACCTTGGTTAGAATGAAAATGAGCTAAAAGTGAATTATTGGTTATAAATTCTGTTTTTGTTCATTTTCGTAGGTCAACTTCTTGGCCTGGGATCAACATGCTCTGGTGCTCGGATGAGGTCATGATCTTCATGAGACTTGTTCCAATGGATGTTAACTACAACATATCCAAATTTGAGCTCCATTGGACAAGTATTGCCTATCCAACCAATCCAACATGTTACCACAGCTCTGGAAATCCGGATTTGGCCAGCTTTTACCTCCTTTGTGTCATCTTAATTTCTTGTTACCATAACTCTTGGTAACAAGGAATTACCTTTGTAAAAGAGATATTTTCTGAAGCATTTGGCATCTTTGTGAAGACAAAGCTTCATCATTTGAAAGGAGACAAAGGATGATGGGTGAAGACTTTGGCAATAGAATACTAAAAGTAAAAGCTGGAAAGGAGGAGAGAGGGAAGCAAAGGTGAGTGCAATCTGAAGCTAGAGAGCTTTTGAACGTGGGTAAGCTATCCATTCCATCATTCTACAACTTGGGAGCAGATTTTGGAGCTGGAGATGAAGCTTGGAGCTAGGGAGCTCAAGGAGGAAGACAAGGGCAACAAAACAAAGAGTGGAAGAGATTTCCACCATTGAAGACCTTGAGCTCCCATGTTCACAAAATCTGTAACTTCTTTCTAATTTTGTTTTGAATTTGTATTTGGAATAAGTATGAGCAACTAAACTCCATAGCTAGGGCTTAGGTTGAAGCCCTAAACATGAAAACCTTATTGTTTTGATGCTTGAGTGTATGAATTTCTGAATATTGTTGATGAATTCCTATTCACTAAAATAATCTATCCTTGATGTATGTTCTTCTTTGATTGATCACCTTTGAAAGCATGCTTCTTGAGGTTGTTGGTGTTGTTTCGGATTCACTTCATCCAAATAGATTCAGCTGCATCCTCAACTTGTGATACTCGCAAGTGCACGAGCCGTTCGGTAGTATAACATATGTAAGTGCGAGGTCGATCCCACGAGGATTGGTGATTGAATGATCCAATTCATTTCCCTACAAAAAACAGAAATGGAAAAGAAAATAAATAAAACAACAAAAAGGAAATAACTCAAGCAAATAAGTTCCCAAGTTCAATTAGATTAACGGATTGATTCTAGCTAAAGTATGATTAGGCCATGGTGTCTGGTTCTAACCTTGTGTTCCTAATTCCCTAATTTGATCATTTGTTGTCTAACCTAAAACTAAGCATTAGGAACCCATTAAGCATAGAAGAACAATTTAAACAACCAAGCATGTATCTAATCCCTGTTGTCGAATGTCCATACATACTCTTCCTATTCATAGTTCAATTCGAATTAAAGCATGGTGTCTACTCTTAATTCAAACCAAGATAGCTAACATGCAAGCCTAAATGGTGATCAATCATTCAAACTAGCATATTAACTTATAAGCATAATGAATAAGAACAAAAACCATAACTGAAACTTGGAAACTAATTAAACTTGAATACTTAAGAAAGAATGTACATTACAAATAAAATTAAAGAAGAACTTGAAAACTTGAAGGAAAATTCAGTAAACTCATTTTATTACAACAATTGAAAACTTGAAAGGAAACTAAGAGAATTTGAGGGAGAGAAGGGAAGGGAGCTCTAGAGAAGTGTTTGAGAGCTCCCCCCCTTGGGGTGTGATTTATGAAGCTTGAAGGCTTCTCTATTTATAGGGCTAAGAGGGAGGAACATCATGATGGATTCCCACACCATCCTTCATCTTTTGCTGCTGCACAAGCTTTCATCACATGGGTTCAAAGGTGATCAGTTTTGCTGCCAACCCATGTGATTGCCTTTTGCTGCCAACCCATGTGGTTGCCTTTGGTTGCTGGAAAACGAGTTTTCTGAACCTGTTTTGGTGTAGGAAGGCCATAGGTCTCAAAACGTATCCAATGGGGCTGAAATTTGGATATGTTATAGTACACACCCATTGGAACAACTTCTATGAAGAAAGTATTCCCATCGGAGCAGTAGAAGTGTGCGTTTTGGACCTCGAAAGTTGGCTGCCGAACAGAGACTGGAATTGACTTCATTTCATTTCTTTTCTTTCTTTTTGCTTTACATGCATGCACATGCTTCTCTTTAATAGCTCAAAAGCTGATCTCCAGCTCCAAAGTGATCTGCCAATTCAATTCCCATGTTCAAAGGCTGAAGCAAAGATGCCTCTCATCATTTCTTCATTCTTCTCTCTCTCCTTTCTCTTTGCTTCACATGCACATGCTTTCTTTAATAGCTCCAGCATATACCAACTTGCTCCTTCTGAATTTGATAGCTGGAAAGCCTCCCAACTTCACTCATTATGTTGGGTACAAAGCCAGTTGCAGCTGGGGTGAGGCACATGGCTAAAAGGAGGCACATGGCTCCAAGCTGGCAGCTGCAAATCCTGCTGAGCAAGGTTGGGTGTTGGACGGGTTGAGCTCTCCACAAATGTCCAATTGGGCTGAAATTTGGATATGTTGTAGTAGACACCCATTGGAACAAGTTTCATGAAGATCTTCACCTCATTCGAGCCCCATAGAATGCTGATCCAAGGCCAAGAAGTTGACCTACGAAATTGGGCTGGAAAGGGGTTGTAGCCAAAATGTGTTTGTCTTTAAGCTCATATTCCTCATATGCCAATCAGCCCATAACATGCATGGATTGCATCAAATGTTATCTCTTGCTATCTTAACCTACAAAACACACAAACATAGGTAAGTGACTCAAAATAAAGAGAAACTAAGCAAAATCACTAAGTAAAGAAGGCATGCAAGTGTATGAAATTATGGACTTATCAAAACAGAAAATAAATTAAAAGCACAAGTTTAACTCAATAACATAACCAAATCATAAGCTAGAAGGGTACAAAATGATATACAATTATGAACCGATCAGTTGGGATTGTGTGTATCTTCATGTTTTCCTAAGCAATAGATGGATGGAGTAAGAACCATCCATGTGAATTGGTTTCTTGAATACCTAATGTAAACACCATGCTATTAGGATTCTTGTGATGTTCATATTCTCTTTGAACTTAATGGGTTTTTCTTGTAATTGAATCAAAGTACTAAGCACACCTAGATTCGATTATAGGGAAGGCACAAGTATTGTAGCACTCGTACTGCACTTTACGTATATTAGAGAGAATCAATGCGTCTTGAGCCACTCGTACTGGTCTTGATTGCGAACATCTTCTTCAACACGTTTAGAGTTCATCACTTGAGTATCCATGAACATGGGTAGAATTGTTTAGGGTGGATTCCGAAACCCTAGTGTTTGTTACATTTTACTCTCACATTTTGATAACTCATCTCTGCCATTCTCATTTAAATTCAAAGTCCATTTACATTCATGCAATAGAAATAGGTCACTTGAACCAAATCAAACCCCCCCCCCCCCCCCAATGTGTGTGTGAGTTGCGTGTTTGACACGTTTCGTGTCGTATTTACTGAATTTTGTTTGTTTCCGTAATTGTTTTGGACTTTTGGTCTGTGCTGTGTCCTTGCATTTTCTGTGCTGAATCCAACCGTATAAAGAACTTGAATTTTGGATAAACGGTTGGAAAGTTATAGGCAAAACACTGGACAGAGGTCGAAACTGGAAAAACAGAGAAACGAATCTGCCAAAAAAGGACCGGTCGTTACTGTTCCAGCGACCGGTCGCACATAAAAACTGTCCAAAACGACCGGTCGTCACTGTTCACGACCGGTCGCACTGTTCATTTTTCACTGTTTGAGGTACTGTTCACAGGTGATAAATAGGTGATAAAAGGGTGATAGAAAGTGCTGTTTCTGTTTTTCTTTGGTTTCTTGTTTTGTTTCTTTTCTTTTACCTTCCTGTATTCATTTTTAGTTCCCAATTTGTACTGTGTTTGTGTGTTGTGTAAAATTAGTGTTCTTTACGTACTCAAATTAGAACTTATAGGAAGCCGACAAGTTCTTCGTGGGATCGACCCCGTACTTACATAATCTATACTTCTTTAGATTCGTGCACTTGCGGGTATTTTTAATTGGTTGTTTGCACATTAATTTGTGTCCTTTTAGGAATGCAACACATATGATCCACATCAAGACCACTTATCCGAAATTTAGAAAGAGAACAAAGTGGCTACAAGATAAGCACAATAGCACTTTCATTCAATGGCTACGTGTTAAGGTATATATGTTATTGAATGACATATTCAATTTATTATTTTAATTTTCTTTCTTTCTATATATATGTTAGATTGAATTAATATATATGTTTAATTTGTAGGTTCAAAGTGAATTTAATGGGGAAGATTATAATGGCATATCAGAAAATTTGAGATGGTTAGCAGCTGGTCCAAGCATGGTAGTGCCATCATATAGGAGCTATCTTATTAATGGTGTCAAATTTAGCACCAAGGCACAAGATGATGTGCGAACTGTCCAAAATAGTGGAGTTTATTTACTTGCACATACTATGCAAGTTGCTAGTGCCAAGGATAAAAACCCTATTGTCTCCAATATGGGTTTTTATGGGGTTATTCAAGAAATTTGGGATCTTGACTACCAAAAATTTAGAATCCCAGTCTTGAGGTGTGATTGGATAGATAACACTTCGGGCCTTGTAGTTGACGAACTTGGATTTACCCTTGTAGATCTGAGTAAAATTGGACATAGGAATGACCAATTTGTTATGGCTTCTCAAGTCAAACAAGTATTTTATGTTGACGACGCAATGCATCGTGGTTGGTCGGTAGTGTTATCAATGCCTAATAGAGAATATAATGATGTTATTGGTGATGATGTGCTAGGTGATATTAGAATTGAGTGTGAGCCATTTTCTAGAGGGATACCAAATGTTGACACATTTGATGACCTAGTGGGTGAGTTTGGGAGTGAGAACATTAGAGATGGGTGTGAAGATATATGGATTGATTGATTGTTGTAATGTATAACATTAGTTATGCAGTTAATTGTATGACATTAATTCATAGCTCTGTATATCATTTTAATTCCGATCACATTTTCATTCTGCAAGCTTTGTATGACATTAATTCATAGCTCTGTATATCATTATAATTCATTTCAACCGTCGTCTATTACAGTCGTCTATTATAGTCGAAAGGTCTCTTTTTTATGCGTTTATGTACCAAATCGACGTCGGTTTTAGTTTTTTTCTGACGTGTACTATATTAACCACGTCGTTTTTTTGTGTTCAAGCCGTCAAAATCATTTTCAACGTCTGTGGTGATATAAAGAGTCGTGGTTATTGTTGTTTTTACGTCTGTTCATGTAAATATATGCCATGTTATATGTTTAAGACGTCAGTTTTTTCATTTAGTGAACGTAGTATTTATTAACCACGGCGGTTTCTAAGTTTGACACGTCGGTTTTATTTAATTTAGAGACGTTGATAAAACTATTTACATCGGTTTTATAGTTGTTTTTGACATTTAAAATTATTTAAACGTCTGTGTTTTAATACAACCGTCGTCTATTATAGTCGAAAGGTCTCTTTTTAATGCGTTTATGTACCAAATCGACGTCGGTTTTAGTTCTTTTGTGACGTGTACTATATTAACAATGTCGTTTTTTTTGTGTTCAAGCCGTCAAAATCATTTTCAACGTCTGTGGTGATATAAAGGGTCGTGGTTATTGTTGTTTTTACGTCTGTTCAAGTAAATATATGTCATGTTATATGTTTAAGACGTCAGTTTTTTCATTTAGTGAACGTAGTATTTATTAACCACAGTGGTTTCTAAGTTTGACACGTCGGTTTTATTTAATTTAGAGACGTTGATAAAACTATTTACGTCGGTTTTATAGTTGTTTTTGACATTTAAAATTATTTAAACGTCTGTGTTTTAATACAACCGTCGTCTATTATAGTCGAAATGTCTCTTTTTTATGCGTTTATGTACCAAATCGACGTCGGTTTTAGTTCTTTTCTGACGTGTACTATATTAACCACGTCGTTTTTTTTGTGTTCAAGCCGTCAAAATCATTTTTAACGTCTGTGGTGATATAAAGGGTCGTGGTTATTGTTGTTTTTACGTCTGTTTATGTAAATATATGCCATGTTATATGTTTAAGACGTCAGTTTTTTCATTTAGTGAACGTAGTAATTATTAACCAAGACGGTTTCTAAGTTTTACACGTCGGTTTTGGTGTATTTAGAGACGTTGATAAGCATATTTACGTCGGTTTTGTAGTTGTTTTTGACATTTAACATTATTTCAACGTCTGTGTTTTACTAAAACCGTCGTCGATTATAGTCGAAAGGTCTCTTTTTAAGCTTTTATGTATGAAATCTACGTCGGTTTTAGTATTTTACTGACGTGTACTATATTAACTACGTCGGTTATTTGCCGTCGTTATTTCATGTATGAAAAGACGGCGGTCGATTTCTCGTCGGTTGTAAACCATGATACACGACGGTGGATTACCGTCGTCTATTTCGTTTTTTGTAGTAGTGGAAGGTTTTATTGTGTGCTTGAGTGTGATATATGTCCTACCTAATGCGTGTGGTTATTTTTTTGGTTGTTTATTGCTCGTTGTCCTTGATATGAGTATGGTGCAAGTTGGATTGAAAATTCCTATTATAGTCAATTTGTATTGAGGGGGTGCAAGTTGGATTGAAAATTCTTATTGCAGCCAATTTGGATCCAAAGGTTTTCAACTTATTGCAACCAATTTGGATCGAAAGGTTTTCAACTTTGGCACGTCCAAATTAAATCTGATGTCCAAAATTTCGAAAAGAATTGGATTGGAAGGAAAATGTATCTCAAAATTCTGAATATTCCGAACTCCAAAATATATTGGTGTTTCAAGTTTGGATTACTAAACTTTACGTTAAACTAAATATGACATAACATTTGAGACTGCTTCTATAAGAAGTGCTTATGCTCATAACCGCTTTTGTTCGAAGCACATTTATTAGAAGAATGTTGAAATTTTTATTAAAAATGCAAGTGCTTCTTAGAAAAACACTTTGACGGGTGCTTCTCCAGAAAGCGATGTTATAAACCATAAGCAGTTTACATTTTTTTTGCCAAGAGCAGTAAAAAAATGCTTTTAGTTGTTAGAAATCGCTTTTATATCTTCCATAAACATTCCCAAATAGGACCATAATGACCAAAGACAAGTTGTTCCACAAGAACAACATCTAAATACAAACATATCAATAAAACGAACTGGAAGCAACCCTTGGTCGAGTCGGAGTTAATTGATATAAAACATCTAGTTTTATTTTCTGGAAGGAAGAAAAAAACTATAAGAAATAGGCTTTTGATTTCCTTGTAAAATATGGAAAGATCATCAGAAGAAGATATTAGAAATGGACCGGCCGGTATAGGGAGACTTGGGTTCGTAATCAGTCCAAAAAACAAAGTCTTGGTCAGTCAACGGAGGGAAACAGAACTTATTGCCCCTACTTATAAATTTCACGAACTTGCCTAGTAACCCCCTACAACTTTTTTTTACTAGCAAAAGAACACTTTCGATTTAGTTTCTGCCTCACAGATCATCCTTATTTCTAGAAGGTTCTTCTTATCTTCTAATCTCTCTATTCACTCCTATCCCACATATAAAAAGGCTACTTATGGCTACACGGGCCGTGGGTGCAGCCTAGGACCTGACAAAGATGTCTTATTATTTTACATGCTCATGCGAAAATTTAAATAGCTCAACTCAGCTCAACTCAACTCAACAATCAATTTTGGAAACCAAAAGCAGCACGATCTTGAGAACGCCAATTTCAAGAACAACAACATACAAAAAAGAAAAAGAAATAAAAGTTAAACTTGTGTCAAGTAAGAAAAAGTATTTAATTATTTGGACAAAAGTAAATTATGTACCCATCTAAACAAAATCATAGATTGTCGTAAGAAAAAGTATTTAATTATTTGGACAAAAGTAAATTATGTACCCATCTAAACAAAATCATAGATTGTCGTTTGAAGTGGATGGTTGCTCCCCTTGAATACCAATATCAATATGCCTCTGCTTTTGAAGGTTATCTTCATGATCAACGTCTTCGTTAGTAGTAGCCTGATGGTCCCTTTCTTTTTCTTTCTTGGTGATTTTTTTGGGAATGAAGCGGGAGAGAGGAAAAGGTCGGGTCAACACCAATGCCTCGATTGGATTTCTGGCTTGCGAGAGGGCTCTTTCAATCTTCAGGCAAAATGGAAAGTTGGATCAAGTTGAGAAGAGCGGGCGCGCACCAGCTGCGCCCTGATGGCTTGATTCCTCTAGCCCTCTTTCATAGGTTTCGTAGGCGTGCCACTGTTGGGGATGAAACTAGCCCAATAGACCTGGTGTATGTAATTTAGAGTGCTGTATTTGATGGGTTTGCACTTATTCTGGACTTATGATCAAGCCATTATGCTCCAAGGGGAGTATTGGCTCATATGAGTTCTTTTCTATGCCTCAATTAAGAGGACTTCAATTTTCTTTCAATCGTGCGTTTATGGCTTGATAAATGTGAGCAGTACTTAACCACACAGAAAAACCAATGTTAGGGTTAATGTTCCGTTGATTGGGCTCACAAACCTAATTTAGGCCCACGGTAACCCTGTATTGGGCTATTATTTAATTAATTAGGGACCGATGGTATAACTCGGGCCTGAATGAGCCCTTGTTTTCGGGCTAGGGAAGCCTTATTCTGACCTAAAACCCTTATTCTTGGCCTGTCCAATGAAAAATTCAAATATATAAAAGTGGGAAAGTAAATTACTACAAGAGAGGATATGAAGTAGGTAAATGACATGTATTTAAAGTGCAACTAAAGTAAACTTCGGAAAGAAAAAGGTTCCAGATGTTGGTGATTTCTTTATCCAGCTCTAGTATGATAACAAATTGAAACAAAAGCCAAAGATTTCTCCATTTAGCTACTTTTAAAAAACAAATTACAATCTTGAAGAGATTGAAGATTTCTCTATCCAATCTACACATGTTTATGCTATTTAGAAGAATCTAAACTGATTGTTTAAACAAGAATCATACCATGGAGATGACAGAGCAATGAAAGATAAACGCAAGAGTTGTCAACTGGTTATCTAGGTAGGAAGTTGACTATTTGGAAATCTTGAAGTTTTGTTCAAGTGTTTACAAGATGTTGCGTCCGATTTTGGAGGAGTCCCCTTGTGCTGCTGTTGAACCTCTATATGTATAGGCAGAAGATCTTTACAGTTGATGGTGAAGGCTGGAGGATGACATTTGAGTGTTGCCCAAAGTCAGCTGCCGATTTTCCCTCGTGAGTCGATTCATAGGTAGTAGAAGAGATATCTCGTATGGAACCATTGGTTTCAAGGGGTATTCCTTTGATTTGTCATCCTTTCGCAGCTAAAGATCTAGTCGGAAGACGGTTCCTCTTGGTTTTGCCGTCCAGTATCTAGCGTGCTTTCTTGCTGAGAGAGACAACGATCAAGTCATTCTTAATGGCGAGAAACCATCTTCAGACCGTCATTTGGGTCAACTAGTAATGCTTACTTACCTTCTTGACTTTAGTGTGGGTTAAAATGAGGCTTGTTGAGGTATGGACTTCTAAAGGAATTTTGTCAATTCTCGGCCCAAATATGAGAAAACCATTTTCAGTTTGAAAGGAAGAGATTGGGTCTGGGCTACATGCAGCTTTATTTAAAGAATAAACCAAATTTGGTCCATTTCCAAATATGGTACAAACATAGCCATTACTCCATGAGTAGTGGGGTTTCTACAGAGGCGTAAGAAGGTGCAGTTGCACCTGCCCTTGCCAGAAAAAGCAATGGTCGTGGCTGGGTTTGCCCCTTTGATATGTGTTGAAGGTGCCCACCACCTGTTTTAGAGAATGCCTCAACAATGTCTTATATTTGGCTGCTACACTGTTGTGCTTTGCAGGCGCAGCGCACTTAATTTTGTATATTTAAAAACATGGCCAAAAAGCCTTAGTCTTTACTCCACGCCACGCCACAAAATCTGCAATCAAATTAATCCATGTACGAATACAATAACATTCCAAGTTCAACGGCGGAGAGGATTTAGAGCCAGTTTGGGATTGCTGTTACTTTTAAAAAAGTTGCTTCTACTGTGCTTTGAAAATAATTATCTGTAAAGTAAAGCAGCTACATGTTTGGTAAACAATATTTTTAAAGTGTTGTTAGTACAAAAAACAGTGTCAAAACTGTTTGGTAAAATTTAATATAAAAATGTTGTAACTGTGAATAATGATTAAAATAGACTGTTGAAAGTGTTATGCGTTAATCATGTGGTGGTAATAGTGGTGGTGGAGGTGGTGGTTGTGATGAAGGTGGAAGTGGTGGTTGTGGAGGTGGTGGTGGCAATGGCAAAGTGGTGGTGGTGGTGGAGGTGGTGGAGGTGGAGAAGGAGGTGGTGGTTGTGGTAGTGATGGTGGCAAAGACGGAGAGGGATGTGGTGGTGGTGGCAGTGGTGGTGGTGGTGGTGGAGGTGGTGATGGTGATGAAGGTTGAGGCAGTGGTTGTGATAGTGGTGGTAGGGATGGTGGTTGTGGAGGTGATGGTGTTGAAGGTTGAGGATGAGATGGTGGTGGCGGCATGATGGTGTTGGTGGTGGAGGTTGAGGAGGAGGTGGTGGTTGTGGTGGTGATGGTGGCGGAGAAGGAAATGGTGGTGGCAGTGGCGGTCGGTGGTGGTGAAGGTGGTGGTGGAGATGGTGGAGTTGGATGTGGAGGTGGAGGTGGTGTCTTAAAAAAAAATTAATGATGGTATTTTTGGAATTGAAAAAAGTCATTAACTGCTCATCTCTACTTCTTTTGAAAGCAGCTTTGAAAGCAACTCATAACGTGCTTTTAAAAGCTGTTGTCAAAAGGCCACTGCTTTTAAAATAATCGGGATATTTTAGATTTACCAGACACCTTAAACTGCTTAACTTTAAAGTGAAGTAGGTTTTTGACGAAAAAAAGCAATCTCAAATGAGGCCTTAATCCTTGAGTGGAATTGCTTTTCTTGAAACTGGAAGATTTCTCTTTGCTTGAGTCAAACAATATGGGTAGAATATTTTCAGATATATTTCATTCTCCAAAAGGAGGTATTTATAATAAGGTTACAAACCCTAGTAGGGTTAGATAAGGAAAACAAGTGGTATCCTAATTACATAATATCTATACAAAAGGAAAAATAAAACCCAAATAGAATAGGATATACAATACTCGCCAACACTCCCCCTCAAGTTGGAGCAAAGACGTCACGCATGCCCAACTTGTCAAGCGAGTTGAGAAAGATACTGGTAGAAACAGCTTTCGTAAGAACATCAGCTAACTGATACTCTGAACGGATGAAGGGGAAGGACACAATCTCCGCATCCAACTTTTCTTTAATGAAATTTCGATCAACCTCCACATGCTTTGTACGGTCATGTTGTACAGGATTATGAGCAATTGCAATCGCAGCCGTATTGTCACAATATAAATCCATGGGTTTATTAGGCCCAAAACCAAGGTCTTTCAACAATCTCCTCAACCATAGTAACTCAGATACACCATGGGCCATTCCCCGATACTCAGCCTCAGCACTAGATCTAGACACCACCTTTTGTTTCTTGCTCCTCCACGTAACAAGATTGCCACCCACAAACATAAAATACCCAGATGTCGAACGCCTATCTGTGGCTGAACCTGCCCAATCAGCATCTGTATACCCTTCTACATTTGTATGGCCATACTTGGAGAAAATTAACCCCTTGCCAGGAGTTACTTTCAGATACCTTAAAATACGAGTCACAGCCCCCATATGATCTACACTAGGAGAGTGCATAAACTGACTTACTATACTTACAGCATAAGCAATATCTGGACGAGTATGAGCCAAATAAATCAACTTCCCCACAAGTCGTTGATAACGTTCTTTATCAGTCGGAACTTGATCGGGATATATCCCCAACTTATGATTCTGCTCACTAGGGGTATCAATCGGTTTACAATCCAACATTCCAGTTTCAGCAAGTAAATCCAAAACATACTTTCTTTGGGATAGAAAAATACCATGTTTAGATCTGGCAACTTCAATCCCAAGAAAATACTTTAAATCACCCAAAGATTTCATCTCGAACTCAGAAGCCAGATACTTCTGAAGACTCTGTATCCCTATATGATCATCTCCAGTCACAATCATATCATCAACATAAATAATTAAAGCCGTCAATTTACCTTTATGACGCTTCAGAAACAAAGTATGATCAGAGTTACTTTGCACATACCCAAACTTCTTCATAGATACAGCAAACCTTCCAAACCACGCTCTTGGAGACTGCTTTAATCCATACAAGGATTTCCGTAGCTTGCACACCACACCCTCCTTAGAAGTCACAGGGATACCTGGCGGAGGATCCATATATATCTCTTCCTTGAGATCACCATGGAGGAATGCATTTTTGACATCAAATTGTAGCAGTGGCCAGTCACGGTTAGCAGCTAAGGATAAGAGTACGCGTACAGTGTTGAGCTTAGCTACTGGAGCAAAAGTCTCTGTGTAATCCACTCCATATGTTTGAGTATACCCTTTTGCTACCAATCTTGCCTTGTAACGATCAATGGAACCATCAGCCTTGTGCTTCAAAGTAAACACCCATCTGCACCCAACTGCCTTTTTTCCTTTTGGTAAAGGAACTAACTCCCAAGTAGCATTCTTGTTCAAGGCTTCCATCTCAACATGCATTGCATCTACCCAGTTTTGATCAGATAGAGCATCCTGCAACTTAGTTGGCACACATACACTAGATAATTGACACAAATATGATGCATATGACTTAGATAAACGATGAGTTGACATATAATGGTTAATGGGATATTTAGACTTGGCATGTATATCAGGAGAATATTGTACTTTAGGTTTCCCACGGGTAGTACGTGGGGGCAAAGAATAGGTAGGCATATCACTAGAAAGTACCTCATTATCACAACTTGATTGAGGCAATGGCAGGGCAGAGGGGGGTATATTATCAATTTCATCTGTACGAGAGTCGCCAATATCACTGTTATGTCCTTCTGAGAGAGGCTCGAAAACACCATTATTTTCGTCTGGCGACCGGTCGTCGCTTTCCTCGCGACCGGTCGCTTCACTCGTATCGGTACTGTTATCGCTCGTCGACGCGGGCGACCGGTCGCTTCCTATGTGCGACCGGTCGTTTCCTCCGCGACCGGTCGTTTCCTCAATGCGACCGGTCGCTTCGCTCGTATCGGTACTGTAGTCCCAGCTCGACGCGAGCGACCGGTCGTGTCCTGCGGGCGACCGGTCGTTTTCATCCTGTTTGCCAAAAAATTCCATTTTTTCCACTCCGAAACTCTTCAATTCACTCCCCCTCTCCCCCTGAATTGAAGAGGAGGGAGAAACATAATAGGGTACTTCTTCATGAAATGTGACATCCAAAGTGACATGTACCTTCTGAGTAGGCGGGTGATAACACTTATAACCTTTCTGAGTCGTAGAATAACCAATGAAGACACAGCGGAGAGCACAAGGATCAAGTTTACTCCTTTGATGAGAGTAAACATGAGCATACGCAACACACCCAAACACCTTCGGAGGTAACTTAGAGACTGAAACCGGAGGAGTGAGGGCACATAACACATCAAGTGGAGTCTTGAAATCAAGAACCCGACTAGGAGTACGGTTAATCAAGTAGGCAGCGGCTAAGACACCATGTCCCCAAAGATGATGGGGAACAGACATATCCAACATCAGAGAGCGAGCAACTTCAAGTAATTGGCGATTCTTCCTTTCAGACACACCATTCTGTTGAGGTGTGAATGGAGTGGTAGTTTGGTGAATGATACCTTGATCACGAAAGAAGTGAGCCAAAGTATGATTCACATATTCACCGCCATTATCAGTGCGAAATACTTTAACACGAGCATGGAACTGAGTAGACACCATGGCACAAAAGTCAGGAAGAATAGAGGCAACATCATTTTTATTCTTCATCAAATACACCCATGTTAAGCGAGTGCAGTCATCAATAAATGTCACAAACCAACGAAAACCATGAGAAGTCACACGAGCAGGACCCCAGACATCAGAATGTACTAACTCAAAAGGCAAAGCAGCTTTATTATTACTTAAAGGAAAAACAGTACGGTGGCTCTTGGCCATTACACAAGTCTCACATTTGAAACTAGACTCATCATACGAACTAAATAACGAAGGAAACAAATGTCTAAGATAACCAAAAGACGGATGTCCTAAGCGACGATGCCATAACCAAAGTTGTTGCTTGTCTTTGACACTACCACTCATAGCTTTATTAGCGACACGATCACGAACTGCTGCAGCCGGCAACTGTAAGTAATATAACCCCCCTATCCGTTTACCATGCCCAATCTTCTCGTGAGTCCTGAGATCCTGGAAAAAACAATGGGTAGAATAGAAGGTAGCAGAGGCGTTAAGTGTATCAAGTAAACGCCCAACAGATAACATATTGCAATGGATATTGGGAACCAAGAGGGCATGGGACAGAGGTAAAGAAGGGGTGAGATGGATGGTACCTTTACCAGTAACTGGGGAAGGTAAACCATTAGCACTAGTAATATAGGGGTCATGGGGTTTATGCGACAACTCATCAAATATTTTATCATTATAAGTCATATGATCAGAAGCACCAGTATCAATTATCCATGTAGTAGAACTCATACCTGGCATAGTATCAGAAGCACACAGATTTGCAGATGGAGTCGGAGGACGGGCCTCATCAGGGGTCACAGTGTAAGTGGCCTTGGGACCATACATACGAGCTTTGTAGTCAGCAAACCAATCAGGGTAACCATGCTCCTTAAAACACTTCTCAGAGTAATGATCCCCATTACAATGGCGGCACTTAGGCGGACCTTCAAGAGAGCTAGAGGTGGAGGCAGAAGGACGAAACCCAGCAGAAGATCCAAACTTTTGGGAAGGAGAGCGACCGGTCGTTACTTGCGGGGCGACCGGTCGGCGACGTGCTGGATCCACCTTAAGAGCCAGCGATCCTCCTCCAAGCATAGCGGACTGACGAGTATCTTCCTCCATAACCATGGCATAGGCTTCGAGAGGAGGTGGAACAGGACTAAGAGCAAGAATACGGCTACGAACACCATCATACGGTGGATCTAGCCCACCAAGAAAATCATAAACTCGATCGGCTTCAATTTCTTTCAGACGACGAGCCCCATCAGTAGAACAAGTAAACTCATGCGGACGCAGACAATCAATCTCTTGCCAGATAGCATGAAGTTTTTCATAGAACACTTTCACAGATTCACCATTCTGACCTATAAGTATGGATTGCCGTCGGAGTTGAAACAAACGAGAGCTATTCTGAGTCACAGTATAGGTCTTCCGAGCAGCCTCCCATATATCAAAAGCAGTATCACCATGTTCGAACAAGGCACGAACTGGTTTAGTCATGGAATTGAGAAGCCATGACTGCACCAGACAATTATCTTCTTCCCATTCGGTATAGTCAGCAGAATCTTGAGACGGAGCAGGCTTCTTCCCATTGATCCAACTTGCCATACGACGACTAGTAATCGTAATACGCGCACCACGAGACCAAGAGGCATAATTGGAGCCATCCAATTTGTCAGATGTAAGCGGGGTAGAATAATCACGTGAGGGACGTGCCTCCTTCGGTGTAGACGCACTAGCACCAGTCACAACTATGGAATCATCACCCATGATAGCAGCGGAAACAAACACAACACAAAGCAGATATGATAAACACGGCACAGGCACGGGCACAAGAACCCTAAAAGAAATTTAGGGCACAGAGTAGAACACGAGCACAAGAACCCTAAAAAGAAATTAGGGCACAGAGTAGAACACGGATGGGCACAATACACAGGTTACCAGAAAGTCGGCTCTGATACCAAGTCAAACAATATGGGTAGAATATTTTCAGATATATTTCATTCTCCAAAAGGAGGTATTTATAATAAGGTTACAAACCCTAGTAGGGTTAGATAAGGAAAACAAGTGGTATCCTAATTACATAATATCTATACAAAAGGAAAAATAAAACCCAAATAGAATAGGATATACAATACTCGCCAACAGCTTGCTGTAGACCCACAAGGTGAACTCACGTCACTTTGCTTCTTAAATAAATATATATAAAAAATCTTTTCTTATGGTTTTGTTCTTGGTTTTTTTTAAAAAAAAATTCTTCAGTTGTTTCTATTCTTTTATTTTCTATAATATGTTTTATAATAATAATAATAATTTTTTTAATGATTTGGCTCTCTATATATTCGTTTAATCATTAGCAAACTCAAAGAAGCTACACAGTGCACAACTTGAGGTATGCATTTTGATTTGTTTAATGAATTAATACTTTGATATGCATTTCGATTAGATTAAGTTATATTGATTTTCGTAAAATGAATTGATGATTCAATATGAATTTTGGTAGACTAATTATGTAATTGATATACTGTGTAGACGGTAGTCAATTAGTCATAGAGCTAAGACTCTTATTTGTTTTAATTATATAATTATGAAACGGTACTTTAAAAGAAAGTATCTAAATCTTTATTTGAATAATTATGGTAGTTCTAATCCTCCTTAAAATAATCCGGATAGGCTTTTAAAATTGCCTCTATTTTGAAAAAGTCCTGAATCCGCCACTGATGAGGCCTCTTTTGGGTACTTTTGGGTCCCAAAGATGAGGAAAGATCAATATTGACATTGTTATCATCATCAACTGCCATGACAGCTGGCGAGGGTTCATGATCATCCACAATACTATCATCGCCACCATCACCATCCTGATCGTACACTAGGTGGACCCCACAACTTAGGATTTTGAGCTTATCAGGCAAAGCAAATGTGAATGTCAATTGTTTATTGTTTATTGGAGTGCATGCCTGCTCATATTGTGCAATTGATCCTTTGTGTGCATGCTGGTTTTCAAGAGAGTGGACTTGATAGATGCATATGGAAACTCACTGCGAATGGTAAGTTTTCTGTTAAAACAGCTTATGGCATTACCTCCACTGATGATGATCCTTTGATGTGGTCTTGGAACTTTATTTGGAAACTTCACATACCTATTAGAATTAAGACCTTTCTGTGGGTGCTTTGTCATAAGAAACTTCTTACCAATGTGCAAAGGCAGAAGAGGGGGTTGGGTCAAGACACTTCCTGCCCGAGGTGCTCTTCTCATGTGGAATCCCTTGACCACCTTTTTATTGATTGCAGTACTACTCAATTAATTGGTAAGGATTTTTGGGAGGATGCTGAGGTTCCTAATCTTTCATTGATTGATTTTGATTCTTGGCTCCTTAAGAACTTAAAATCTCATAGAACCTTTCATAGTATTCCTTGGTCGTTGGTCTTCACAGTTTATCTCTGGTTTGTGTGGAAATGGCGTTGTAAGGTGGTCTTTGAGCAGAATTTTTCGACTCCTCCTAACTCTCGTCAAATGATTATGAATTATGCTATGGATTGGTTTACTGTTTGTAATCATACTCCTGATCTTGTTGTGAAGCACCTGGTACATTTGCATTGGACTGCTCCCAAGTGTGGAATCTGTAAAATCAATACTGATGGTAGCAGGAAAACTGAAACTGGTTGTATTGGTGCGGGTGGTATCTTGAGAGACTCCACTGGCAAGTGGTTAAATGGTTTTTCAGTGAATCTTGGTATTGGGACAATCCTAGAGGCTGAGCTGTGGGGTGTTTTTTGGGGCCTCAAGTTGGCCTGGGATATGGGCTACAGAATTGTGGAGGTGGAATGTGATGCTAGTTATGTGGTGGCCCTTCTTCAGAATGCTCCTATGTCTGATCAACCTCTCTTTAGTCTCCTAAACTGTTGTCACCTGAAGCTTCATGATGACTGGATTTGCGCTCTTACCCATGTCTATCGTGAGCAAAATCGTGCTGCTGATCTTTTGGCTGCCAAGAGCTACGACTTCCCTCTTGGACCCCATGTTTTTGCTTCAGAGCCTGCCTTTCTTTGTACTGTGCTTGCTGCTGATACTAGCAATGTGGCTACTCCTCGCTTAATTCCTTTGTAATTTTGTTTCCTTGTTTGGGCTTTAGCCCTCCTTAGCACCAAAAAAAAAAAAAAAAAATGTGAATGTCACTTGACATATCCCTCCATCCAGCTGTCCCCAGGATATATCCCACGGGTAATAATCACTGCTGTGCGCGCGTAGTCTGTGGGAATTAGTCAAGTCTAGATACTGAAGCTTCGGTAACTGATCATGTTCAAATATACTTTATAGTGTTTAAATATTTTCCAGTGATTTGCAATTAAAAAGAAGGAGATCTTTAAGATAATAAATACTGGATGATATAGTTGTAAGGTTCTCACAATCATGTGCGTTTAAATCTTCAATAAATTATCGGAGTTGTAAGGTTTTCTTCCATCATATGGTATTGTGGGATCGTGAGTTCCATGATAGGTAGAAGGAAGTTTTTTATTAGGGTAATTTCTGGAATTGATATCTTCTTTGGTTTTCATTATATTTCCTTGAGAGTACTAATGGGTTTTCAGTGTCTTTTATTTGATTTAGACCATCCGTTTGTTTCGATTGAATCAGCCAACATCTTTGGTTATCTTTTTTATCCACAGTGCCTACCTGCTTAGTGTAATTTGTGCTTCGTGATTTTGACAATCACTTTTTTGTCCCTTTTAGATTTCTGTTGATTGCCTAAGAACTGTGTCAGATGTATCTGTTTTTTAGAAAGCTCAAATCCAGAAATCCTTGGAGCGCATCCAGTACACAGGGCTAAATACTATACCTGTCTCTTTTTTTTTTGGATGTCTTATGTGTTCATGTCAGGAACAGAGAAATATTCAAACACACACACGCATTTCAAAGTAGGAAGATAAAATTTGATGTTTATCAAAACAGATAGTTACAAGCGTGAGTAATTTAATTGTGTTTCAATTCTGTTAAACGTGCAATGTTGTCTCCCTAGGCTAGGTTCCTTCTATATATGGACATTAAGCTTAGAAGATCTGGTAATTTCGTGGTGCACCATTTGCAACAGCTCCAGGGAAGAGAAGGGCTTTTACAACAGGAACATGAAAAGATCACTTGCAATCAATTGGGAAGAATGAAGGAAAAAAAAGAAACATTAAGCCAGATATGCATGGAACTCTGTAACAATGAAGGAAAAAGAAGAAACATTAAGCCAAATACACGAGTTTTACATTTAACTTTTCTTAAACATATATTTCCACAAAACACAACCACTAACATCGACTTGAGCTCATTCACAAGATATACATATTTAACTCTTCTATATCTCCACTCACTATATATTTAACTCTAATCAAAGATGGATAAGCCACCAGTAAACTAATTCAATACAACTATATATACAAGGAAAAGAAAAGTAGGCAGGTTCTAACAAAATACTAACAATAACAAGTTACCTGAAGCAGCACATTAAACACAAAACAAAGATTCACGCAAGTCGCTGGTCCTGGGATGAGTAACCAAGATAATCTGCACACACAAACACATAACAAAGAGTAAGAAAGCAGCAGCACATTAAGAATGAATCTAATTGTATGACAATTTGGTATACACAAACACAACCACACATGTCCAAATTTCTAAGCTAAGCACAAATTCAAGTTCAAGAATGTAATTGATAACTATTGACGCCAAAAAGTGGTTCTCTGACTTTGAGGGTCAACTTAGTAATTTTATGCCTTCAGTGTCCTTGATGCCTCGGTAGGGAGTGTGATCTGTAATATGAGCAAACGCTCGGTAAGACCTAGGGCACCGGTGTGGTACCGGCCGAAGGCTCTCCGATGCTTAAGTAAGTTCGGGATTAGAAAGTTCAACTGATAGATTGATCAGTGCATAAATTACATATCATTTTGTACCCTTCTAACTTATGATTTGGTTATGTTTTTGAGTTAAACTTGTGCTTTTAATAAGTTTTGTGTTTGTTTCAGTGTAATAAGCTTGACACTCACTAATAGCATTTTGGAGACAAGTTAGCTCAAAATGGTGTCTGCAGATCAGTCAACTTCACGGATTGGACTGTACTTGCTCAAGAAGAACCAGATGATGAGCTATATATCATTGGAAAGATACGGAAGTCTAGTTTCTGTAGAATTTTACGGTTCATGATTCCGAGTCTTCTAGAGAAAGTTATACATGTTTTGGCAACTTAAGGTCAAATTCGGCAGCATCTGCGTTACTGGGCCAAAAATCACATTTGAAGGCCTTTCCGATTTTTCCTTGAGTTGGGCTGCATATGCTTGGAAAGATAAGACAAAGAGCTTCAAGATCCATATTTTTCCAGATTTTTCAGATTGAAGCCACAAGCCCAAAACGAGCCCACAAGCTGGCTGCAATGCATTGTCATGCATGACATATGCATGATGAAGTGTTGTTGATTGTGGGAAAGTTTGGTGAAGCATATTCAATACCTATTTTGAGTGGAATTTTGCAGCAGCCAAAAGATGATGAAGTGGGAGCTGAACACTAAGCCTAAAGACAAGAGGAATTGTTTTCAAATGCAATTGTGTGTTAGGTTAAGTTGGTGAATTAAGTGTTGTGTGTTAGGTGAAGTTAGTGTGTTTAGAAAATTCAATTGTATAATTCAGATTTTCACTTCCCCTAGGCCTATAAATAGGGAAGTTCTCTAAGTTTGTAATAACACCCCAAGGGGGGGAGCTCTCAAGCTCTTCTCTAGAGCTCCCTTCCCTTCTCTCCCTTAAATTCTCTTAGTTTCCCTTTGTAGTTCTCAATTGTTGTAATAAGATCATTCTACTCGATTTTCTTTTTATTAAATCTCAAGCACTTCTCTATTCTCTTCCAAACACTCTCCAAACCCTAAACACATGCTCTTCCAAAATCCACAAAGTTCTCAAACACCATTTTCCCTTCTCTTCCAAAAGTCTCCATGTCTCAAACAATTCACAAACACTTTCTTTCTTCTCTCTTTCTCAAATACCTCTCTACTTTCTTCTCCAAATGCCCCATGTTCTCAAACACTCTCTTCCAAAAATCCACAAAGTTCCCAAACACCATTTTCCTTACTCTTCCAAAATTCTCCAAATCTCTCAAACATCTTCCAAGGTTCTCAAAATTCCCAAACACTTCTCCCATTCCTTCATCAAATTCTCTAAACTTCTCAAACACTTTCTCTTCCCTTCTCTAAGTTCTCAAATTCTCCAAGTTCACAAAACTCTCTAAAGCTCTCAAACACTTCCTTTCTTCCTCAAAGATCTCTTAGTCACTTAATGTTTTCTTAGTTGTAATTTATTTTTCTTGTAATGTACATTCTTTCTTCTTGTTTTGTTTCTTTTGTTTTCATTTATGTTTTGTAGGAAAACTGAGTTGGATCATTCAATCACCAATCCCTGTGGAATCGACCTCGCACTTACATACGCTAAACTACCAACGGTTCGTGCACTTGCGAGTATCACAAGTTGAGGATGTAGTTGAACCCATTTTGGTGCAGCTGAATCTACGCAACAAGTTTTTGGCGCCGTTGCCGGGAATCGGTAACATTGTTTGATGCTATTTGTTTTTCCTACTTTTTATTTATTTTTATCTTTTTCATAACTTGACAGTTTCATGTTTTAAAGTTAATGAGGTTAATTGATAAGTTGTGTTTGTAGTCCAACGGACAAGGACAATTGCCTGACAAGCAAGAGGACTGGGTTTGAGTCCCAGCTTACACAACACAAAAAAAAAAAAAAAAGGATTGAAATGCTTTTGGGCCAAAAATCGGAAAGGCCTTCAAATGTGATTTTTGGCCCAGTAACGCAGATGCTGCCGAATTTGACCTTAAGTTGCCAAAACATGTATAACTTTCTCTAGAAGACTCGGAATCATGAACCGTAAAATTCTACAGAAACTAGACTTCCGTATCTTTCCAATGATATATAGCTCATCATCTGGTTCTTCTTGAGCAAGTACAGTCCAATCCGTGAAGTTGACTGATCTGCAGACACCATTTTGAGCTAACTTGTCTCCAAAATGCTATTAGTGAGTGTCAAGCTTATTACACTGAAACAAACACAAAACTTATTAAAAGCACAAGTTTAACTCAAAAACATAACCAAATCATAAGTTAGAAGGGTACAAAATGATATGTAATTTATGCACTGATCATAGATCGATAGGCTTGTATGCCGTAAGTTTACCTCTATTTTGGAGTAGTTGGCCTCTTATATAGGCCTTGGGGGGTGTGCACTTCGTTGATAATTCCGATGTGGGACTGTGGACTTCGCTTGGGAGCATGCCACGTGTCCCGGAAGAGGGTGTTGCCCTAATGGTGAGATCGATAGGCAGGGTGCCGAAGGCTTCCCTGACTAGGGTCGATTTCTTCCACGTGTCTTGTTCTTATTGGCTGTTCATTTTGGGTATAAACAAGAGTCCCCCAAGTTCTCGGTCGAGATTTCTCGGACGGGGACTTGATTGTTCTTCGGTAACCGAAAGGTCGTGCTACCGTTCGGTAGCTTGATAAGGGGGGCGCGTTGGGCCCTTGTCCTTGTGCCGATTCATTCAGAAAACCCTGCCCAGGAGCTCAAGGGTTGCCACTTCGAGGATTACCGTTCGGTAGCGCTTGGCGCGTTTGAAGGGGTTCCGAGAAGGCCTTGCCGATTGCTTTTTAACTTGGGCGAGTTTGGTCGTTCTCTCGCGATCTATGCACAGGGAGGGGGAGTGATGGGACAGAATGATGCTTCGTCTTCTGTACCCAGCGTGCTGTCAGAGCCTCCATTCGTTGCATGACACGTGGCGTGTCAAATCATGCGGAGCGGCGCCATTAATGCGCCGTTTGGTTTCTCGAGGCGTACCATTGCAACTCCTGCCCTATAAATAGGAATGGCCTCTGAGGCATTGTTCACTTTGCATTTGTAAGTGAGGCGAAAGCTCTGTCCAGGCGATTTCTGGCGAGGACTAACAACAATCAAGGCGATTTCAGACGTGACCAATCGATATTTAAGGCGATTTCTGGCGAGATCGATCGATAGTTGACGCGACTCTTCGCACAAGGTACCGTTCGGCATCCTTTTTATGATTTCTTTTACTATGCGTACGTCCTTCCTTGGTTTGAACTAGACTAGAACTTTATGCAAGTGGGGTGTGGTTTGGTAGTCTAGTTGCCATAGGTAGAGACGTAGGCAGCGGTAGGATAGTCTCCTGCATGGCCCTTAGTTTCCTTCTGTTGTTTTTGTAGATGTTTGATAGCGAGTCTGGATTCGAGAGTTAGCCCAATGCGTTCGAGGATGAGTCTCCAGATAGGCGAAGGGATACCAATAGTGAGGAGTCGGGCCAGGATACCGAGAGTGATAGTGGCTCCGAAGTGGAAGTAGTTGGTGAGAGGCTCAGACCTGCCCCTACACATGGAATTGGCAAGGGGCTCATGACTAGTCAGCCCCTGCCGTTGATGGTTGTGTATAGCGACGGTAGGCAAGTTGGCTCGGGCTTGCATTCTGGGCCTCATGTGGGGGACGCTAGGGTGCCAGAGGCTTCTTCTAGTTGCCATCTGGAGGCCTCCACTTCTGCTCGTGGAGAGACTTCCGAGCCAGCTTCCCAGCCGAGGGTGACGATAGTGAACCGAGGGGACCCTAGGGTACCGATGGGGGTGCCGAAGGAGCAATTGTTCGGCGTAGATTATTTGCCGCCCAACAAGATGAGGATTCCGGACCCTACCGAATCTCTGAGCAACCCCAAGGATGGCGAGGTTGCGTTCATCATGGATGTCCTTCTGCAGGGCGTCAGGCTGCCGTTGCAGCCTCCAGTTCAGAGGATTCTGGCCCAAATTGGGTATGCCCCTGGCCAGTTTAATCCAAACTTCTGGGCCGTTCTGATGGGGGTGATCACGGCATTCGGCCTTGCCGATGAGGGGGAGCCCACTTATGGGCAGTTCTCTCACCTGTATAGCATCACCAAGTCCAAGAAGACCGATCATGGAGGCTGGGTTCAGGCAAACTGCCTCAGGGCTTTTGAACGGGGCCACTTTCTGACTGCCCTGCCGACCTCTCAGAAGTCCTGGAGGAATCGGCGAGTGATACTCTCTGGCGATTGGGAATCGCCCTCTGGAGTCCTCGTTCGCTTCCACATCCCCAACACCTTCCAAATCACTGGTAGGTTGTTACATGCCGATCAGTAGGACGCCACTTATGCTCGTTCGGCGGACTTAACCATTTTTGTTCATTTTTCTTCAGGCAAACTGAAGCAGCCCAAGGTTCCGCAATCAGAGGTTCGGCAGATCGACAGAGTGAGGCTGAAGGTTCCTGCCGTTGACAGGACGTATCCACAGTTCCTCTTCACTGAAAACCTCATCAGAGCCCGCCTCGTCAGCCCTGCCGAGAGTAAGTTCACTCGGACTTTTTCTTTGTTTTCTTTGAGTCCCTTTTGACTTACCCCTGTGTTCCGTTCGTGCAGTGTCTGAGAACAGGAAGATTGCCGAGGCCAAAAGGATGTCCGAGACTTTGAAACGGCGCTTCCAGGTGGCCACCAAGGGGAAGAAGCAACGGCGGCAGCCAAAGGCCTCTACCAAGAGGGTTGTGGAGGCTGATCTTGAGGAGCAGCAACTGGCCGAACGACAGAGGCAACGGAATGCCGAGCCCGCAGATAGAGGGGTGCCGGTAGACGAGCCGGTACTCAGCCCAAGTCAGGGTGCCGAGGCTGCCACCTCTAAGGCATCTGGGAAGCGGCCGATGACGGTGGGGACGAAGAGGGGCCTATCGAGGCGGTCACGCTTGCATGCCCTTCTAAGACGGTCCAGTTTGCGAACCATATGATCGTGGGTTCGCAGATGGACTTGTTTGAAATAGACGAGCTGCCGAAGAAGGCCCTTCGGGAAGAAGCGGGGCGCGCCTTCCGTCTCCAGGCCACGGTAACCTTTCTCTCCCGTTGTCTTTTTTAGTTTTGTTGTTTTGTTCTTGTTGTTCGGTATTAATTTCTGACTTCACATTTCAGGCGTCTATGGACATGTGGCTGTGCATGAAGAGGGCCATCATAGCTGCAGAGCGCGCCAAAAGGATGTACGAAGACGGCCGTTCCAAGGTTGCCAAGGTGGGGAAGGCCTTCCAAGATCATGCGAACCTCGTGCAAGATATGCAAGCTGCTGAACGGCAGATTAAGGCTTACAAGGCCAAACTTGTCGAGATGCGCGTGGATCTGGACGGTGCGCTGCAGGCTACCAAGGACGCCAAGAAGGCGAAAGAGGCCGTTCAGACGGCGTTGGATGTGTCCGAGAGAGCGAAGGCGGCAGAGGTCGAGGCGGCCGTTCGTGAAGCGGTTAGGAGTTACCGTTCTCCAGGCCACAGTAACCTTTCTCTCCTGTTGTCTTTTTTAGTTTTGTTGTTTTGTTCTTGTTGTTCGGTATTAATTTCTGACTTCACATTTCAGGCGTCTATGGACATGTGGCTGTGCATGAAGAGGGCCATCACAACTGCAGAGCACGCCAAAAGGATGTACGAAGACGGCCTTTCCAAGGTTGCCGAGGTGGGGAAGGCCCTCCAGGATCACGCGAACCTCGTGCAAGATATGCAAGCTGCCGAACGGCAGATTAAGGCTTACGAGGCCAAACTTGTCGAGATGCGCGTGATGGTGCGCTGCAGGCTGCCAAGGACGCCGAGAAGGCGAAACAGGCCGTTCAGACGGCGCTGGATGTTTCCGAGCGAGCGAAGGCAGCAGAGGTCGAGGCGGCCGTTCGTGAAGCGGTTAGGAGTTACCGTTCTTCTGCAGAGTTCACTGCTCTTTTGGACAATGAAGTGGGCTCTGAGATGGCGGACCTCATCTACCGCTTCAAACTGTTTAACCCAGGGCAGAAACTGAACCTGAACTTTGCTGCCGATCCCCCTCCTCTACCGGAAGGCATTACGGAGGAGATGATCGAAGAGTACGAAGGGGAGGACGCCCCAGAAGATGCCGACGGTCCTAATGCCAAGGGCGCTCCTGATGCTGCCGTTGATGCCTATGCCGAGACTGCCGATGGCGAGGGTGGCCAGTCTGCCGATCGTGGGGCTAGTGCCTGAGCTGTTTAGGATTTTGTAACTGTAATTTTATTTTGTAATCGTAATTGCCGTAGGCATATCTTCTGAACACATTCATGCCGAGGGCATCTGTTAATTTAAGTAACGTTTTGTTTCCTTACTTGTGTTTGGTTTATTTTGTGTTTGAACTTTCATTCATTTTGTTATTGCCGTGGGCTAAAAAATGTCTTAGGATGCTCAGCTTGTGGCTGATGGCATCAGGGGATATACCCGGCATGTCATTGTAGGACTAGGCAAAGACTTCCGAATTCTGCCGAAGGAACTGGATGAATTCGGCTTGGAGGGTGGCTTTCAGCATGGTTCCGATCCGCACGCACTGATCAGGCTAATCCTCATTTAGCGCAACGGTCTCGAGATCCTCGGCAGGTTGTGCCACCGAGGTAGGCTTTTCTTCCCTAGGATCATCGACTGGGCCATTGCCGTTTGGCAAGTCTACGATCGCAAAGGTCTCCTTTTGCTTCTGAGAGGCTGCCGATTTCAACGTCGTGGTATAGCAGTTCTGAGCGCTCAACTAGCAGGTTGGGAACTTCATGAGTAGCATGTGGGGGGACTGTTGCGTAGATACAGCTGCACCAAAATGGATTCAGTTGCATCCTCAACTTGTGATACTCGCAAGTGCACGAGCCGTTCGGTAGTATAGCGTATGTAAGTGCGAGGTCAATTCCACAGTGATTGGTGATTGAATGATCCAACTCAGTTTTCCTACAAAACATAAATGAAAACAAAAGAAACAAAAAGGTTTTGTACAAAACTTGAGAACATTGAGACTTTTGGAAGAGAGGAGAGATGTGTTTGAGAAGGAAAAGTGAGGAGTGTTTGTGAAGTGTTCAAGAACATGGGAGCTTTTGGAGAAGAAAGTAGAGAGGTATTTTGAGATCTTTGAGGATTTTGGAAGAGAGTGTTTGAGAACTTGGAGGGTTTGGAAGAGAGTGTTTGAGAGCTTGGAGGATGTTTGTGAACTTGGAGAATTTGAGAACTTAGGGAAAGGAGAGAAAGGTGTTTAAGAAGTGTTTGAGATTTAATAAAAAGAAAATTCAGTAGAAGTATCTTATTACAACAATTGAGAACTACAAAGGGAAACTAAGAGAATTTGAGGGAGAGAAGGGAAGGGAGCTCTAGAGAAGTGCTTGAGAGCTCCCCCCCTTGGGGTGTGTTTACAAGCTTAGAGAACTTCCCTATTTATAGGCCTAGGGGAAGTGAAAATCTGAATTATACAATTGAGTTCACTAACCACACTCACTTCACCAACTTACAACACTTAATTCACCTAACACACTATTACATTTGAAAACAATTCCTCTTGTCTTTAGGCTTAGTGTTGCAGCTCCCACTTTATCATCTTTTGGCTGCTGCAAAATTCCACTCAAAAATAGGTATTGAATATGCTTCACCAAACTTTCCCACAATCAACAACACTTCATCATGCATATGTCATGCATGACAATGCATTGCAGCCAGCTTGTGGGCTCGTTTTGGGCTTGTGGATTCAATCTGAAAAATCTGGAAAAATATGGATCTTGAAGCTCTTTGTCTTATCTTTCCAAGCATATGCAGCCCAACTCAAGGAAAAATCTGGAAGGCCTTCAAATGTGATATTTGGCCCAGTAACGCAGATGCTGCCGAATTTGACCTTAAGTTGCCAAAATATGTATAACTTTCTCTAGAAGACTCGGAATCATGAACCGTAAAATTCTACAAAAAATAGACTTCCGTATCTTTCCAATTATGTATGGCTCATCATCTGGTTCTTCTTGAGCAAGTACAGTCCAATCCGTGAAGTTGACTGATCTGCAGACACCATTTTGAGCTAACTTGTCTCCAAAGTGCAATTAGTGAGTCTCAAGCTTATAACACTGAAACAAACACAAAACTTATTAAAAGCACAAGTTTAACTAAAAAACATAACCAAATCATAAGTTAGAAGGATACAAAATGATATGTAAATATGCACCGATCAGGGACAAGTGGGCCTTTATCGCCGTGAGTGCCGTTCAGCCGACTATGACATTGTAGGCCGTCGGACAGTTCACCACAAGGAACTGGTCGTAGACCATGGTCCTTCGTGGGGCTATACCGAAGGCGATTGGCAGGCTGACACTGCCGATTGGCTGTCATCTATCCCGAGTTCTTTAAACGCATCGGTGAAGATGACGTTTACCGAACTGCCAGTGTCGATCAGGATTCGTCCGACATCGAATTCGGCGATCTCGGCTCGGATGATCATCGGGTCATGGTGTGGGTAGATGATCCCCTCCTCTTCTTCTTCAGAGAAGGTGATAGGCTCCTACTGGACTTTTGGCATTTTGGCGTGCCGGCTACTTTCAATGCTGAGGACCTGAGGGTACTGTGCCGCTCTGACATACTGCTTTCTTGACCGGTTAGATGCCCCGGCGAGGGTTGGGCCTCCGCTGATCGTGCTGATCATATTGATTTGCCGATTGGCATTCGGTACTGGCGCATGTTGTGGCCTGGCTATGTACTGATCCAATTTGCCTTCCCGAATGAGCCGCTCGACAATTTTTCACAAGCTTATACAGTCCTCGGTATTGTGGCTGTTCTGCTGGTGGTATCGGCAGAATTTTCCTGTATCTCGGCCGTCTTGCCGATTAGGCTTTCGGAACGCTGGCTTCGGGATAATCTCGTTTTCGTTCATCAGCACCGCTTCATAGGATGTGTTGAGCAGGGTGAACACCTCCATCCCCTGGTTATGTGCTGGTAGTGGCGCTCGGTAACTGTCCCTGCCGTACCTACTCTTATTTTTTATGGAATGCCCCTTTTGAGAGCTTCCGGTGTCTTTGCGCTTGTGGCTCTCAGGGTATCCGGCAGGTTGCGCTGTTGAGGCGAATGGCGATGCCTGTGCCGTTGCGGACCGCTGTATGGGTTCGTTCTGCCGAGCCGTGGGCTCGGCCTTCGAATTGAAATATTCGGCCTTGGCGTGGATTGCAGCTTGCTTCATGAGCTCATCGTACGTAGGCCAATTGCTGCTGTGTACCAGATGCCGAAAGTGTGAGGATCGTAGGCCACTCTTGAAGGCGCCATAGGCTGCCCTATCATCGGTATCCGGACATCTCGAGTATTCATTGCTGAATCATGCGGCATATTCACGCAACGGCTCGTCATCTCTCTGCCGGATGGTATATAGGTCATTGGCAGAGTACAATCTATCGGTCTGAATCATGAAATGGTTCAGGAAGATCTGCTTCAGCTCATCGAAGGAATCGACTGTCCCTGGTTCCAAACGGTAGAACTAATTCAATGCTGCCTTTATGAGCGAAGAGGGGAACAGCAGGCACTGTCCTTCGTCGGTCAGCCCTCGGCACCCTATGGCCGATTGGAAAGAGTGAAGGTATGTCAGAGGGTCCTCCACACCCGTGTAAGCAGATATGCATAGGGGCTGCACGTCTCTATCCTGCCGTGAGCGCCTTATGCGCTCGGTGAAGGGTCCTGGCCGAAGCCTTCCCCAGTCAGGCTCCTGTGAACGAGTCCTCTCGTCCTTCATTCTCTGCATCCTCTGTAGGAGGAGGCGAATTACCGGATCCCGGCTCAGAATTTCCTCTGTCTTGTGATGCTCTGACTGCTGAGGGTAGCCGATCGGATTGAACTCTGAGTGCCTCGTTGGCATTGCCGAACGGTAGGTGGATGACCGAGTCGTGGAAGGGGCGTACTCATGGTCAGAATCTGCCGATGATTCCAAGACTTGTATCCTTCGTATTGGCGACCTCCTCCCGAGGTCTCTCAGTCGGGGATCATCTAGACGTGCGTTTATCCTGACTGGTGATCCTTGCCGTTCGGTTTGCCTTTCAGCTTCCCGATCCAACAACCTATGATGGCAATCAGAATAGACCTTCTTCGACAGATGGGGCTTATTTTTTGGTGCCGGGACTACCAATTGCTTAGACGACGCAGGCGTTGCCTTTGCCACCTTCTTTCCCTTCTTCTGCTGATGGGGAGTCTGTAGACTCTGTGACGATCGATCGATTTGAACGTTTTGCTTTGCTGTTGGTTGAGCAACTGTTGTGTTTCATCTACTCTGGACGAGAGGAAATTGTTGTGTTCTTGTAACCTGGCCATGTCCTGCCGAAGGGACACGACTTGGGCTAAAAGCTCCGCATTTTCTGCGGATTGGAGTATAGGGGGGTTAGTTGCCGGCGTGTATGGGAGTGCTGGGCTAGCTCCGCCTGGCATACCGTACGGCATTCCCTCCTGCAATAGGAACGTAGTTTTCGAGTTGGTCCTCATATGTTTGGGATAAAGGGTCGATGTGTGGTACCGACCGAAGGCTCTCCGATGCTTAAGTAAGTTTGGGATTAGAAAGTTCAACTGACAGATCGATAGGCTTGTATGCCGTAAGTTCTGATTACCACTATTTTGGGGTAGTTGGCCTCTTTTATAGGCCTTGGGGGGTGTGCACTTCGTTGATAATTCCGATGTGGGACTGTGCACGTCACTTGGGAGCATGCCACGTGTCCCGGAAGAGGGTGTTGCCCTAATGGTGAGATCGGTAGGTAGGGTGCCGAAGGCTTCCCTGACCAGGGTCGATTTCTTCCATGTGTCTTGTTCTTATTGGCTGTTCATTTTGGGTATAAACAATAACCATGGTGGAAAGAGAGTATTTCATATCTAGGTTTAGAGAGAGAAATGAATGAAAGGTAAAGCTCTGTATATTTCTCAGAAGTGATTCTTTACATAATGAAGAAAATGAACTAAACCCAAGCTTATATAGCTGTGTAACAATAACTTCTACACTAAGCTAATCATGCTTAACAGAATAACTAATCATACTACTAGGAACGTGAAGAGCTAACAACTGTGCCACCTCAGCAATGACACGGGTCAGCACATCACACTGTTATCATCCCCCCTCAATCTCAGCTGGGGTTGAGCCACGACTGAGATTGCCACAGTGTTTGACAAACAGGGGACTATGAAGCCCCTTTGTAAGAATATCAGCCACTTGCTCATCAGTTGAAACATATTGGACAGTAAGATCTTTGTTTTGAACTTTCTCTCGAATGAAGTGGAAATCGATATCCATATGCTTGATACGAGAATGAAGCACCGGATTAGCACTTAATGCTAAGGCAGACAAGTTATCACTGTGTAAAACTGGAGCTTCAGGAATAACCAAATGTAAATCGTATAACAGCTGTCTAATCCATGAAATCTCTGCTACACAATGAGCAAGAGCACGATATTCAGCCTCTGTGGAGCTGCGTGAAACTGAAGCTTGCTTTTTAGAAGCCCAAGAGATTGGATTATGGTCAAGAAAAACTACATAACCAGTGGTGGATCGACGAGTATTTGGGTCGCCTGCCCAGTCAGCATCACAATAGCCAGAGAGAAGCATAGTGCCAAGAGAAAAAGTGATCCCATGCTGCAAAGTGCCTTGCAGAAACCAGAGAATTCGTTTGACAAAACCAAAATGAACATCAGTGGGATTATGCATAAATTGACAGACGGTATTGACTGCGAAGGCTATGTCTGGACGAGTGAAGGTTAAATATTGCAGTGCCCCGACAATACTGTGATACAATGTAGGATCACTAAGAGCAAAACCATCATTTGTCAAAGCTTGCTGATGGGGTTTGGAGGGTGTACTACAGGGTTTACAAGTATCCATGGCAGCCTTCTTGATTAAATCCTTAGCATACTTAGCCTGATTGACAAACATCTTGCCATCAGCCTGATAGTGAATCTCAAGGCCCATAAAATATTTGAGCTGTCCCATATCCTTGAGTTCGAATACTTCCCCAAGATCGCGAATAACAGAGTTGACAAGTGCAGGTTAGAGCCTGTGAGGATGATGTCGTCAACGTACAGCAGAAGAATAATAATATCATATGAAGTTTTCTTGATAAAGAGGCTCGGATCAGAAGGAGACACTGTGAATCCCAGAGTAGGTAAATATCCGGTAAATTTGGCATTCCATGCACGAGGGGCTTGTTTTAAGCCATATAAAGAATTCTGAAGTTTGCAGACAAAATCAGGATATGTAGGATCAACAAAGCCTTGAGGCTGCTTCTTGAAGACTTCCTCTTGGAGCTCGCCATGAAGAAAGGCGTTCTTCACATCAAGTTGACGTAATTTCCATTGAAATTGAACTGCTAGACTCAAAATCAGGCGAACTGTAGTATGTCGAACCATAGGACTGAATGTTTCGTCATAAACCAAACCATATTCTTGGCTATACCCTTGTGCCACAAGCCTAGCCTTATATCGAGAAATAGTTCCATCCGCATTCTTTTTAATCTTAAAAATCCACTTGCACCCAACAATGTTTGTATGCGAAGGAGAAGGAACTAGAGTCCAGGTGCCTTGTTGGTGAAGGGCTTGAATTTCTTCAGACATGGCTTGCTGCCACTCAGGCTTTCCAAGGGCTGCCTTGAAATGAGGAGGTGTATCGGGCTCAGTGATAGAATGAAGCTGAGTAATAAAGCTCGAGTATTCAAGAAATTGCCTAGGCTGGATAATACCAGACTTAGACCGAGTCTGCATAGAATGGCAATTATTGGTACCAGCTGATACTGAGTGAGTAGAGGGCTCAGAAGAATCAGATAAACGAGGCAAAATGACTTCCAATTGGTCATCTGATAGTATAGGCAGCATAGTGGTAGCAGATGTTGTGGCACCAGCAGATGTTGTGGAATCAGAAATGGTAGGATTGGATAAAGGCTGAAACTCAGAGGAAGAGGATGGTGGTGATGGCAGAATGACAGGGACTGGTGGCATAACAGATGGAGAAGCAGGAGAAGTTTGTGAGATAGATGAGGAAACCATAGAAGATCTTTGAGCCTTGAAGAGAAATACATCTTCATTGTAGATGACATGTCTGGAAATGAGAACTTTCTGGTTCTGAGGATTATAACAATAAACTCCTTTATATCCCATAGAGAAACCCAAAAAGACACACTGCTAGGAGCGAGGTTCAAGCTTTTGCGCATTGTAGGGTCTAAGCAAAGGATAAATTGCTGAACCAAATATTCTAAGAGAAAGCAAATCTGGTAATGTACCATGTAACTTGGAATACGGAGATTGCATGTGCAGAGTACGACTTGGCATTCTATTGATTAAGAAAGTGGCATGGGTAACAGCATAATACCAAAACTGAAGAGGTAGACTGGCTGTAGTTAAAAGGGCAAGTGCGGTTTCAATAATATGCCTATTCTTCCTTTCGGCTACCCCATTTTGTTGAGGGGTATAAGGACAAGATATATGATGAACAATGCCTTTAGATGCTAAGAATTCAGTAAACACCTTACTAGTATACTCTCCTCCACCATCGGATTGAAAGAATTGAACATGAGCTTGAAAGTGATTAACAATATACGCACAGAACTTGCGAAAGACTGAGAAAACCTCTGATTTATTTATTAAGGGAAACACCCACATGAACCGGGTACAATCATCAATGATAGTAAGATAATATCTATAGCCACCTAAAGCAATACAAGCAGAAGGCCCCCAGACATCGGAGTGCAGCTTAGAAAAAGGTTATGATGATATGGTAGAAGAAGAAGGAAAAGGCAATTTATGCATTTTTCCTTGTAAACATGATTCACAAAGAGAAGATGTGGAATCTGAAGAAATAGAAATGTGAGAGGCCTTGAGCATGTGTTGAAGCACTTCATTGGTGACATGACCTAGTCGAAGATGCCACAGTTTAGTCTTCACCTGCTGTCCAAGCAAAGCATGGATCCGGAGGAAATCACAGAATCTGTATGTGTGACTTGTGGAGAGATTGATGAGCCTGCGGAAGAGACATGCTCTTTATTTGCAACTGAAGAAGCTAATGAAGCTAAGCAGTTCTTGAACTTTGGGGAAGAAAACTGAGGAATGGGATAGAGACCTTTATTGCTTTGATACCATGATAACCATGGTGGAAAGAGAGTATTTCAGATCTAGGTTTGGAGAGAGAAATGAATGAAAGGTAAAGCTCTGTATATTTCTCAGAAGTGATTCTTTACATAATGAAGAAAATGAACTAAACCCAAGCTTATATAGCTGTGTAACAATAACTTCTACACTAAGCTAATCATGCTTAACTGAATAACTAATCAGACTACTAGGCACGTGAAGATCTAAGAACTGTGCCACCTCAGCAATGACACGGGTCAGCACAAATGACACGGGTCAGCACATCACACTATTATCAGTAATTGAGTGACTGGAGAGGCCTTTCTTTCCGATCCTAAATCGCTAGATCTAATACTAGAAAATCGCCAACAGAAGCAGCAAATATTTCATATTCATATTCATATTCAATCAAACCATAATTCTTAATTTCAAGATCTGAAAGTAAAAATAAAAAAATAAAAAAAGAGACGTAGAAAACTGAAAAAGCTAAGCTTAATGCCAAAAGGGGATTCCATGAAAGTAAGCTTGTAGGTATTGGTGAGAAAGCTGTGGAAGGAACAGCCTTGGCCGGGCAGCTGAGGGACGCAGAGATTGGCCTTCAAGAACCCCCTCAACAAACCCTAACATCGACTGCATAGAGAGAGAGAGAGAGAGAGAGAGAGAGAGAGAGAGTGTGTGTAATGCTTAGGTTTTCGCGACAGAGGGAGAAAGAGAGTGGTGGTGGTTGTGGAGCGACGATGGAGAGAGAAACCACTGAGAGAGGGAGAGAGAAACCGCTGAGAGAGGAAGAGAGCACGAAGAGAGAGCTGCGTGAGAGAGAGAAGAGTGAGGGTAATCAGTGAGCAATAAGTCGGCAATAAGTATCTATTTATATGAAGGTTAGCTTGGTACTTTAAAGTTTCAAAGTGATTATATCAGACTAAAGTTTGTAAAGTGATTATACGAGAATAGGGCTTTGCCAAAGTGACCATATGAGCCAATTCCCCTTTTTTCTTTTAGTTTCCTGCTAAAATTAATGCATTATTATTAATAATTACACTCATAATTGTAAGAGGTCTGCTGCCATTTATGCCACTTTATTTTGCTTTCCATGAGAGAAGATAAGATTTATTAACTTGCAGATCTTTAACCGAAAATTAAGTTGAAAGATTGAAAGTTCAAATTTCATCAGATAGTTCGCACACTGGATTGAAGAGGCATCTCTTTATCGATTATCATGTGTCATTACTAGTATGAATTTATTCTTCCCGACTGATGGAAATTGCATTTTATGTATATATGCTTTTAGTAGTGGGTTCAATTTCTCTAAAGACCAGAGCTAAATTTGAATAAGATGTTTAATCAAAAGATGTAATGATTAACATGGATTTTGATAGATGAGTGGCAGTGCATAATTCATGTTGAAATCCCTAGTAGTTTAGGGAAAAAGGACTTGTTGCTAGAAATAACATACTTAGTGACCAACAGATCTGCAGCAACGTGCATATGAATTGCAATCATTAGCTTAGATGCTCCTGCAGTTGATAGTATTATGTCGTCGGACGCAAGTTGTGAAGACATCGAGGTCATATTTAATTGCATTTTCTACTCGTATCATTCTTTTACTTCTCCTTTAAAGTATTAAGAACTAGTATAGTTCTGCATTTCTCTTTTCCTTGCTATATTTGGTGGTTGTCGGCTTACCGTCTGAATCTCCTTTTTTCTAATGGTAAAGTCTAATGTTTGTTTAACTTTGTTATATGCCAAACGATATATATATTTCCATGTGATAGACTTATGCTTTCTAAGGCAAATTTGAAATATACTGTAATTTTCATTTTCTTTGGTTTTTTTTTTATACAAAAAGTACATTTTGGAAAGCATTTGTTGAGATATATCAAATAGAATCCTTGAAGAATATAAATTATAGGTTTAAGGAAAGTGAACTAATGTATGTCTCATTAAAAAAATGTTGTTGCCCTGTAGGTTGTTCTAATGCAACATCGTGATAATGTACATTTCTCATATGGATACATTATCTTGAAGCAACATAATTTACTTTTTCAGATAGTAATTGTGTATGTTTCACAGATACGTTATTATGAATCATGACGCAACATCAAATATTTTTAAATATGTATAGATCCAGAAGAATATTTTCCAAAATAGAAATACTATGTCAAATGAATTTGTATCCTAATCGTGAATGCTACCTGGCACGGAAGGACTAGCTTTGGTTACTTCCTAGGCAAATATGCGCTGTCCGTCCTACTTATGGTATGAAGTTCGAATAAAAGTAAGAGCCCATATCTGACAATTGCAAGGGCATTAGTGATATTTTATAAATACTGAACAATCAACCCCAATAAATAAGCAAGCAAATCATTAAATGAGGGACTTTTTTTGGTCCACAAGAAAAAGGCCATTGTACATGTTGACTGAAAAATAATCTGACTAGATACCTTACTCTGTTTAAGTAGAAAGATGTCATGTACTGTTTGGTTAATGCTGTTATTGACTTTCCAATATTTTATTTAGTAAATTTGAAAATGTGCTACAGTTATCAACTGCACAGGTTTTAAATTATTGCTTTCCCTTGTTTTATCACTCTCATGTGTGTATGCATGCATGGATCAATGTGAAGATAATAATCTTCAGGTCCCAATTGTGATATTCTCAATTATCATTATTATTGCTTGACACTTAGTATCTTCAGGTCACAGATTGGGTTTTCATGATAGATTGGTGGATTTGATCATGGGTTGTATTACTATTGTGATGTGGTCTAATTAATCCTACCATGGTCTCATACAAGGGAATCCCCTATCACCCTATCTTTTTTTGATTTGCGCGGAAGGGTTATTAGCTTTGTTGAATACTACACATTGGCAAAAACAACTTCATCGTGTTGTTGTTGCCCAGGGAGCTCCTACTCTGACACACTTATTTTTTGTTGATGATAGTTTGTTATTTTGTAATGCTCATCTATTTGATTGTCATTCCTTGCTGAGTATTCTTAGGTCATATGAGAGGGCATCTGGGCAAAAAATTAATTTTCATAAATCAGTGGTTTGTTTTAGTCCAAACACTGATCTAGTGATGCATCAGTTAATTTCTAGCATGATTGGGGTGAGTATTGTCTCTTGTCATGAGCGATACCTTGATTTACCTGTGATTGCGAGGCGAAGCCACTCTCAAATGTTTAAGCATGTATGTGAAATGTTATGGAGTAGTGTTGCGTAGATTCAGCTGCACCAAAATAGATTCAACTGCATCCTCAACTTGTGATACTCGCAAGTGCACGAGCCGTTGGTAGTTTAGCATATGTAAGTGCGAGGTCGATTCCACAGGGATTGGTGATTGAATGATCCAACTCAGTTTTCCTACACAAAACAAAAATGAAAACAAAAGAAACAAAACAAGAAGAAAGAAAGTAACTAGGACAAGATGGTGTCGTTTTAGAATCCACCCTAATTGTTCTAATCATGTTATGGCAGCAAGTAAACAAATTGATTCACTCATGAAGATGCTCACAAATAAGTCCATGGTGTTTGGATCAAATTGCATGAACATCACAAGGACCCCAAGCATGGTGTTTACATTAGGAGACCTAGAAACCAAATCACATAAGTTGCTAATGGATGGGATGAAGATGATCCCCAAACCTTCCCAACAAGAGCATAACGCATAAAACCTTAGGTGATCAATCAAAGGATGCAAAACAGCTCCATTAAAATAGTGAAGAAGAATTCATGAATGAAATCAAACTTTATAAACTCAAACCATGATACAAGACTAGCAAGATGTTTATTAAAACTAATAATAGAAAAACAAAGTAAAACAAAGGAAATACAAGAAGAAAATAAAAGACAAAGGGAGGAGAAGAAGATAAGGACAGCATGCTAGAGATGGAAAAGATTCATCTCCATGGCTGCCAGGAGGCGAAAGCCTCCCAGCTGCTGCCTTCTCCCTTCTCTCCCTTTGTGACTCTCAACTTTCCCTCTCTTTGTGTACAATGGAAGTGTGAATGATGGAACTCCCTTTCTGACTCTAGAGACTCCCTATTTATAGGCACAAGGGTTAAGTGAATCAGATTATACAATTAAATTCACTAACCACACCTATTTCACCTAACACACAATTACATTTGAAAATAATTAATCTTCTCTTTAGGCATAGTGTTGCAGCACCACTTCATCTTGTTTTATTCCCTTTAGCTGCTGCAAAATTCCACCCAAAATATAAAAAATGCATCTGCTTCACCTAACTTCCCCACAATCAATAACACATCATGCTTATGCCATCATGACCTAAGCACACATAGCTCATCCTTAGGTCAGCATGACCAGCAACTTCAAGGGCTTATGAATTGGGCTTCCCTTAAGCAAATTAAGACTTTAAGTACTCAAACTTGAAGTTCAGAATGTCTTCTTTCCATCCATATATCATTTGGGCCAATCCAAGGTCGGAGGAAGAAGTTAAGGCCGAAACAAATTGCGAACTCGTTTTGCTCGCTGACAAAATCCATCATGAGCATGGTTCTGTGTTTGCTAGGTGACGGACTCCAGATTTATCCAATGGGGCTGAATTTTGGATATGTTATAGTATACACCCATTGGAACAACTTTCATGAATAATTCTGCCTCATCCGAGCTGTGTAGGTTGCTGAAACAAAGCTTGCAATATGACCTACGAAACTGGGCTGGCAAGGGGCTGTAGCCAAAATGAGTTTGTCATTAAGCTCTTCTTCCATTCATCCAAATCAGGCCTTAACATGCTTGAATTGCATGAATTATGCTCTTTTGCTCTCTTGGCCTACAAAACACACAAAGAGAGGCAAATAACTTAAAAATCTAAGAAACTAAGCAAAATGAGTAAGTAAATTGGGCATGTATATGTATGAAAATATGAGTTTAACAAGTAGACTACATGGATGGAGTTCAAAGTTGCTTTCTTCGGCTGGGAAAGAGGTGCTCATCAAATCGGTGGCTCAGGCACTTCCCACTTATACCATGGGGGTTTCCAATTGCCGCATGCCTTATGTTAGGATTTTTCGGCGATGATTGCCCGTTATTGGTGGGGGAAAGCAAGGAAATGCAGTATCCATTGGATGAGTTGGAGGAAGCTTTGTAGGCCTAAATGCTTAGGGGGGCTTGGATTCAAAAATTTTGAGGCTTTTAATAAAGCTATGGTAGCGAAGCAAGCATGTAGACTCTTGGAGAATCCCGACTCCTTAGTTGCCTGTATTATGAAGGCAAGATATTTTCATGCGGGAAATTTCCTACATGCAAAGGTAGGGAATTGTCCTTCCTTAGTTTTTCGAGCTATAGTTTGGGGCAGACAAGTAATTGAGCAAGGTCTGGTGTGGCGAGTTAGTAATGGGTAGTCTATTAGGGTGTTCTGAGATCAATGGATCCCTAAACCTTTTACCTTCAAGCCTGCCCTCAACAAAGGGCTTCCTCAACATGCAACTGTATCGAATTTGATAATGCCTACTGGGGGATGGGATACGCCTCTAATTGATCAAGTTTTTTTGTGACGAGGATAAGGAGGCTATCTTGAATATACCCCTTTCTTCCATGGTTCAGAGAAGTGATAGATAGTTTTGGTTTTTTGGAAGAATAGTACGTATTCTATGAGAACGGACTATCGGATTGCTTTGCGGTTGTGCAATTTATGTGACGAAGGGGAAAGGAGTTCATCGGATATAAGAGCTCAGATGGCGTTTTGGAAGAGATTATGGAGGTTGGAGATTCCGAATGAAATGAAATTATTTTTCTGGCATGCTGCGTTCGATATTCTTCCGACGGTAGTTAATTTATTTACGAGGAAAGTGATTTCTTCTCCGCTATGCTCCAGGTGTGGTAGGGAAGGGAAGACTATTATGCATGCTCTCTGGCAGTGCAAGGGTAATAAACAGTTTTGGAAATTGTTTTCATATTGCCATAGGGTGAAGGTGGCTGGTAGCTCCTTTGCAGACTTTTTGGAGAGGGTTGCCAATGTTTTAAAGGGTTTGGAGTTTGAGTCTTTTGTATGTAGTTGTTGGAAAGTATGACAGTTGCCCAACTCCTATATCCATGGTATTCCTCATGCTTCTATGGAGGAGGCTGCAAATCAGGTATGGGACTTATATGCGCAATATAAATAATGCAATGTGAAGACAAAAGCTGATCGGGTGGCGTAGTAGGCGAAGAGGAGTGGGTGGTTTGGTTCGTGATTGCCATGACGAGTTTTGTTGGGGTTTTGCGCCTGCTAGCTCGGATGGTTCTGACATTTTGGGAACTAAGTTGGCAGATATGCGTAGCGGGCTACTTTTGGGAGCTGCTAAAGGAATGGTTTATTTGACTGTCACTTTTGATTCACAAGAAGCTGTGAATATGATTAATGGCACTGATGGGTGGTTGAATATTGTGGGTAATCTAGTTGATGATATTTAGATGTTACTGGTGCAGTTGGGTAATGCAAAGGTGGTTTATCAGCCTTGTGAAGTTACAGTGTGGCTCATGCTATGTCTCAATTGGGATTGAGGGAAGGCAATCAATTTGAGGTGGGTCCGATATGGATTCAACCTTTACTAGGAAAAGATAGACAAAGGGGTTAGTTTTAATATGTATTGCGATGATGTGGTACTCTTTTTCTTTGGAGTAATGCTATTTAGACACACAAAATTGACCACATTAGCTGACCACCTTATGTGGCAGCTGATGTGGTCATGCCGTGTCAATTAATGAATATTATTATGTGGACTTTATTTTTATTTCTTTCTTTTTTTTTAATAATTATTTTTTTTTTTTAAAGTGAAATTTAAAATTTAAAAAAAAAAACTGGACTTTTTTCGTCTCCAGCACACCCTTCTTCCTCCATCAAATCTACATATCCTATCCCCATCAAAACTAGAGAAGAGATATAGATATACTCTAGCACTCCTTTCTTCCTCATCAAATTTACATATCCCTTCAAAACCAGAGAAGAGATATAGATATACTAGAGACGAGATCAAATTCAAGAAAAACAACAAAATTACAAGAAGGGAGGAACCCAATCAAAACTATAGAATTTTGATTTTGATTTTAAATTTTGGTGTTTTGAGGGTTTTTCAAGAATCAATAATCATCATCTTCGATCATAAGTGAGCAGTGACCATCAGATCTAGAGTATTTGGAGAGCGCCAACACGTGGGGATGTGAGCGGAAGCAGCATGGCAGATATGGCGACAGTGGCAGCGTCGATGGGTAAGGCAGAGAGTACAAGAAGACAAAGACGTCGGTGTAGTGGGACATAGAGAACTTCCAGATCCCCAAGGTCTGCGACACCCACGCCATCGCCTAGAACATTAGTTCTGCACTCATCAAGATGAAGAAGAAGGGAGTGCTGGAGACGAAGAGTCCAGGAATGCTAGGGTTTTTTAATTTTTATTTCAATTTTATTTTTTGTTTTTAATAATTATTAAAAAAAGAAATAAATAAAAATGAATTCCACATGACAATATTCATTAATTGACTTGACATAATCACATCAGTTATCACATAAGGTAGTCAATTTTGTATGTCTAAATAGCATTACTCTTTTCTTCGACCGTTGGAGGTTTTTTATGGTAATGTTTTAATGAGGCCACTTTGTAGCACCTAGAAAAGCTATAGGACCTCTAGTTGTATTGATGTTGCTTCTATATGAATTAGAGTTCTCATTTTGATAAAATAAAAATAAATAAAAAACCCAAATTCAGAACCCTAATCTCCATCGCATTGGCAACTGCAAAATCCTAACTCCACTAATCATCAGCAGCAATGCAGCAGCTGAAGACCATAGGGAGAGAGCTTGCGACGGGCTCTCAAGGCGGCTTCGGCCAATCCAAGGAGTTCATGGACCTCGTCAAGTACATCGGCGAAGCTCGATCCAAGGCTGAAGAAGAGCGCATCGTCCTCCTCGAGATCGAAACCCCAAAACCACGTCTCTCCGAGCCCGAAATCCCCAAGCGCAAGATGGAGTACATCATCCGCCTCGTCTACGTCGAAATGCTCGGCCACGACGGCTCCTTCGCCTACATCCACGCCGTCAAGATGACCCATGACGACAATCTCTTGCTCTCAAACGCACCGGTTACCTCGCGTTTCGCTCTTCCTCAGCGACGATCACGATTTGATCATCTTGATCGTCAACACCATCCAGAAGGATCTCAACTCGGACGATTACCTTGTCGTTTACAAGTAATATAGGAAATGCTGTACTTTATGAGTGTATATGTTGCGTTTCTGCCATATATCCAAATCCTAAGTAGTTGTAACAGGCTGCTCAAGTCATCTCACGATTTTTGAAGGTTTGAAGTTTTTGTATTTTTCAGTGTAATTTTCTGCAAATTATAGTCTGCATGTAGATTATTTGGAGAGTTAAACACCAATTCCTTGTTGTATATTTGGTCGACAGAGTGACAGTCATAATTTGAAATATACGGGCATCGATGCCCTTGGTCGACTAATAAAGATCAGTCCAGAGATAGCAGAGCAACACTGACTAGCCGTCATTGATTACTTAGAGGTGAAAGAATTCTGTTGGTTTTGATGGATTGGTTTCAAATCATGCGTTAAACTTTTAATTTAGATGAAGTTTGATGTGCATGATGCAGGACCCAGATGATACTCTGAAGCGAAAAACATTTGAACTATTGTACAAGATGAAAAAGTCCTCCAATGTGGAAGTGATTGTGGATCGTATGATTGATTACATGATTAGCATTAATGATAACCATTACAAAACATATATAGCTTCTAGATGTGTGGAGATTGCGGAGCAATTTGCACCAAGTAATCAACAGTTTATCCAGGTAAGAGTAATACATGTTGCCTTTTATATTCTAGTTATCATGGGAGTATTTTGTTATTGCTTATTAAACGCCCGATGTCATCCATGCCTGATATTCTTTCTCTGCAGACCATGAATAAAGTCTTTGAACATGCTGGAGATTTGGTAAATGTCAAGGTGGCACATTTGAGGATTATATTCTAGTAGTATGTTTACAACATTTTGTGCATTGTTTGCTTCTGCACTATGTCTTAAACCATTTCCTTGCTTTCCCTGTGTCTGCCTGTTAAAGAATTAAACTTCTTTATCTGCAGGTGGAGTCATATTTGCGTATAATTGGTGAGCCAAAGCTTCCATCTGTATTTCTTCAGGTACATTCTGTCCTCTCAGTTCTTTTCTTTATGTAGAAAATTTTGGAAGAATATTCCTGTTGATATCTGAATTTTAGTTGTGATCTCAGGTCATTTGTTGGGTTTTGGGGGAATATGGAACTGCTGATGGAAAATATTCTGCTTCCTATATCACTGGGAAGTTATGTGATGTGGCAGAGGCGTATTCAAATGATGAATCCGTTAAGGAATCCCTCAAACTCAGTTTTTTGTAACTAGAGGTTCATTATCTGCATTTGTAATTTTTTAGGGTTTGATTTGAAGAAATTTTCCATGCTTCTTAAATTTGGTAATGAGGTCAGGGTATAATTGTATTAAACGAGATACAATTTAATTATATCTACAATTAAAAATGCATATAAAGCTAGAATCCGAATAAAAATAATGGGAGTGCAAATCATAATTTGAAAAAATGTTTTCTTAAGAATTGGGATTAAAAGGTAATTTGATGTACAAATTTACTTTGATTAGAATAAGCAGGGTCCCTGTGTAGTTATAGAAACATGAGAGCTTTTGGAAAGAATAAAGAAGAGAGCGCAGGGCACACAATTTTTATTTTCCATTTGCTCAAGAAACAAACAACCACAAATTTTGTATTTTATGAGTATTTCATAGGTTTAAAATTTTCTTCTCTCAATTTTATATTTGGTTATCTATTCATAAAAAGATCACCGTTTGTATTTGTGTATATATTTGTATCTTACTTGTTGAAACTGAAGTGAGTCTGTTCTTCTCATACAGGCTTATGCGGTTACAGCAATCATGAAAATATATGCCTTTGAAATTTCAGCTCAGAGAAAAGTGGATATCCTACCTGAGGTGCATATAATGAACTTTAATACTTTGACAACAATATCAATTTGCATGCATTAATCATCTGCATAGATTTGAACACCTTTCGATGGCAATCTTGCTTTTGTAGCATAATGTGGAATTTCATTTATTTTAATCTTAGTCTTTATTATTTTTGGTTACCATTTTTTATTTTATTTTAGATTAAATAGGTCATATAGGATGATCCCATCTCTCTTTTCCCAAGTGATGGTTTGCTAATAGCAAGGTACAAACTAGTTTTCTGTAGCACAGTACTTGGCTATCAAGGTGCCATCTTCTAGAACTTTGTTGCTGTAGGGGTTGTTAAAGCTATGGAAGTTACTGTTTTACCCTCACTGGGACTGGGCTAGGGTGATAAAAAATTGCTCCATGTTTGTTCAGTATAGTCCTAATTTTTGCATTTGTATCTGAGGTTGAATAAGTTGTTTTCCTACGAGTGGTTTTTTTCTTTTAGTTTCCTGCTAAAAATAATGCATTATGATTAGTAATTATGCTCATAATTGTAAGAGTTCTACTGGTATTTATGCCATTTTATTTTGCTTTCCCTGAGAGAAGATAAGATTTGTTAACTTGCATATCTTTGACTGAAAATTAAGTTGAAAGATTGAAAGTTCAAATCTCACCATACAGTTTGCACACTACATTGAACAGGCATCCCTTCATAGATTAGCATCAGTCATGACTGGAATGAATTTTTTCTTTCCGAATGATGGAAATTGCATTGTCTGTAAATATGCTTTTAGTAGTGGGTTGAATTTCTCTAAAGAGCATAGCTAAATCTGAATAAGATGTTTAATCAAAAGATGTAATGATTAACATGGATTCTGATAGATTAGTGGCAGTGCAGAATTCTCCTAGTAGTTTGGGAAATCGTTTAAGCTACTGTTCAATTCACTCAAGGTGGAATGAGTGTGTTTGCTATTTTTGCTTTTTCACCTGTTCAGAGCTTAGCTTTAGGGTTTAGGGTTAAGTTTTCCTGTTTGGTGGGCCTTCAAATCATCCATTTAGTGCTTAGGGTATTGGGTTTAGCTCTCAGGTTATCGGCTACCATTCACAATAGTTAAACCATAAACTCCAAAGCGCTAACAAGCGATTCTACATCCTAAAGTAACAAATTGTTTTGAAACAAAAATTAAAGATGTAAAATGAAAACAGAAAGGAGACTTGAAAACAGAACGGACTGAGCAGCTGCTCAAGCCGCTTTCACAAAATTCAACATCAGCTCTAGCAGAATGATGTTGCACTGTAGATGATCCGTTCTTGAATGGTTGACTATATGTATGTATGTATGCATGTAGTTTCCTAATCTTTTTATGATTGAAGGCTTAGTCAGCTAGAAGTTTGAATCAGAGTTGAAATGTTCTTTTAAGTGGTTGGTGGTGTGGCTCTTTTGAAATAGTTTCTATAAGAAAGAAGCATAGTACAATTTTACTTTATACAATGGTTAATGCTAGTTAAGGGAGAAATGTGCTTGATAACATTCAGATATTATGTGCAGGATTTGTAATGTGCACGTAAAACTGTGTGCATGTGTGTGTCAATGATCAGTGGCCCTAGCTTCGAGGTCCAGAGCTCTATATAGTTGCATGATGAATGTTTAATGCTTTTTTTAAGTTGAAGTTTTCTGGACACCATTATAATGTTGACATTCATCTAATCAATGATTAGCTATAATGTTGTCATTTTCATTTTGTTTTGGCCTGTCATGGAAGTATATATCAATTGATAAAAATCTTTTTTCCTTGCAGTGTCAATCTTTGGTGGAAGAATTGTCAGCTTCTCACTCGACAGATCTGCAGCAGCGTGCATATGAATTGCAAGCTGTCATTAGCTTAGATGCTCCTGCAGTTGAGAGTATTATGCCGTCAGATGCAAGTTGTGAAGACATTGAGGTCATATTTAAATGCATTATCTACTCGTACCCTTCTTTTTTTTGCTTCTCCTTTAAAGTATTAAGAACTATAGTAGTTCTGCATTTCTCTGTCTGAACCTCCTGTTTTCTAATGGTAAAGTCTAATGGTTGTTTAACCTTGTGATTGCATTAAGTTTGGTGACCCTTTTATTGTTATATGCCAAACGATATACTTTAACTTTAAAATGTATCTTTTGGAAAGCATGAGATATATCAAATAGAATCCTTGATGAATATAAATTAGGTATAAGGAAAGTGAACTAATGTATGTCTCATTAAAAAATGTAGTTGCCTTGCAAATTGTTCTAATAGGACGTACCACTTTTCCACACTGTGATAATGTAATTTCTCATATGGATACATTATCTTTGATATAACATAATTCAGTTTTTCAGATCATGATTGTGTTTGTGTTTCACAGATACGTTATTATGAATCATGACACAACATTAAATATTTTTAAAAGTGTATAGATCCAGAAGAATATTTTCCAAAATAGAAATACTATGACAAAGGAACATGTATCCTGACCGACCGTGAATGCAGTAGGAATAGCTTTGCTTGCTTCCTTGTCAAATATGCCCTATAAATAGGCAATCTGACAATTACAAGGGCATTAGTGATATTTTTTAAATACTGAACACTCAGCCCCTATAAATAGGCAAGCAAATCATTAAATGAAGGACTTTTTTTGGTCCAAAAGAAAAAGGCCATTGTAAATGTTGACTGAAAAATAATCTGACTAGATACCTTATTCTGTTTAAGTAGAAAGATGTCATGTATTGTTTGGTTAATGCTGTTCTTGACCTTCCAATATTTTATTTGGTAAATTTTGAAAATGTGCTATGAATGTATATATGTATACAGTTATCAACTGCACAGGTTTTAATAGGGTCAGCAAATTATTGCTTTCCCTTCTTTTATCATTCTCGTGTATGTATGCATGCATGGATCAATGTGAAGATAATAATCTTCAGGATTCTAATTGTGATAATGTCAGTTATCATTATTAAATTGTATGTACATGGGTTTCTGAAGCCTTATTATTGCTTGACACTTATTATGTATGCTCGTGCTGGAGGCACTAATTGTAAAAAAAATATACAGAGATTGCTTTATTGTTGTGTTGGCTCATATAAACATGATGATATAGATCTTGTGTTTAGATCGAGAAAAATTCGGAATCAGTTTATGAATGATTAAAATTGCTTATTTGACCAACATGCATCATATTATACTGGCGAAACTTAATTTATGTAGCTGCCTTTGGTTGGTAATACCTGGATGTTAATCAAGTGATTCTAATTGGTATTACACGACATGCTTTAATTAGTTTCCCGACTTCTTCGTCCCTGGTCCTTGCATCTTATTTCTTCCCTTTAGTTATAAGTTGCTCTTTTCATGGAATTTGCAATTGTATTTCTCTAATATGCTTGAAAACCTTGATTTTGGATCATGCGGAAACCATTTATTTATCTATTTCTTGAATAAGATTATTTTGTGTAATATTAATATTCATCTTCTCTTGCAGATTGATAAAAGGCTTTCATTCCTCAATGGCTATGTCCAGCAAGCACTAGAGAAAGGTGCTCAGCCCTATATTCCTGAGAATGAGCGCTCTGGAATGTTAAATATCAGCATGAAGCTTTAACCAAGATCAGCATGAAGCTTTAACCCATGGTCTTAGGTTTGAGGCATATGAGCTTCCAAAGCCAGCAGTGCCATCAAGAATTCCTCCAGCTGCAGTTGCATCCTCAACCGAGCTTGTTCCAGTTCCTGCACCATCTTATGCTAGGGGGAACCGCCAGCCTGCATCATTACCACCTGTGTCAGATGCAGGATCATCGGAACTTAAGTTACGACTAGATGGTGTTCAAAGAAAATGGGGCAGGCCAACATATTCCTCCCCAGCATTGTCGATCTCAAATTCCTCTAGTTCTAGTTCCCAGAAATCAGCGAATGGGGTCACACAAATAGATAGCGTGAGCACTTCAAATTCAAAAGCACGTGATACTTATGAGTCAAGGAGGCCCCAGGTTGAAATTTCTCCAGAAAAGCAGAAGCTTGCCAGTTCACTGTTTGGGGGATCATCAAAAACCGAGAGGAGGCCATCTTCTGCCAACCATAAGGTGTCTAAGGTGAATATCCATGCTTCAGAGAAGCCCCAGGTACCAAAGGCAGCAGCTGTACACACTGAAGTTAATCATGAACCTGCTCCAGACTTGCTCGATTTGGGTGATTCAACTAGTAGTACTGCTTCCACTGTAGATCCTTTCAAGCAGTTAGAAGGGCTTCTTGATCAAACTGAAGTTTCATTAACTGCAAATCATGGTGCAGCTGATGCTGCTAAGACACCTGATCAAACTGAAGTTTCATTAACTGCAAATCATGGTGCAGCTGGTGCTGCTAAGACACCTGATATTGTGGGATTATATGCAGATACATCTCTCAGCGGGCTTAGTAGCAGTGTTGGCGACCCTATCGCTGCTCATCTAGCTTTTCATTTCATGTCCTTGCAGGATTATCAAAAAATCTTGAAACTATACCAGCAACGTGAGTTGCAGCAACTAGACATGATTTAGACATGCTAGGATTCTTGTACCTTGCCAATACCAGCAACATTACTAGTGTAATGAGACACAATCTTTCAAAAAAATATTTTGGGCATATTTGGACGCCTGTTTACAATTAATGTCTGATTTTCAACAAACCTTGATTGGAAATTATGAAATAGAAAAATCTGTTACATTTCATCCCCAACATACATCAATTCCAATGAATGAGACAGAAGAATCATAGACAAAGTATACGTGTGGAATGAAAGCATTAGATAAATCCGGCTTGCTGTTTTGTTCATCTGCGGATAAATGCTGGATGCATCAATTGAGAGGAAAGGTATTGCTTTATGCAACTTAAAATGGAATCTCAGAAACTGCTGGCGCCTCAACACACCTCTTGATTACCAGACCATTGCCTGGAAATTTGGTTCGTATCGACAGCTGAACCTGGGGCTTACATAAACCACTTTGGAACTTCATTGCCTGAAAATTTAATATCGAATGTTGAGTGCTAAGAAAAATGATTTAACCCAAAACAAAAATAAATAAAAATTCACACCCTGAAAGCTACAACATATACCCAAGAGATGCACAACAAAATATTGCTAAATTTGAATTGAACACAAAATGCAAAGATATCATTCAACATTTAATGGATTTACATACTTTGGCTCCTCGTTAAGATCAGTGTGCCTCCTCTTTGGGTGATCCGCCTCTCCTCTTTGAGCTTCATGATCACCAACGTCGACGACGTTAGCACGATGATCATCATCAAGTGCCATGAAATCTGATAACCGAGGCCTCTTGCCAAGACTAGTCTCTGATGCTGAAGGCAAGGAAAGCAATTCGTTGTCTTGGTGTTGATCATCATGAATATCATCGTCCACTGCCATCGCATCAGGCAACAAACACTGCCTTTGCCCACGATCAACTGTGACATCAGCAACCTGGTGGCCTAATAGGTGGACCCCGCAGAGGATTTTAACGGATGTGGGCATTTTCCATAACTCAAATATAATTTGACACATATTACCCTGCTGCAACCGCGTCAGTTCTTCTCCCACACCTAACTCGCTCCGATTCAATAATGGAATACAATAAAGACCCACGTGACTTTCCGTTACCTCATAAGATGTCGATTGGACCTTTTTTCTATTGATATGAACACTAGTCTTTGCCCCGCCGGGACCTGTTTTCAATAATGGACTTTCCGTTACCCCATATGCGTTTCCTTTATTAACAACAACACATAGAACCAATCTTAACGTCTCCCAATCTAAATTTGGAGGAATTTCAAAACTAACTTCGCATCGAGCAACAACCATATAAGGGTATTCGTCTTTAACTAGTGTTGCATCTTTACAACAGCTGAACCACTTTGGTACTTCATCGCCTGGAAGAGTAATTTCAAATCGAGAATGCGGATGAGAAGATACCTACAATAGAATTGGTTACAACAATCATCATCTTAATGATATAACATAGAGGGAGAGACAAAGAGAGACACAGAGAGAGAAGAGACAGAAACCTGATCCAGAATACTATTTTCTGTGATGTCATAGCCACATAGTCCAACGCAATTGATCAAACTCAGATACTTATCCTCAACCTCCGATGGCAAATTTGGAATTTTTCCCAATGATGTGCAGTTATCCAGGTATACCGTATCTAAACTTGGTGGAAGCACTTTTTGTGGAATTTCTAGTAGATACTTGCAATCACACAAGTCAAGCTCGTTCAAGCTCACAAATTTGCTAATGCATTCCGGAAGCGTGACAAAATTGATTCTAGCTAGATTAAGATATCTTAATGTGGACCAGCAATAAAGCAGCCGTAATTCAAGCCCAGTAAGATTGAAGCATCCACTAAGATTCAATTTTTCAAGCCCAGTAAGATATGAAATTGATAGAGGCAATTCTCTTATGCCACTTCTTGATATGTCCAAAGTCTCTAGTGATTCCATCTCGACTTCTATTTCTGGGAAACTCTCAAGCCTTTTACAACCCTTTAGCCAAAGTACTTGTAAGGATTTCAATCTAAGTCTTGTTCCAAACCTTATAAGCTTAACGCATTCACTGAGATCCAATTTAACAAGTTTATCAAGGAGTCCAACAGAATCATCAATCTCAACCAAACTTGTACAACCACGTAGATTCAAGTCCTTTATGTTTGGGATTCCGGATAAGCCTGGGATTTTTTCTAAGGATTGACAATAACTCAAATCCATATGTGTCAGGTTTGGCAAATGCTGTGAGACAAGAACACAAAAACAGGAAATAATTAATCACACGCTTCAAAAGACAAAAACTTAGAAAACAATTTTTGTTTTTTTTTTTCCATCTGAAATTAACAATTGTATTTGAAATTATATATTATAGATGAAAATAATTTCAAATACATACCTTAAATCCCTCCAATTGTCTGATATGACTGCGAGACATTTTGAACTTAACAAGATGATTTCCTTGAAAATTGGGTGGCAAAGATTGTAACTGATATCCATCCCAATCAATCCATCTTAACACGTTGGGCAGATAGTTAATGTCCCCACATAGAGATGCATTATGGTTTATGAAAATTTTAAGATTCACCATATTACGAAAGCATTCTGGATTCAAAGTTATCTTAGCTGCTTTCGGAAGCTTCACCATGATGCCTTTAATATTTCTTGTTCCCTGATATGGAAAAGCATTAATTAGGAAACGAAGTCATTGTACAAACCAAAATGCAAGCACATTTTGTTAAGAAAATTAAAGTAGCATAAGGTATTCTTTCTTGTCAAATTGAATATAATAACACATGTGATACTTACTGTACTTTCCATTAGAACTTGTATGACATCCTCGTAAAACCACAATCTACTACGCTGGCCAGGATCATTGGGGGATTCTTTGTGAACTATATCCTTGCCCAGGTTTGCTAGCAAGTCGTGCATTAAAATCATTCTCCCTTCAATAGTTATCAATGCCTTATCAACGAATTCTTCAATGAATATTTTGGGTACTATTCGTAGCACATAGTCCTCATATTCACCTTTAAAGAAACATGCAATGTCCAGAAAATATTCTTTTGCGCGATGATCCAAGGCATCATAACTTTTTTGAAGTATTCTTTCAATATGGGTATAAGGTTCTCCTTCGTAACCATTTAATGTATCTTGCCAAAGTCGTATATCTGTACCACGAAGATGAGAACCTAAAATTTTTAGAGCTAGTGGAAGGCCATCAGCAAAAGCTATTGCACGTTGTGCGAGTTTCAAATAATCTTTTGGAGGTTCACTTCTTCGGAATGCATGCCAACTGAAAAGCTCAAGAGCTTGATTGCAATCTAACTTCTTCACCTCATATATCAACTCAATTTCACGATTGTTTAGCAATCTCCTATTTTTTGTAGTAATGATTACTCTACTACCGTCACCAAACCAATCATCTCCAGCCAAGTTTTCTAACTGCTCCAATTGGTCCACATCGTCAAGAATTAATAGAATCTTTTTATGCCTCAGCCGTTCTTTTATAACACCGATTCCTTCATCAACATTGCCAATTTTCAAATTTTTGCCTAGAATCTTATCAAGAAGAGTCTCCTGTAGCTGGACTAAGCTTCCTTCTCTGACATTTGGCAAGAAACAACTTCCTTCAAACTCATGGGCAATTGCATTCCTTATAGCTTTTGCAATTGTTGTCTTGCCTATTCCAGATGTCCCCCATATCCCAACCATGCGATGACCATTCCCACCAACATCTAAAAGCTTTTTCACATCTTGTACATGAGACTGAATTCCAACTGGGTACTTGGCCACATTCCAATATGTGGGTTATCGGCTTAAGATTTCATCAACAATGCTGTTGATAAATGTAGCTTCATAACTGCCAGTTTAACCAAATTAGACACATTTAATGAATCAAATTTAAACATCCAACCACTAAAGTACCCAAGAAAATAAATCTTCTCCCTACAGTTGTATATTTTTACAAAATGATATTTTTCTTTAATGAGTAACAATTAAATGTAACCAAAGTACAAAAGAAAAAGAAATTAAGTTAACTTGAAAAAGATAGATAACCTTGAAATATAGAATCAAGACACTAAATTAAACATAATGCCCTACAGCTATCAAAAATATTAAATTAAAAAACAAGAAAAAAAAAAGAAAAAAAAAGGATCTTCTCCCTACAATTTTATATTTTTACAAAATGATACTTTTCTTTAACAATGAGTAACAATTAAATGTGTAACTAGAGAAAGAAGAGAGAAAAAATTAAACATGAAAATGATAAAGATAGAAATATACGTACTCTCCATCCTTGAAAGTATGTCCGGACAAATTTGCTGTTTTTGTAAGAGCTTCCCTCCATATGAGCACCTTCTCCTCGTTATCTTTGAATTTGCTTTCAATAAGGCCTTCAAATGCATCACCAAATTTACTTGTTTGTTTTCGCACATCCGATGGATCCAGCTTGTAAAAAATGGGCAAAACTACTTGTTTCTTTGATTGTTTACATTGAAGGATCTTGACAAGTTCATCCAAGCACCACCTCGAAGATGCATAGTTTTCAGAGAATACAATGAGAGAAATTCTTGATTCTTCAATTGCTTTGACAAGGGCTGGCGATATTTCTTCTCCTCTTACAAGCTCTCGATCAATGAAGGTGTAGATGCCCTTATCACACAAGGCCTTGTACAAATGATCTGTAAAATTGGTGCGTGTATCCTCACCTCTAAAACTCAAAAACACTTCATATGAAAAAGAAGAAGAAGAAGAAAAGACTGGTTGAGTTGTCATAGGGGGCAGATCTGAAGGAAGTTGAGGTTTCCCAAAATCAATTGGCAATGGGGGAGTAACCCAACTCCCCATTAACCTGAATAAGAATTTGAACATTGAAGAATTGAAGAAAAAGCAGAGAGAAACCTTATCTGATTTTGTATTGATTTTCTTTGAGAGAGTATACAAATTTGTATATTAACGGATTGTATGATTGAGAAAAATCAACACAAAACCTTTCATGTTTTAACAAGTCCACGTCCAAAGAGCTCCCTCTAAGGCTGCGTTTGGTTCATGGGAAAGGAATCTTGGGGATGGGAAACCAATTGCTTTCCCATGTTTGGTAAGTCCGGCATGGGAAAGCGTTGCCTAGCACATGGGAAAGTAGGAGGGAAAGTGAATCCTTCCTTCCTACTTGGGTTTCACTTTCCCTTCCCATGGGAAAGTAAGACTAACTTTTTTTTGACTAATTTGTCCTTATTAACAATTCATAATTACAGTTTTTATCCAACAATTATTGGTATTTTTTAATTATTTTAATAGGGGTACAATTGGGAAACTAAACAAAATTTGTTTTCCATTCCTACTCAAAACAAACATGGGAAAGGAATCACCATTTCCCATCCCTTGGGAAATGACATGGGAAATGATTTCCCATCAAATTCATTCCGTGAACCAAACGGGGCCTAAAAGTCTTGTGCAGGGTTCATTTTCACTTCCTGAAGCCGCGTGGGGAAAGTCAAGTCGGTCCCTCAATTGCTCTGGGAAAAGTCAGTTGTAAACAAATCCTAATTATTGTAGTAGAAGAAAAACAGGCCCATGAAACTAAACACTTGTATTTGTTTTCCTCATTGCAACACTGCGGAAAGTACAACTTTCTTATAATTATGACTAGAATAGGTGAGATGCCCACAAGCATGACCATGTTTTCTTTGAAAATTCTTCGAACAAACCATGATGATTTTTATTAGAAAAACGCCATTTTTGTTAGAGATTTAATAGATATTTTTCTTAGTGAAAGGTGCTAACATATAATATCTGTGACATTATGTTTTTTACACAAGTTTTGACACAGGTTTCACACCATTGGATTAGCCTGCTATCTATGAATGAGAGTAAATCTGACATGTCAAGTTTAGTTTTTTTCTTTTTTTAATAAACACTCATTAATTTTATATTTCTCTCTCGATCCCCTCTTTAATATCAATTATTTATTACCTAAACACACGGAGGGGGTCAAACTTTAGATAACTATTATCCTTCTAACATTAATTAGATGATCAACCGTCAGGAAGGCACCAATTGTCCAAAAATACCCTTCAATTGTCCATTTTTTTGCAAGTTTGAGCGAGAAGGCACCAATTCCGCAAGTACTTTTATCAAAATTAACCCTTAATTTGCATTGTGGGTTGTGTGGGTTTGGCCTGTTTCAATTTTATTTTTTTTTCGGATTTGTAGTTTTTTAATTTTAAATTGAATTTGTAATGTCTATTTAACATTTTGGAATATTAAATACTTCTTTATTAATATATATTTTTTGTACACGTGGCAAACCACATAAATTATCAAGTGGGCTCAACATGTGCCTTGTGAGCATACTTAACAGATTTTTTTGACTGAGTTAACCAATGTGGCAAAATGAGACACAAAATTCTAATTTGTAGGGTAAAGTGAGACAAATTGAGTTTTAGGGACAAAATGAGACTCAAATTAAGTTTAAGAGATATATCAATAATTAAGCCCAAAAAAAGAGAGTTAAACCATTTTTTAACAATTTAATAAAGCTATGGGGTCAAATTTTGAGTCTGCAAGGTTGGAGAAAAAAACTGTTTGAGTTCGGGTAATACATAAATAATTGTATTTTGAAGGGTGAAAATATAAGCTTAGCCACAAATAAATTGGAGAAGGCCTCATAGACTAGTTGGAACTCTTTCTTTTGTTTACCGGCTGTCACCATATATATTAATATTATCAAGATTTGTGAGGTTAAAATTTTCTATATAGATATTGTAATCTTAGTGGGGTCTTCTATGTCCCTCTATCCCTTTTTCCCATTGACTTTAATGGTATTTTTTTATACCTCAACACAGTTTTTGTCTTATGCTACGCACCTACACTATAATGTGAATGTGTTGAAGTAAATGGTAAGGAAACTTCAAGGAAACTTCTCCTCTTAGACGGTGATACTTTTCTTTTACCTACAAAACAGGCCAAATATAAACTACACTGTACCTTTGCTGCACCATGTTTGTCTAAAGCAGCTTCAATTGTTTAGCCTTCGTTGACTGGATTCACCTCATCAAGAGAAATTTCGTTGGCACCTTCAAACTTAAGGAGTTGGTAACTTTTTGTCTTTGAGAGTGACACGCTTTTTGCTACATGATAAATAGGTACATTACGAAAAAGTAGGTACTCAGAAAATTTAAAAAAAAAGAAAAAAGAAGGGAGTTCCACTAAAACACCTAAAATGGGGGCTGAAATTATAAAAAAACCCAACACCCAAAACACTTTATAAACACACCAAAAACCCATCATTACACACACTCAAAACTCATTTATAAACACACCCAAAAATATACAATTATTGATTTTGGAGTTGATTTTGAGTGTGTTTCTATATTTAAATAGTGGTTGAGTTTTTTTATAAATACATATCTATGATTGGATTTATTTATAAATTTGTACAAAAAAAAAGCAAAAATAATAATAATATATATATAAAAGGAGGTGTCTTTGTAAGAGAAATATATATATAAGGGAGAAATATATATATAAGGGGGTTTGGGGTTGGCGTGCTTTACGGGTTACCTCTGATTGTGAGATTGAGTTGAGAGGAGAGACAGATCATCCAGTCCATTGACTGCATGCGATACGACAAAACGAACTTGCGAAATATTTATTTATATATATTAATTCTTTGTTTTTTAAAGTTTTCTTTTTCTCCTTCTTACGAGATATGCGATAACGATTGATTGTCAGTAGCTGCTTTTTTATTATTGCTGTAAATTTAGTGGACCCCGCCTTCCATGTAGCATGGCTTTATGATCCCTCACATCCTTGAAAACACGACTTCCTGCTCTCCATGTGTACATGTGCATCGCATGCATGCATGGTCTCATCTCTCATGGATGATCATCAATGGATGGATTGATCTGATGGGTGGGTCCATGGAGCCAGTACTCGATCCACTGGTGGTCCCCCACCTCTGCATCCATAATCCTGTTTTATGCCCTTTTTGGATTATGGGGCTCCATGTCCCATGCTCTCGCATAAGTCTCGATCTATTGATGATATTGGGACGTAGCAATATTTTGCTAGGTGATCCTTCAATTAGTACATTATTCCTATATTAGTAATTTGTTTTCAAGAAGCAAAAGAAAAAGGGCAACTTAGTAGTCTTTCACAAGTCAATTGCTTTTCTTTTCACCTATCCGTTTTTTCCAGGAAAATAGAAAACGAAAACCACCCTGACAATACACCCTGCCAACAAATTATTCCTATATTATTAATTTGTTACAAAAACACCCTGCCAATAAATGATGTGAAAATTCACATGAAAATATACACACCGAATCCACACGGGGAAAAATGTTGAAAAGATTCTTTGCAAAGGCCCTTATGATAAAAAAATGACAGAAAATTAGCTTTGCGTTTAGATAGTCTACATGAGTTTTGGTGAAGAAATTTCATCTTTTGGTATCCATTGCATACTGATTCTGAAACCCATTTTCATTTTTATGTTCTTCGTCTGCATCTTTGATTTGTTCCCTGTTTAACCACTTCCAAACAATACTCATGGTGAAGTCATAAAGAAGTCAAATTTATAGTGTTCATGAAATTTATATAAAGACTCTGAACTCTACGTTTCTCAAATATAGGGACTAGCCATGACACAGGACAATGAAAGCAGGCCTCCAATTAAGCTTGAGGTTTGTGCTGATTAAAGCATTGAACTTTTCAGAAATCAAGCTCAAATCCAGAAATCCTTGGAGCGCATCCTTTACACATGGCTAAATACAATACCTGTCCCTTTTTTTGGATGTCTTATGTGTTCATGTCAGGAACAGAGAAATATTCAAACACACACATTTCAAAGAGGGAAGATAAAATTTGATGTTTATCAAAACAGATAGTCACAAGCGTGAGTGATTTAATTGTGTTTCAATTCTGTTAAACGTGCAATGTTGTCTCCCTAGGCTAGGTTCCTTCTATATATGGACATTAAGCTTAGAAGATCTGGTAATTTCGTGGTGCACCATTTGCAACAGCTCCAGGGAAGAGAAGGGCTTTTACAACAGGAACATGAAAAGATCACTTGCAATCAATTGGGAAGAATGAAGGAAAAAAAAGAAACATTAAGCCAGATATGCATGGAACTCTGTAACAATGAAGGAAAAAGAAGAAACATTAAGCCAAATACACGAGTTTTACATTTACCTTTTCCTAAATATATATTTCCACAAAACGCAACCACTAACAGATGTATAAACACGAATATTAAACTTGAGCTCATTCACAAGATATACCAACCACATCAAACTTCAGAAGCTACCCCTGCAAATAATGAACAATTAAGAAAGGCTCATCCATGTCAATCCTTGATAATATACCTCACTTTGAAGGGAAATCAAAGTTTTTCCTCAAAGGTTTATCATGAGTTTTATGTTACATATAGACTACAACCCACAAACGCAAAGCAAAACATGAAAAAAAATAATAATAATAAATAAAAGAAGAATCCCAGAAAGCTAAGAGAAGCGAACCTGAGGTATTAAGTTGCAATTGGTTGAGATCTTGAGGGACAGAGCAGGTAGCCTCTTGAATACTACCCCTGGTCTCAAACCCTTCCACATCCTACACTCTTCTATATCTCCACTCACAGGTTCTAACAAACAGAGTTTACAAAATACTAACAATAACAATAAGATGACAAGCATCAAACATGCCTTCTAAACCAAGAGATAACCTAGTTCAAATATTAGTCTTGTTATAGTGCGAAAAAACATGCAAGGAGACAGTTTGTTTATCACTAATTGCAATATTAAGTTTCTTTACTTGAGCATCCCAATGGGGCGCAGTGTGAGCAGAGAATTATAAAACTGATAATATTAATCCATGTAGTAGGCATGACTATCTATTTATGACCTATGAGATGAAACTTGTTACTATGATCATTTACTACATTACGATAATCGAAACTGAACCAGTTACCTGATTGGAGTTCCAGAAGCGTGTAGAGCGGGTTCTTCACGACATATTCCACATACAAGTTGTAAATGTACTTCAAAGATTCACGCAAGTCGCCGGTCCTGGGATGAGTAACCAAGATGATCTGCACACACAAACACAAAACAAAGAGTAAGAAAGCAGCAGCACATTAAGAATGAATCTAATTGTATGGCAATTTGGTATACACAAACACAACCACGCATGTCCAAATTTCTAAGCTAAGCACAAATTCAAGTTCAAGAATGTAATTGAGTGAGAGGAGAGGCCTTTCTTTCCGATCCTAAATCGCTAGATCTAATACTAGAAAATTGCCAACAGAAGCAGCAAATATTTCATATTCATATTCATATTCAATCAAACTTCTTAATTTCAAGATCTGAAAGTAAAAAAAAAAAAAAAAAAAAAGAGACGTAGAAAACTGAAAAAGCTAACCTTAATGCCAGAAGGGGATTCCATCCTTCAAGAACCCCCTCAACAAACCCTAACATCGACTGCAGAGAGAGAGAGAGAGAGAGAGAGAGAGAGAATGATGCTTAGGTTTTCTCGACAGAGGGAGAAAGAGAGTGGTGGTGGACGACGGAGAGAGAAAGCGCTGAGAAAGGAAGAAAGCGCGAAGAGAGAGCTGCGAGAGAGAGAGAAGAGTGAGGGCAATCAGTGGGCAATAAGTCAGCAATAAATATCTATTTATATGAAGGGTAGCTTGGTACTTTCAAGTTTCAAAGTGATTATATCAGATTAAAGTTTGTAATGTGATTAATTATATGAGAATAGGGCTTTGCCAAAGTGACTATATGAGCCAATTCCACTTTTTTCTTTTAGTTTCGTGCTAAAAATAATGCATTATTATTAGTAATTATGCTTATAATTGTAAGAGGTCTACTGCCATTTATGCCACTTTATTTTGCTTTCCATGAGAGAAGATAAGATTTATTAACTTGCAGCCAAAAACTAAGTTAAAAGATTGAAAGTTAAAATTTCATCACACAGTTCGCACACTGGATTGAAGAGGCATCTCTTTATAGATTATCATGTGTTATTACTGGTATGAATTTATTCTTCCCGAATGATGGAAATTGATGTATATATACTTTTAGTAGTGGGCTCAATTTCTCTAAAGACCAGAGCTAAATTTAAATAAGATGTTTAATCAAAAGATGTAATGATTAACATGGATTTTGATAGATGAGTGGCAGTGCATAATTTATGTTGAAATCCCTAGTAGTTTGAGGAAAAATGACTTATTGCTAGAAATAACATACTTAGTGACCAACAGATTTGCAGCAGCGTGCATATGAATTGCAATCATTAGCTTAGATGCTCTTGCAGTTGATAGTATTATGCCGTCGGACGCAAGTTGTGAAGACATTGAGGTCATATTTAATTGCATTTTCTAATATCATCCTTTTACTTCTCCTTTAAAGTATTAAGAACTAGTAGTTCTGCATTTCTCTTTTCCTTGCTATATTTAGTGGTTGTCGGCTAATTGTCTGAATCTCCTTTTTTCTAATGGTAAAGTCTAAGGAAAGTGAACTAATGTATGTCTCATTAAAAAATGTAGTTGCCCTGTAGATTGTTCTAATGCGACATCATGATAATGTACCTTTCTCATATGGATACATTATCTTGAAGCAACATAATTTACTTTTGTAGATAGTGATTGTGTATGTTTCACATATACGTTATTATGAATCATGACACAACATCAAATATTTTTAAATATGTATAGATCCAGAAGAATATTTTCTAAAATAGAAAGACTATGTCAAATGAATTTGTATCCTAACCGTGAATGCTACCTGGCATGGAAGGACTAGCTTTGGTTACTTCCTAGGCAAATATGCGCTATCCGTCCTACTTATGGTATGAAGTTCGAGTAAAAGTAAGAGCCCATATCTGACAATTGCAAGGGCATTAGTGATATTTTATAAATACTGAACAATCAGCCCCTATAAATAAGCAAGCAAATCATTAAATGTGGGACTTTTTTTGGTCCAAAAGAAAAAGGCCATTGTAAATGTTGACTGACTAGATACCTTACTCTGTTTAAGTAGAAAGATGTCATGTACTGTTTGGTTAATGCTGTTATTGACCTTCCAATATTTTAATTAGTAAATTTGAAAATGTGCTACAGTTATCAACTGCACAGGTTTTAAATTATTGCTTTCCCTTGTTTTATCATTCTCACGTGTGTATGCATGCATGGATCAATGTGAAGATAATAATCTTCAGGTCCCAATTGTGATATTCTCAATTATCATTATTATTGCTTGACACTTAGTATCTTCAGGTCACAGATTGGGTTTTCATGATAGATTGGTGGATTTGATCATGGGTTGTATTACTATTGCAATGTGGTCTAATTAATCCTACCATGGTCTCAGACAAGGGAATCCCCTATCACCCTATCTTTTTTTGATTTGCGCGGAAGGGTTATTAGCTTTGTTGAATACTGCACATTGGCAAAAACAACTTCATCGTGTTGTTGTTGCCCAGGGAGCTCCTACTCTGACACACTTATTTTTTGTTGATGATAGTTTGTTATTTTGTAATGCTCATCTATTTGATTGTCATTCCTTGCTGAGTATTCTTAGGTCATATGAGAGGGCATCTAGGCAAAAAATTAATTTTGATAAATCAGTGGTTTGTTTTAGTCCAAACACTGATCTAGTGATGCATCAGTTAATTTCTAGCATGATTGGGGTGAGTATTGTCCCTTGTCATGAGTGATACCTTGATTTACCTGTGATTGCGAGGCGAAGCCACTCTCAAATGTTTAAGCATGTACGTGATATGTTATGGAGTAGACTACATGGATGGAGTTCAAAGTTGCTTTCTTCAGCTGGGAAAGAGGTGCTCATCAAATCGGTGGCTCAGGCACTTCCCACTTATATTATGGGGGTTTTCCAATTGCCGCATGCCTTATGTTAGGATTTTTCGACGATGATTGCCCGTTATTGGTGGGGGAAAGTAAGGAAATGCAGTATCCATTGGATGAGTTGGAGGAAGCTTTGTAGGCCTAAATGCTTAGGGAGGCTTGGATTCAAAAATTTTGAGGCTTTTAATAAAGCTGTGGTAGCGAAGCAAGCATGTAGACTCTTGGAGAATCCCAACTCCTTAGTTGCCTGTATTATGAAGGCAAGATATTTTCATGCGGGAAATTTCCTACATGCAGAGGCGGGGAATTGTCCTTCCTTAGTTTTTCGAGCTACAGTTGGGGGCAGACAAGTAATTGAGCAAGGTCTGGTGTGGCGAGTTAGTAATGGGTAGTCTATTAGGGTGTTCCGAGATCAATGGATCCCTAAACCTTTTACCTTCAAGCCTGCCCTCAACAAAGGGCTTCCTCAACATGCAACTGTATCGAATTTGATAACGCCCACTGGGGGATGGGATACGTCTCTAATTGATCAAGTTTTTTTGTGACGAGGATAAGGAGGCTATCTTGAATATACCCCTTTCTTCCATGGTTCAGAGAAGTGATAGATAGTTTTGGTTTTTTGAGAAGAATAGTACGTATTATGTGAGAACCGACTATCAGATTGCTTTGCGGCTGTGCAATTTATGTGACGAAGGGGAAAGGAGTTCATCGGATATAGGAGCTCAGATGGTGTTTTGGAAGAGATTATGGAGGTTGGAGATTCCGAATAAAATCAAATTATTTTTGTGGCATGCTGCGTTCGATATTCTTCTGACGGTAGTTAATTTATTTACGAGGAAAGTGATTTCTTCTTCGCTATGCTCCAGGTGTGGTAGGGAAGGGAAGACTATTATGCATGCTCTCTGGCAGTGCAAGGGTAATAAACAGTTTTGGCAATTGTTTTCGTATTGCCATAGGGTGAAGGTGGTGTTGAGGCCCAAAAAATCCACAGTTCGGCCCAAATAAATTCTCGGCCAAATGCAATACCTTACCGAGAAAAAACCCGATTTGGGCACGCGAAAGTTCGTCATATGCGCTTGCACACATGCCACGCTAAGCAAATAAGCAACACGCCAAGCTACAAGCTTAAGTGGGCCCAAGCCACGCAAGATGCCCGAGGCTTGCTTGAGTGGGTTGTGGTATGGATGGTAATAAGTTGTCATGAGACCCATTGATGGACCGAGAAATGGAAGTTCCGGGTCGCTTGGGAGCCTCGGAATTCAGGCCCATTTCTTAGGCCCAAAAACATGGGTAAGTACAAGAGAGAAAATATCCCAACCAAAATATCCCAACCTGAAAATAGCCCATTACTCCAATCAAGAATGGCCCATTGCCTCAATCAAGATGGCCCAACACTTAAGGGTAGCCCATTTATTTAATTATTGTCATGAAAGGCCCATACAATTAGGATAAGAAATATCAAAAACTCCAGCACTTGGCTGGAGGACAAAGCTGCGCAAGGAGCTTGGAGGACCACGTGCACAGAGCAGCTGTAGAGCTTCAACCATGGAAGGAACAAGTTCCAAGCAAAAACCTTCAAGGGACCAAGGGATATTGGCGCGCAAGGAAGGATGCCACTTTTCAAACCAGCATATATAGCCATTTCTTTTCTTCATCAGATCTGGCCATGGAAAGAGGAGAAAAGAAGGAAAAAGGTGAGGGATGGAAATATGAATGCTTCACAGAGGTAACCGCGGGAAAGGGGCCTTGAGCTCCCAAAATCCCTGATTTTATGCAAAGGAGAAGAGTGGACTTTACCAAAAGAAGATGATTGAAAGGATGAGAAGAGAAAGGGAAGCAAAAACTTGGCAAAATAGGATGGAAGTCAGTAGGGTTTCTCGGAAACAGATGGCTTCTAGTGGCTATAAATAGGGCATCTTCTACCCAACGAAAATCATCCACAACCAGAGAGCAAGCTTCTTCTCTTACTTTCAAAACCAGCAATTTTCGTGCTTAGTTCATCTCCTTCCTCAGCTTTCCCCTTTGTCATGCTATTCTGACATTTGACAGAGTCACCGTCGAGCTGCCGGAAATAGCGCCCAAGCCATCTTTTCCTTTCCTTCCCTCATTCCCTACCAAACCTCTCTTCAAAATCCCTTTTCTTGATACCCATATTTCCCCAGGAACACTTAATTTTCTCTTTAGTACTAAACTCATGGCAACTATGCTCCCATGCCACAAGCTTCTCATGCCAAGCTAAGATTCTATCTGTAAACACCAAGAAATTATCTGTAATTTGTTGTTATTCTCATTGGTGAAGGTAACCAAGGTGTCTCCTAAGGCCTTACTACCCTTTCGAAGCATCCTTGGGGCTTAATTTTCGAACTCAGACACAAAGGGGCAATTTCACACATCTGCTCATCCTTTACAGCAGCCCAAGCCCATTCGTCTGGCTGCTGGAACAAAAAGACCCCCACAGGTGGCGGGTAGCTCCTTTGCAGACTTTTTGTAGAGGGTTGCCAATGTTTTAAAGGGTTTGGAGTTTGAGTCTTTTGTATGTAGTTGTTGGAAAGTATGACAGTTGCCCAACTCCTATATCCATGGTATTCCTCAAGCTTCTATGGAGGAGGCTGCAAATCAGGTATGGGACTTATATGCGCAATATAAATAATGCAATGTGAAGACAAAAGCTGATCGGGTGGCGTAGTAGGCGAAGAGGAGTGGGTGGTTTGGTTCGTGATTGCCATGACGAGTTTTGTTGGGGTTTTGTGTTAGAAATGTGTCCTAAGAGCCAATACATTTGATGTAATCTCCTTAGAATACATTTCGTATATGATATATAAAGGGCAAACTTATTTGTTATCTTTTACATCGTCTAAAGAAACAAATGTCCAGGGTATGCTAAATAAGAGATAAAGTAATCTAAAGAAGATTAGATTCATGAGACCTTTTATCTCTAACTGTAGTATCCCAAAATGTTCCTAATCATAGGTTATCAAATGGGCATTGATAAACCGTCAAGATTAGCACATATTATGTATGCTCAATTGGGAGGATGGTTAGTCTCAAACCATTTGTGTAGTTGACACTAATACAAGTATGTGGGTGCTCATTAGTGAATGAGTACACTGAACGCGATCAACCGTAGTTCTCGTATGGAGTATTTATCTATATGTCAAACGAGAACTCATAGTTGCAATAATGTAAATTAGTCCTTAGACCTGAGGCATCATGGTTGTCCTGTGATTCGTTATTGATCTTTGATAGCTCTTAAAGGCAAGCCGTAAAAGATTTGTCTTAAGTGTTGTTGGGATCTCTTAATTCATCATAGGGGCATGTGAATGTACAATAAGGAATCTCTACTTTCGATAAAGAAGGAGAATGTTTCAAGATGTGATTCAGTAAATCTTTGGCCAAAGTATTTTGAGCTTGATTTAGAAAGTTGTTCTTAATCATGTTCTTTTGAATCACATGAGGTTGTAAATCATATTAGGGGTTTGACATAATCAATCCGTACCCTAATAATATGATTTGAAACATTGTATAAGAGAAGGACCGTATTGCATTGCAATTCCAACTGAATAGGTTCTTTATCTATTCTGGTTAGCTTGGGTAGCCTTGATATATTGCTAGATGTCACTTTTGGCTTGTGGAAGTCATAGGATTGATTGTGATCGATCCAAATAAATGAAGAATTAAAAAGGGGTTTTAATTCCAGTTGGTTAGAAAGAGTTCTAATATTTTCCCACTGCCTTGCTAATTAGAACCTAATGGATCGCACACCTTAAACGGTTAACTTTGAGTAATACAAATGAGAATGAGTAAATCAATTTGATTGATTTGATGTTGATGATTTACTACGTGTAAAAACGTATTTGGGCCTCGGTAATAGTTAACGGGAAGCCCAAATGGTTGGGTATCAAGCCCAAGGGCTTAAGACACCTAAATATTGTGGTTTAAGTGTCATAAGGCCCAATTTTGGAAGCCCAATGGGTTTTGGCCGAAAATGCTTAAGTAAGTATGTATGGGAATTGTTTCCATAAGCTTATTAACACACAAACACAATCCAACATCAACCAAATGAGTTTGGAAGATCAAAGAGAGATAAAAGAGAGTTTTCAAGAGTGAAACACTTTCATCTTTCAAAGTGGTTTAGATTGAAACCAATCTTGAGAATCTTGCACTAGCATCCAAGTATTCTCAAGATACTTCTTCTCATCTCAAGGTTCCATTGGTGTGGAGACTTAGAGGCCATACACTTTTGTGGCTCACATGGAGGAGAAAGATCAAGGAGCAAAGAGGAGATCAACAAAGAGGAAATCATCAAGAGAAGACCAAACACAAATTGTATCATATAATTGCTTCAAGGGTAATTAGATCTTATCTTTTCTCTTGAATTTTCATTTATGAAAAACATATCAATGTTCATGGCTTAAGATACTTGGAAGAAGTTTTGTTTTTGAATTTAAACAACCACTATAGACTTCCGCTGCGATTAATTTGATTAAATGCATGTTTAATATTCAAATGAACTTTGGAAAAATGTTTTGAAATTCCAACATTTTGCGGCTGCTAGCTCGGATGGTTCTGACATTTTGGGAACTAAGTTGGCAGCTATGCGTAGCGGGCTACTTTTGGCAACTGCTAAAGGTATGGTTTATTTGACTGTCACTTTTGATTCACAAGAAGCTGTGAATATGATTAATGGCACTGATGGGTGGTTGAATACTGTGGGTAATCTAGTTGATGATATTTAGATGTTACTGGTGCAGTTGGGTAATGCAAAGATGGTTTATCAGCCTTGTGAAGTTACAGTGTGGCTCATGCTATGTCTCAATTGGGATTGAGGGAAGGCAATCAATTTGAGGTGGGTCCGATATGGATTCAACCTTTACTAGGAAAAGATAGACAAAGGGATTAGTTTTAATATGTATTGCGATGATGTGGTACTCTTTTTCTTTGGAGTAATGCTATTTAGACACACAAAATTGACCACATTAGCTGACCACCTTATGTGGCAGCTGATGTGGTCATGCCATGTCAATTAATGAATATTATTATGTGGACTTTATTTTTATTAATAATTATTAAAAAAAAAAATAGAAGTGAAATTTAAATTTTTTTTTGAAAAAAAAAAAAAAAAGGCTGGACTTTTTTCGTCTCCAGCACACCCTTCTTCCTCCATCAAATCTACATATCATATCCCCATCAAAACTAGAGAAGAGATATAGATATACTCTAGCATCTTTTCTTCCTCATCAAATTTACATATCCCTTCAAAACCAGAGAATAGATATAGATATACTAGAGACGAGATCAAATTCAAGAAAAACAACAAAATTACAAGAAGGGAGGAACCCAATCAAGACTAGAGGATTTTGATTTTGATTTTAAATTTTGGTGTTTTGAGGGTTTTTCAAGAATCAATAATCATCATCTTCGATCATCAGTGAGCAGTGACCATCAGATCTAGAGTATTTGGAGAGCGCTAACACGTGGGGATGTGAGCGGAAGCAGCATGGCAGATATGGCGACAGCGGGAACGTCGATGGGTAAAGCAGAGAGTACAAGAAGGCAAAGATGTCGGTGTAGTGGGACATAGAGAACTTCCAGATCCCCAAGGTCTGCGACACCCACGCCATCGCCCAGAACATTAGTTCTGCACTCATCAAGATGAAGAAAAAGGGAGTGCTGGAGACGAAGAGTCCAGGAATGCTAGGGTTTTTTTAATTTTTATTTCAATTTTATTTTTTGTTTTTAATAATTATTAAAAAAAGAAAGAAAGAAAAATAAAATCCACATGACAATATTCATTAATTGACTTGACATGACCACATCAGCTGTCACATAAGGTGGTCAATTTTGTATGTCTAAATAGCATTACTGTTTTATTTAACCGTTGGAGGTTTTTTATGGTAAGGGTTAATGACCTAAATGGTCCCCAAACTATTGCCCCAGTATCATTTTTGGTCCACCAACTAAAATTTTCAATTCAAACGTCCTTCAACTCTTCATAATATACCAAAATGGTCCATCTGTCAAAGTCTGTTTATTATTCCGTGAAATCGAGGGACAAAACCGTCTTTTTAGGTGAGTATCCTCTTGTAAAACGACCAAGCATCCGTAGGAATGCATTCCCTCTCATTTCTTCTTCTTCTTCTTCTCGCAATTCCCAACCATTTCACTGCTGGACGAAGCTGTGGTTCCAATGGGCCTATCAAACCCTATGAAATTAAATAATCTTGTATGAAACCCTATGAATATGAATATTTATTACCTCATCGTTCATTACCCAGCCACCTCCAACAATTTCCAGCTGACCATTCTTCACCAAATTGGTGAATGATTCCCTTTTGAGGTCAGAGGAGTCCCTCCACCATCTTTCCAGATAAGACATCTCCAGCCGAAACGGGTTTGCGGGAAGCGGACTTTCGGGGCTTGCGGAAACAGGTGGAGGATTTGGATTTGAAGTGGAAGGAGAGGGGACTAGGAACACCGTAACGGAGGATGACGACGAGGAAGAAGAAGATGGAGATCGAGAGGCCGATGGTGAAGAAGTTGGCGAAGATGAAGTCTCGGAGGGGCAATCGTCTGCGGGGAATGGGGATTGAGGGAGGAGGAAGAAGAAGAAAATGGGAGTTTTGTGTTAGCTTCTCAAAAAGTCGCATATACCCTTCAAAACTCAAGTCACGTGACGGTGAAGACAATAGGGAGAGAGCTTGCGATGGGCTCTCAAGGCGGCTTCGGCCAATCCAAGGAGCTTCGGCCAATCCAAGGAGTTCATGGACCTCGTCAAGTACATCGGTGAAGCTCGATCCAAGGCTGAAGAAGAGCGCATCGTCCTCCTCGAGATCGAAACCCTAAAACGACGTCTCTCCGAGCCCAAAATCCCCAAGCGCAAGATGGAATACATCATCCGCCTCGTCTACGTCGAAATGCTCGGCCACGACGGCTCCTTCGCCTACATCCACGCCGTCAAGATGACCCATGACGACAATCTCTTGCTCTCAAACACACCGGTTACCTCGCATTTCGCTCTTCCTCAGCGACGATCACGATTTGATCATCTTGATAGTCAACACCATCCAGAAGGATCTCAAGTCGGACGATTACCGTGTCGTTGACAAGTAATATAGGAAATGCTGTACTTTATGAGTGTATTTGTTGCGTTTCTGCCATATATCCAAATCCTAAGTTGTTAGAACAGACTGCTTAAGTCATCTCAAGATTTTTGAAGGTTTGAAGCTTTTGTAATTTTTCAGTGTAATTTTCTGCAAATTATAGTCTGCATGTAGATTATTTGGAGAGTTAAACACCAATTCCTTGTTGTATATTGGGTCGACAGAGTGACACTCATAATTTGAAATATATGGGCATCGATGCCCTTGGTCGACTAATAAAGATCAGTCCAGAGATAGCAGAGCAACACTAACTAGCCGACATTGATTGCTTAGAGGTGAAAGAATTCTGTTGGGTTTGATGTATTGGTTTCAAATCATGCTTTAAACTTTTAATTTAGATGAAGTTTGATGTGCATGATGCAGGACCCAGATGATACTCTGAAGCGAAAAACATTTGAACTATTGTACAAGATGACCAAGTCCTCCAATGTGGAAGTGATTGTGGATCGTATGATTGATTACATGATTAGCATTAATGATAACCATTACAAAACATATATAGCTTCTAGATGTGTGGAGCTTTCGGAGCAATTTGCACCAAGTAATCAATGGTTTATCCAGGTAAGAGTAATACATGTTGCCTTTTATATTCTAGTTATCATGGGAGTATTTTGTTATTGCTTATTAAACACCCGATGTCATCCATGCCTGATATTCCTTCTCTGCAGACCATGAATAAAGTCTTTGAACATGCGGGAGATTTGGTGAATGTCAAGGTGGCACATAACTTGATGAAGTTGATTGCTGAGGGATTTGGAGAGGATGATGATTCTGCAGATAGTCAGTTGAGGTAATCTGCGGTATGTAACTTTAATTTTGCACCTTATGTTTATAACTGTTTTATTCAATGTCATTAAAAAGTTTCTATTTCAGTTATTGTATTCCCTGCTATGTTTGTTGCTATGTTTGTTGTTTGTGATGAAAATCATTTTGATGTTCCAAAATTGCTAAGGCTTTTCATTCTTTTGGCCATTGAGTTCAACATTCCCTGATAAATTCAGCATAGGAGATATAATGCTGCATTCACCTTTTTATAGTACTGCTATTTGTGTAACATTTGAGGATTATATTCTAGTAGTATGTTTACAACATTTTGTGCATTGCTTGCTTCTGCACTATGTCTTAAACCATTTCCTTGCTTTCCCTGTTTCTGCATGTTAAAGAACTAAACTTCTTTATGTGCAGGTGGAGTCATATTTGCGTATAATTGGTGAGCCAAAGCCTCCATCTGTATTTCTTCAGATACATTCTGTCCTCTCAGTTCTTTTCTTTATGTAGAAAATTTTGGAAGAATATTCCTGTTGATATCTGAATTTTAGTTGTGATCTCAGGTCATTTGTTGGGTTTTGGGGGAATATGAAACTGCTGATGGAAAATATTCTGCTTCCTATATCACTGGGAAGTTATGTGATGTGGCAGAGGCGTATTCAAATGATGAATCCGTTAAGGTATCCCTCAAACTCAGTGTTTTGTAACTAAAGGTTCATTATCTGCATTTGTAATTTTTTAGGATTTCATTTGAAGAAATTTTCCATGCTTCTTAAATTTGGTAATGAGGTCAGGGTATAATTGTATTAAACGAGATACAATTTAATTATATCTACAATTAAAAATGCTAAAGCTAGAATCCGAATAAAAATAATGGGAGTGCAAATCATAATTTGAAAAAATATTTTCTTAAGAATTGGGATTAAAAGGTAATTTGAAGTACAAATTTACTTTGATTAGCACACAATTTTTATTTTCCATTTGCTTAAGAAACAAACAACCACAAATTTTGTATTTTATGAGTATTTCATAGGTTTAAAATTTTCTTCTCTCAATTTTATATTTGGTTATCTATTCATAAAAAGAGCACCGTTTGTATTTGTGTATATATTTGTATCTTACTTGTTGAAACTGAAGTGAGTCTGTTCTTCTCATACAGGCTTATGCGGTTACAGCAATCATGAAAATATATGCCTTTGACATTTCAGCTCAGAGAAAAGTGGATATCCTACCTGAGGTGCATATAATGAACTTTAATACTTTGACAACAATATCAATTTGCATGCATTAATCGTCTGCATAGATTAGAACACCTTTCGATGGCAATCTTGCTTTTGTAGCATAATGTGGAATTTCATTTATTTTAATCTTAGTCTTTATTATTTTTGGTTACCATTTTTTATTTTATTTTAGATTAAATAGGTCATATAGGATGATCCCATCTCTCTTTTCCCAAGTGATGGTTTGCTAATAGCAAGGTACAAACTAGTTTTCTGTAGTACAGTACTTGGCTATCAAGGTGCCATCTTCTAGAACTTTGTTGCTGTAGGGGTTGTTAAAGCTATGGAAGTTACTGTTTTACCCTCACTGGGCTAGGGTGATAAAAAATTGCTCCATGTTTGTTCAGTATAGTCCTAATTTTTGCATTTGTATCTGAGGTTGAATCAGTTGTTTTCCTACGAGTGGTTTTTTTCTTTTAGTTTCCTGCTAAAAATAATGCATTATGATTAGTAATTATGCTCATAATTGTAAGAGTTCTACTGGTATTTATGCCATTTTATTTTGCTTTCCCTGAGAGAAGATAAGATTTGTTAACTTGCAGATCCTTGACTGAAAATTAAGTTGAAAGATTGAAAGTTCAAATCTCACCGTACAGTTTGTACACTAGATTGAACAGGCATCCCTTTATAGATTAGCATCAGTCATGCCTGGAATGAATTTATTCTTCCCGAATGATGGAAATTGCATTGTATGTAAATATGCTTTTAGTAGTGGGTTGAGTTTCTCTAAAGAGCATAGCTAAATCTGAATAAGATGTTTAATCAAAAGATGTAATGATTAACATGGATTCTGATAGATTAGTGGCAGTGCAGACTTCTCCTAGTAGTTTGGGAAAAAAGGACTTGAATTCTCCTATGTTCGTTTAAGCTGCTGTTCAATTCACTCAAGGTGGAATGAGCATGTTTGCTATTTTTGCTTTTTCACCTGTTCAGAGCTTAGCTTTAGGGTTTAGGGTTAAGTTTTCCTGTTTGGTGGGCCTTCAAATCATCCATTTAGTGCTTAGGGTATTGGGTTTAGCTCTCAGGTTATCGGCTACCATTCACAATAGTTAAACCATAAACTCTAAAGTGCTAACAAGCGATTCTACATCCTAAAGTAACAAATTGTTTTGAAACAAAAATTAAAGATGAAAAATGAAAACAGAAAGGAGACTTGAAAACAAAAGGGACTGAGCAACTGCTCAAGCTGCTTTCACAGAATTCAACATCAGCTCTAGCAGAATGACGTGTGCACTGTAGATCATCCGCTCTTGAATGGTTGACTATATGTATGTATGTATGCATGTAGTTTCTTAATCTTTTAATGATTGAAGGTTTAGTCAGCAAGAAGTTGAATCAGAGTTGAAATGTTCTTTTAAGTGGTTAGTGGTGGGGCTCTTTTGAAGTAGTTTCTATAATTTTACTTTATACAATGGTTAATGCTAGTTAAGGGAGAAATGTGCTTGACAACATTCAGATATTATGTGCAGGATTTGTAATGTGCACGTAAAAATGTGTGTGTGTCAATGATCAGTGGCCCTAGCTTTGAGGTCCAGAGCTCTATAGTTGCATGATGAATGTTTAATGCTTTTTTTAAGTTGAAGTTTTCTGGACACCATTATAATGTTGACATTCATCTAATCAATGATTAGCTATAATGTTGTCATTTTCATTTTGTTTTGGCCTGTCATGGAAGTATATATCGATTGATAAAAATCTTTCTTCCCTTGCAGTGTCAATCTTTGGTGGAAGAATTGTCAGCTTCTCACTCAACAGATCTGCAGCAGCGTGCATATGAATTGCAAGCTGTCATTAGCTTAGATGCTCCTGCAGTTGAGAGTATTATGCCGTCAGACGCAAGTTTTGAAGACATTGAGGTCATATTTAATTGCATTATCTACTTGTACCCTTCTTTTTTTGGCTTCTCCTTTAAAGTATTAAGAACTATAGTAGTTCTGCATTTCTCTTTTCCTTGTTATTTGGTGGTTGTTGGCTTACTATCTGAACCTCCTGTTTTCTAATGGTAAAGTCTAATGGTTGTTTAACCTTGTGATTGCATTAAGTTTGGTGACCCCCTTATTGTTATATGCCAAACAATATACCGTAACTTTAATTTTCTCTGGGTTTTTTTTTAAAATGTATCTTTTGGAAAGCATTTGTTGAGATATATCAAATAGAATCCTTGAAGAATATAAATTAGGTAGAAGGAACGGGAACTAATGTATGTCTCATTAAAAAATGCAGTTGCCTTGTAAATTGTTCTAATAGACTTTTCCACGTCGTGATAATGTACCTTTCTCCCATATGGATACATTATCTTTGATGCAACATAAATCAGTTTTTCAGATCATGATTGTGTTTGTGTTTCACAGATACGTTACTATGAATCATGACACAACATTAAATATTTTTAAAACGTATAGATCCAGAAGAATATTTTCCAAAATAGAAATACTATGACAAATGAACATGTATCCTAACTGACCGTGTGATGCGGACATCATTAGTTAGTTTCCTGATTTATTAGTTTCCTAGATTCTCAAGTTTTCCAGATTTCACTAGGATTTTAGTTTCCAGATTTTTAGTTGGATTTGATTTAAGTTTCCTAGTTTATTTTTACTTAGTTCCTTGGTGGATTAGGATTTCTGTTTTAGTAAGGGATTTTTATCCTATTGTCTCTAGGTTTTAGTTTGCTATAAATTACCCCCCATGTAGTTCTTTAAAATTCAGTTGTTGAGATATAAAGAAAAGCTTATTTTCCAGAGATTGGAGACTACTTGGTGTGAAGCCAAACCCCTGGTGTGAAGCCAAACCCTGGAGTGATTCCAGACCTATCCCTTTTGTTCTATTTTCTGTTTTTCCATTGTTTTCGCTTCCGCTAAACTACCTAATACTCAATTCACCCGTGTCCTACATCAAATTTGGCATCAGAACCTGGTTTTCGTTTTCTTGGGTTCAGAATTTTCGAGTATTTCTTGTTCTTCACGCTGTGTGTTAAGTGATGGCTCTGACTAAGCCTGGAAAGACAGACGAGCCAGCGACGGACTTTGAACGTCTTGTTCAGATGATGGAAAACCTATCAAAGCAAGTAGCAGATTCGGACGCTAGATCTAGACTCGTGGAACGTCGCCTTGCAGACTTAGAAACAGCTAACCAACATGATGAAGCAAGTGTGAATGGAGAAGAGAGGAATCATGAGCGACAACGTCATGATAGAAGGAATGATCGAGACGCAGAGAGACACAATTTTCATCGTGGCTATGAGCAAGACCCTGATGAAAGGGTGATGAGATCAGTTAAAGTTGACGCCCCAAATTTTGATGGTGGGCTAAATCCTAAAGCACTCCTCGACTGGTTAGCTACCATGGATCGCTATTTTGAGTGGCATGACATGTCTGAAGCTCGAAGGGTGAGATTTGCTAAGATAAAATTGGTGGGTCAAGCTGGATTGTTTTGGACCAATGTTGAAACACAACTAGAGAGAGCTGGTGAAGAACCAATCATCCATTGGGGTGAGATGAAAGAAAGGTTGAAGCAGAAATATCTACCATTATCCTATCAACAGAGTTTGTTGGACGAGTGGCAAACTCTTCGTCAAGATAACATGCCAGTTGCTGAATATATTGCAAAATTTGAGGAATTCATGTTGCGATGTGACATAAGGGAAGATCGAAGGATGACTATTTCTCGGTTTAGATCAGGACTTCGTCCAGAGCTTCAAAAAGAATTAATTCCGCATACTGTGAATACTTTAGAGAGGGTTTGTCAGATGGTACAAGAATTAGAGAAGTATTTAAAGTTGTCCAATGTAGTCAAGCAAACTGATTCTCAAAGATCTGATTGTCATGTTGGCACATCTGTGACTCCAAGTTCTCCAACATCTATGACTAATTTAGTAAAAACTGCCAAGGGAAAAGGAGTGCTAGTTGATACACGTGGTGGTGGAACGCAAAGATGTTACAGATGCCAAGGTTTTGGACACTTTGCTGTCCAATGCCCAACGAAGGAGGCAACAAGAAATCTGTGTGCACACATCAACGAACAAGCTGACAATCAAGGCAAATTCGAGGAAGATATTTATGAACCCCAACAACCTGATGAAGATTGTGGAATCGACTTTGAAGTCCCTCATCCAACATTAGCAGTAGTAAGGTGTACTTTGGCTCAACCTAGGAAGGAAACTGAGGATTGGCGTAGGACTTCCATTTTCCACACTTACATCAAGTCTGGAGATAAAGATTGTAAGGTGGTCATAGATAATGGGAGTTGTATCAATGTTGTATCAACGCTGACTGTTTCGCGTCTTGGTTTGTCACCCGAGAAGCATCTTGTGCCATACAAAGTAGCATGGATTGACAATACATCTTCTATCCCTGTTACCCAACGATGTCACGTTCCTATACAGTTTTCATCTTACAAAGATCATGTTTGGTGTGATGTGGTGGATATGGGTGTGAGTCATATTCTCTTGGGAAGACCATGGATCTACGATTACAATGTTACCATCTTGGGTCAAGAAAATATATGTTCGTTCATCCATAAAGAAAAGAAGATCACGATGAAGCCACTTCAACCCAAGCTCATGAATCAATCTATACCAAACAAAGAGGAGCAAGACAAAGTAGGTAAAACCAAAGCTCTAAATATCATTACGTTTAAAGAATGTAAGGAAGATGCAGAAGTTCCTAGTCAAGTGGAAGTTAGATCAGATTCTCATAGTACTCGGATTACAAAGGAGAACCTGCCGCACATTGATCCCGACGTTTTGGAAGGTTATTACAGCTTTATCTCGCCGGAGTCGAGATCTTTTCAGCCAGGGGGAATTGATGCGGACATCATTAGTTAGTTTCCTGATTTATTAGTTTCCTAGATTCTCAAGTTTTCCAGATTTCACTAGGATTTTAGTTTCCAGATTTTTAGTTGGATTTGATTTAAGTTTCCTAGTTTATTTTTACTTAGTTCCTTGGTGGATTAGGATTTCTGTTTTAGTAAGGGATTTTTATCCTATTGTCTCTAGGTTTTAGTTTGCTATAAATTACCCCCCATGTAGTTCTTTAAAATTCAGTTGTTGAGATATAAAGAAAAGCTTATTTTCCAGAGATTGGAGACTACTTGGTGTGAAGCCAAACCCCTGGTGTGAAGCCAAACCCTGGAGTGATTCCAGACCTATCCCTTTTGTTCTATTTTCTGTTTTTCCATTGTTTTCGCTTCCGCTAAACTACCTAATACTCAATTCACCCGTGTCCTACATCACCGTGAATGCGGAAGGAATAGCTTTGCTTGCTTCCTTGTCAAATATGCCCTATCCGTACTACTTATGGGATGAAGTTTGAGAAAAAGTAAGGGCCCATATCTGACAATTACAAGGGCATTAGTGATTTTTTTTAAATACTGAACACTCAGCCCCTATAAATAGGCAAGCAAATCATTAAATGAAGGACTTTTTTTGGTCCAAAAGAAAAAGGCCATTGTAAATGTTGACTGAAAAATAATCTGACTCTGTTTAAGTAGAAAGATGTCATGTATTGTTTGGTTAATGCTGTTCTTGACCTTCCAATATTTTATTTGGTAAATTTTGAAAATGTGCTATGAATGTATATATGTATACAGTTATCAACTGCACAGGTTTTAATAGGGTCAGCAAATTATTGCTTTCCCTTCTTTTATCATTCTCGTGTATGTATGCATGCGTGGATCAATGTGAAGATAATAATCTTCAGGTCCCAATTGTGATAGTGTCAGTTATCATTATTAAATTGTACATGGGTTTCTGAAGCCTTATTATTGCTTGACACTTAGTATGTATGCTCGTGCTGGAGGCACTATTTGTAGATTTCCTTGTAAAAAAAAAAATACAAAGATTTCTTTATTGTAGTTTTGGCACATATAAATATGATGATATAGATCTTGTGGTTTAGATCGAGAAAAATTCGGAATCAGTTTATGAATGATTAAAATTGCTTATTTGACCAACATGCATCATATTATACTGGCAAAACTTAATTTATGTAGCTGCCTTTGGTTGGTAATACCTGGATGTTAATCAAGTGATTCTAATTGGTATTACACGACATGCTTTAATTAGTTTCCTGACTTCTTCGTCCCTGGTCCTTGCATCTTATTTCTTCCCTTTAGTTATGAGTTGCTCTTTTCATGGATTTTGCATTTGTATTTCTCTAATATGCTTGAAAACCTTGATTTTGGATCATGCGGAAACCATTTATTTATCTATTTCTTGAATAAGATTATTTTGTGTAATATTAATATTCATCTTCTCTTGCAGATTGATAAAAGGCTTTCATTCCTCAATGGCTATGTCCAGCAAGCACTAGAGAAAGGTGCTCAGCCCTATATTCCTGAGAATGAGCGCTCTGGAATGTTAAATATCAGCAACTTCAGTAACCAAGATCAGCATGAAGCTTTAACCCATGGTGTTAGGTTTGAGGCATATGAGCTTCCAAAGCCAGCAGTGCCATCAAGAATTCCTCCAGCTGCAGTTGCATCCTCAACCGAGCTTGTTCCAGTTCCTGAACCATCTTATGCTAGGGAGATCCGCCAGCCTGCATCACTGCCACCTGTGTCAGATGCAGGATCATCGGAACTTAAGTTACGACTAGATGGTGTTCAAAGAAAATGGGGTAGGCCAACATATTCCTTCCCAGCATCAAATTCCTCTAGTTCTAGTTCCCAGAAATCAGCGAATGGGGTCAAACAAATAGATAGCGTGAGCACTTCAAATTCAAAAACACGTGATACTTATGAGGCAAGGAGGCCCCAGGTTGAAATTTCTCCAGAAAAGCAGAAGCTTGCCAGTTCACTGTTTGGGGGATCATCAAAAACCGAGAGGAGGCCATCTTCTGCCAACCATAAGGTGTCTAAGGCGAATATCCATGCTTCAGAGAAGCCCCAGGTACCAAAGGCAGCAGCTGTACACACTGAAGTTAATCATGAACCTTCTCCAGACTTGCTCGATTTGGGTGACTCAACCAGTAGTACTGCTTCCACTGTAGATCCTTTCAATCAGTTAGAAGGGCTTCTTGATCAAACTGAAGTTGCATTAACTGCAAATCATGGTGCAGCTGGTGCTGCTAAGACACCTGATATTATGGGAATATATGCAGATACATCTCTCAGAGGGCTTAGTAGCAGTGTTGGGGACCCTTTGCCGACCAATAGGGATGAGTTTAATCTTGCATCTGAGTTATCAAATGTTACAAGAACTGCTCAAAGTGGGGTAACACAATTGAATAAGGGTCCTAACCCAAAAGATTCCTTGGAAAAGGATGCACTTGTAAGGCAGATGGGTGTGACCCCGACAAGTCAGAACCCCAACTTGTTTAAAGATTTGCTTGGCTAAAACTGTTCAGAATGGCAAACTTTCAATCATGATTGTTCGAGATTGTTTGCTTTGTGGTATGTGCATGGTCTTTCGGTGTGGCTGGCTATATGATAGGAAATACAACTCAATTCAGACAAGTTTCAAGGCCACCATGCAGAGCTGTAAAGGCACCATACACCAAGAATGGTGGCAAAAATGAGGTATAGGCTTCTGTATTTGTTGGACAGTGGCTTATGTAGGAATATAACCAAGTTGGTGATGCTTGAACATGTTGGTTTGAGCCATTTCAATGCGGAGCTTTTTCTTTGCGGCAATGCGGCCGGTTTTGCAGCGCTCCATGGACACATGGTTCTGCCGTGCATATTTGTCAACATTTACACTGCTGTGTGCCTCTCTCTTGTTAGAATAATGCTGTATGAAGTGATTTTTTGTTTTTGTGTTGTAGGGACATTTATTCCTGTTTGTCATAAGTTTTACTTGGTGTCAGTTCACATTGTAAGTTGTAGTTATCTTTTTTACTATGAGATGCCCCTTGTAATTTTTGGTGGATAAAATTGGACATTCGACATCTACAGTAGCTATCCGGTCATGCAATGAGAATTATAATGCGCTTTGTGAACAAAGAAAGAAGTTATAATTCCCGGCGTCTTTTTCTTAGTTGCTAAAGCCAAATTCTTTTTGGGTAATGTTAGCTGTCCCAGGGCTGTTCAATCAGCAACTGGTATTCAAAGTACATGTTTACAGTTAATGTCTGATTTTCAACAAAACTTGATTGGAAATTATGAAATAGACAAAGTACATGTGTGGAATGAAAGCATTAGATAAATCCAGCTTGCAACCAGTTTTGTTCATCTGCGGATAAATGCTGGATGCATCAATTGAGAAGAAAGGTATTGCCTTATGCAACTTAAAATGGAATCTCAGAAACTGCTGGCGCCTCAACACACCTCTTGATTACCAGACCATTGCCTGGAAATTTGGTTCGTATCGACAGCTGAACCTGGGGCTTACATAAACTACTTTGGAACTTCATTGCCTGAAAATTTAATATCGAATGTAGAGCACTAAGAAAAAGGATTTAACCCAAAACAAAAAGATAAAAAAATTCACACCCTGAAAACTACAACTTATACCCCAAAGATGCACAGCAAAATATTGCTAAATTTGAATTCAACACAAAATATGACCAGAAAATGCAAGGATGTCATTCAACATTTAATGGATTTACATACTTTGGCTCCTCGTTAAGATCAGTGTGCCTCCTCTTTGGGTGATCCGCCTCTCCTCCTTGAGCTTCATGATCACCAACGTCGACGACGTTAGCACGATGATCATCATCAAGTGCCATGAAATCTGATAACCGAGGCCTCTTGCCAAGACTGGTCTCTGATGCTGAAGGCAAGGAAAGCAATTCGTTGTCTTGGTGTTGATCGTCATGAATATCATTGTCCACTGCCATCGCATCAGGCAACAACCACTGCCTTTGCCCACTATCAACAACTTGGTGGCCTAAAAGGTGGACCCCGCAGAGGATTTTAACGGGTGTGGGCACGTCACAGAACTCAAATATAATTTGACACATATTACCCTGCGGCAACCAGGGTAATATTACCCGAGTCAATAATGGAATACACTTAAGAGCCACATGAGTTTCCTTTGGGTTCATACGTGTCAATTGGACAACTGTTCTATTGATATGAACAGATGACTTTCCATTAATTAAAAATGAGTTTCCTTTATTAACAACACATAGAACCAATCTTAACGTCTCCCAATCTAAATTTGGAGGAATTTCAAAACAAACTTCACATCGAGCAACAACCTTAGAAGAGTATTCGTCTTTAACTAGTGTCGCATCTTTACAACAGCTGAACCATTTTGGTACTTCATCGCCTGGAAGAGTAATTTTCAATTCAGAATGCGGATGAGAAGATACCTACAATACGATTGGTTACAACAATCATCATTAACCAAGGTGGAATCTTAACCATATAACATAGAGGGAGAGACAAAGAGAGACACAGAGAGAGAAGAGACAGAAACCTGTTCCAGAAACATATTTTCTGTGATGTCATAGCCACGTAGTCTAGCGCACTTGGTCAAACTCAAACACTTAAACTCACCCTCTGATGGTAGCAGTTTTGGAATTTTCTCCAATGATGTGCAGTTATCCAGGAATACCATCTTTACGCTTGGTGGAAGCACTTCTTGTGGAATTTCTAGAAGACTCTTGCAATCACGCAAGGTAAGCACGTACAAGCTCACAAATTTGCTAATGCATTCCGGAAGCGTGACAAAATTGATTCCACCTAGATGAAGTACTTGTAATGTGGACCAGCAATAAAGCAGCCGTAATTCAAGCCCAGTAAGATTGAAGCATCCACTAAGATTCAATATTCGAAGCCCAGTAAGATATGAAATTGATAGAGGCAATTCTCTTATGCCACTTTCTTGCATATCCAATATTCGTAGTGATTCCATCTCGACTTCTATTTCTGGGAAACTCTCAAGCCTTTTGCAATTCGAAAGATCAAGTTCTTTAAGAGATTTCAATCTAAGTCTTGTTCCAAACCTCGTAAGCTTAATGCATCCACCGAGACGTAATTCAACAAGTTTATCAAGGAGTCCAACAGAATCATCAATCTCAACCAAACTCGTACAGTTTTTTAGATCCAAGAACTTCATGTTTGGGATTCCGGATAAGTCTGGGATTTTTTCTAAGAATTGACAATCACTCAAATCCATACGTGTCAGGTTTGGCAAATGCTGTGAGACAAGAACACAAAAACAGGAAATAATTAATCACACGCTTCAAAAGACAAAAACTTAGAAAACAAATTTCGTGTTTTCCTTCTGAAATTAACAACTCTATTTGAAATTATATATAATAGATGAAAATAATTTCAAATACATACCTTAAATCCCTCCAATTGTCTGATACGACTGCGAAGCATATTGAACACAACAAGACGCTCTCCAAGAAAATTGGGTGGCAAAGATTGTAACTGACAACTAGGCCAATCAATAATTCTTAACGCGTTGGGCAGATAGTTAATGTTCCCACGTAGAGATGCATTACGGATTCTGAAAATTTGAAGATTTACCATATTACGGAAGCATTCTGGATTCAAGGTTATCTCAGCTGGTTCTGGAAACTTCACCACGATGCCTTTAATATTCCTTGTTCCCTAAGATGGAAAAGCATTAATTAGGAAACGAAGTCATTGTACAAACCAAAATGCAAGCACATTTTGTTAAGGAAATTAAGGTAACATAAGGTATTCTTTCTTGTCAAATTGAATATAATAACATATGTGATACTTACTGTACTTTCCGTTAGAACTTGTTTGACATCCTCGTAAAACCACAATCTACTACGCTGGCCAGGATCATTGGGGGATTCTTTGTGAACTATATCCTTGCCCAGGTTTGCTATCAAGTCGTGCATTAAAATCCTACTCAATTCAATAGTTATCAATGCCTTATCAATGAATTCTTCAATGAATTTTTTGGGTACTATTTGTAGCACATAGCCCTCATATTCACCCTTGAAGAAACATGCAATGTCGAGAAAATATTCTTTTGCGCGATCATCCAAGGCATCATAACTTTTTTGAAGTATTCTTTCAATATGTGTATAAGGTTCTCCTTCGTAACCATCTAATATAACTTGCCAACGTTGTATATCTATACCTCGAAGATGATAACCTAAAATTGTTAGAGCTAGCGGAAGGCCATCAGCAAAAGCTATTGCGCGTTGTGTGAGTTCCAACGTCGTATTTTGAGGTTCACTTCTTCGGAATGCATGCCAACTGAAAAGCTCTAGAGCTTGGTTATAATCTAACTTCTTCACCTCGTATATCAACTCAATTTCACGATTGTCTAGCAATCTCCTATTTTTTGTAGTAATGATTACTCTACTACCCTCGCCAAACCAATCATCTCCAGCCAATTTTTCTAACTGCTCCAATTGGTCCACATCGTCAAGAATTAATAGAATATTTTTATGCCTCAGCCGTTGTTTTATAACACAGATTCCTTCATCAACACTCTGAATTTTCCAATTTTTTCCTAGAATCTTATCAAGAAGAGTCTCCTGTAGCTGGATTAAGCTTCCTTCTCTAACATTTGGCAAGAAACAACTTCCTTCAAACTCATGGGCAATTGCATTCCATATAGCTTTTGCAATTGTTGTCTTGCCTATTCCAGATGTCCCCCATATCCCAACCATGCGACGACCATTCCCACCAACATCTAAAATCTTTTTCACATCTTGTACATGAGACTGGATTCCAACTGGGTGCTTGGCCACATCCCAATATGTGTGTCTCAGCATTCGGCTTAAGATTTCATCAACAATGTTGTTGATAAATGTAGCTTCATAACTGCCAGTTTAACCAAATTAGACACATTTAATGAATCAAATTCGACAAATGTTGTTGATAAATGTATCCAAGAAAATAAATCTTCTCCTTACAGAAGAATACTTTTGTAAAGTATATTTTTACAAAAGAATACTTTTCTTTGATGAGTAACAATTAAATGTAACCAAAGTAAAAAAGAAAAAGAAATTAAGTTAACTTGAAAAAGATAGATAACCCTGAAATATAGAATCAAGACACTAAATTAAACATAATGCCTACAACTATCGAAAATATAAAAATTAAAATAATATAAAATAAAGATCTTCTCCCTACTATTTAATATTTTTACAAAAGGATACGTTTCTTTAATAATGAGTAACAATTAAATGTGTTACTAGAGAAAGAAGAGAGAAAAAATTAAACATGAAAATGATAAAGATAGAAGTATACGTACTCTCCATCCTTGAAAGTATGTCCGGACAAATTTGCTGCTTTTGTAAGAGCTTCCCTCCATATGAGCACCTTCTCCTCGTTATCTTTGAATTTGCTTTCAATAAGGCCTTCAAATGCGTCACCAAATTTACTTGTTTGTTTTCGCACATCCGACGGATCCAGCTTGTAAAAAATGGGCAAAACTACTTGTTGCTTTGATTGTTTACATTGAAGGATCTTGAGAAGTTCATCCAAGCACCACCTGGAAGATGCATAGTTTTCAGAGAATACAATGAGAGAAATTCTTGATTCTTCAATTGCTTTGACAAGGGCTGGTGATATTTCTTCTCCTCTTACAAGCTCTCGATCAATGAAGGTCCGGATTCCCTTACGGACTAAAGCCTCGTGCAAGTGATCTGTAAAACTGGTGCGTGTATCCTCACCTCTAAAACTCAAAAACACTTCATATGAAAAAGAAGAAGAAAAAGAAAAGACTGGTTGAGTTGTCATAGGGGGCAGATCTGAAGGAAGTTGAGGTTTCCCAAAACCAATTGGCAATGGAGAATTGAAGAAGAAGTAGAGAGAATCTTATCTGATTTTGTATTGATTTTCTTTCTTAATAAAACGATACAGTAAGAACTAATAAGCTTATATGCATGACAAATAGCTCAAGGCTTAAACAAACTCAACAAACTCACGTGCTCTCCATGTGCCAAACTTAAGTAACTTGTACATTCATCAAGATCAACTGAAGAGAAGCTCAAAGAATTGGGTATGGCAGTGGCGCCATGGTTAGATTTAAGAGTTCTTCACGAAGCAGTTTCCTACCACCTTCCATGCGGACGTGATTAAGTTAAAGGTGTGAGGAACTTTCGTTTCAACTTCAAGTCAACAAACGCGGAATTTTCTTTCAATATTGACGCGGTCTTTAATTTACTGAAGCATCTATCAGTAAGGAAAGAATCATATCTATATGTGTGTAACTAGCTGGGTATTGTATCTTGATTACGATTTTCCGAAGATGGAGGTTAAAGTTGAAGAGAAGAACGACCGTGTGGTATTGTATTGTATGCTATATAAGCCTTCTTGAAGCAAATACACATATAATATAGTTGATTTGGCTTACCTCCTCCAAATTGAGTTTTCCTTAACTGCAATTCATTACTTTTGTTCCTATTACTAAAAACCCGTTTTTATAAGTAAAAACCCATGACTAAGATCCACCTCATCAAGTTACTTTATCAAGCTCAAGATATGATTTATTGTAACTTTTATATTCCCAAAATACCCCTACATATTTGCAATTGTTGTTTTCTCCGGTGATTGTGCTGAATATACCATCAGCAATATTCAAATGGTGTTTTGTTGGATAGGAAAATGGTTTTTTAAATGGGATTTTCACTAAAATACCCAAAATGGGGGCTGAAATTATAAAAAAACCCAACACCCAAAACACTTTATAAACACACCAAAAACCCATCATTACACACACTCAAAACTCATTTATAAACACACCCAAAAAATATACAATTATTGATTTTGGAGTTGATTTTGAGTGTGTTTCTATATTTAAATAGTGGTTGAGTTTTTTTATAAATACATATCTATGATTGGATTTATTTATAAATTTGTACAAAAAAAAAGCAAAAATAATAATAATATATATATAAAAGGAGGTGTCTTTGTAAGAGAAATATATATATAAGGGAGAAATATATATATAAGGGGGTTTGGGGTTGGCGTGCTTTACGGGTTACCTCTGATTGTGAGATTGAGTTGAGAGGAGAGACAGATCATCCAGTCCATTGACTGCATGCGATACGACAAAACGAACTTGCGAAATATTTATTTATATATATTAATTCTTTGTTTTTTAAAGTTTTCTTTTTCTCCTTCTTACGAGATATGCGATAACGATTGATTGTCAGTAGCTGCTTTTTTATTATTGCTGTAAATTTAGTGGACCCCGCCTTCCATGTAGCATGGCTTTATGATCCCTCACATCCTTGAAAACACGACTTCCTGCTCTCCATGTGTACATGTGCATCGCATGCATGCATGGTCTCATCTCTCATGGATGATCATCAATGGATGGATTGATCTGATGGGTGGGTCCATGGAGCCAGTACTCGATCCACTGGTGGTCCCCCACCTCTGCATCCATAATCCTGTTTTATGCCCTTTTTGGATTATGGGGCTCCATGTCCCATGCTCTCGCATAAGTCTCGATCTATTGATGATATTGGGACGTAGCAATATTTTGCTAGGTGATCCTTCAATTAGTACATTATTCCTATATTAGTAATTTGTTTTCAAGAAGCAAAAGAAAAAGGGCAACTTAGTAGTCTTTCACAAGTCAATTGCTTTTCTTTTCACCTATCCGTTTTTTCCAGGAAAATAGAAAACGAAAACCACCCTGACAATACACCCTGCCAACAAATTATTCCTATATTATTAATTTGTTACAAAAACACCCTGCCAATAAATGATGTGAAAATTCACATGAAAATATACACACCGAATCCACACGGGGAAAAATGTTGAAAAGATTCTTTGCAAAGGCCCTTATGATAAAAAAATGACAGAAAATTAGCTTTGCGTTTAGATAGTCTACATGAGTTTTGGTGAAGAAATTTCATCTTTTGGTATCCATTGCATACTGATTCTGAAACCCATTTTCATTTTTATGTTCTTCGTCTGCATCTTTGATTTGTTCCCTGTTTAACCACTTCCAAACAATACTCATGGTGAAGTCATAAAGAAGTCAAATTTATAGTGTTCATGAAATTTATATAAAGACTCTGAACTCTACGTTTCTCAAATATAGGGACTAGCCATGACACAGGACAATGAAAGCAGGCCTCCAATTAAGCTTGAGGTTTGTGCTGATTAAAGCATTGAACTTTTCAGAAATCAAGCTCAAATCCAGAAATCCTTGGAGCGCATCCTTTACACATGGCTAAATACAATACCTGTCCCTTTTTTTGGATGTCTTATGTGTTCATGTCAGGAACAGAGAAATATTCAAACACACACATTTCAAAGAGGGAAGATAAAATTTGATGTTTATCAAAACAGATAGTCACAAGCGTGAGTGATTTAATTGTGTTTCAATTCTGTTAAACGTGCAATGTTGTCTCCCTAGGCTAGGTTCCTTCTATATATGGACATTAAGCTTAGAAGATCTGGTAATTTCGTGGTGCACCATTTGCAACAGCTCCAGGAAGAGAAGGGCTTTTACAACAGGAACATGAAAAGATCACTTGCAATCAATTGGGAAGAATGAAGGAAAAAAAAGAAACATTAAGCCAGATATGCATGGAACTCTGTAACAATGAAGGAAAAAGAAGAAACATTAAGCCAAATACACGAGTTTTACATTTACCTTTTCCTAAATATATATTTCCACAAAACGCAACCACTAACAGATGTATAAACACGAATATTAAACTTGAGCTCATTCACAAGATATACCAACCACATCAAACTTCAGAAGCTACCCCTGCAAATAATGAACAATTAAGAAAGGCTCATCCATGTCAATCCTTGATAATATACCTCACTTTGAAGGGAAATCAAAGTTTTTCCTCAAAGGTTTATCATGAGTTTTATGTTACATATAGACTACAACCCACAAACGCAAAGCAAAACATGAAATTTTTTTTTTTAAACAAATAAAAGAAGAATCCCAGAAAGCTAAGAGAAGCGAACCTGAGGTATTAAGTTGCAATTGGTTGAGATCTTGAGGGACAGAGAAGGTACCCCTGGTCTCAAACCCTTCCACATCCTACACTCTTCTATATCTCCACTCACAGGTTCTAACAAACAGAGTTAACAAAATACTAACAATAACAATAAGATGACAAGGATCAAACATGCCTAGTACAAAATTCTAAACCAAGAGATAACCTAGTTCAAATATTAGTCTTGTTATAGTGCCAAAAAACATGCAAGGAGAGAGTTTGTTTATCACTAATTGCAATATTAAGTTTCTTTACTTGAGCATCCCAATGGGGCGCAGTGTGAGCAGAGAATTATAAAACTGATAATATTAATCCATGTAGTAGGCATGACTATCTATTTATGACCTATGAGATGAAACTTGTTACTATGATCATTTACTACATTACGATAATCGAAACTGAACCAGTTACCTGATTGGAGTTCCAGAAGTGTAGAGCGGGTTCTTCACGACATATTCCACATACAAGTTGTAAATGTACTTCAAAGATTCACGCAAGTCGCTGGTCCTGGGATGAGTAACCAAGATAATCTGCACACACAAACACAAAACAAAGAGTAAGAAAGCAGCAGCACATTAAGAATGAATCTAATTGTATGACAATTTGGTACACACAAACACAACCACACATGTCCAAATTTCTAAGCTAAGCACAAATTCAAGTTCACGAAATACGAATGTAATTGAGTGAAAGGAGAGGCCTTTCTTTCCGAAACTAAATTTCTAGATCTAATACTAGAAAATTGCCAACAGAAGCAGCAAATATTTCATATTCATATTCATATTCAATCAAACCATAATTCTTAATTTCAAGATCTGAAAGTAAAAATTTTAAATTAACAAAAAAAAGAGACGTAGAAAACTGAAAAAGCTAACCTTAATGCCAGAAGGGGATTCCATGAAAGTAAGCTTGTAAGTATTGGTGCGGAAGCTGTGGAAGGAACAGCCTTGGCCGGGCAGCTGAGGGACGCAGAGATTGCCCTTCAAGAACCCCTTCAACAAACCCTAACATCGACTGCAGAGAGAGAGAGAGAGAGTGATGCTTAGGTTTTCCTAACAGAGGGAGAAAGAGAGTGGTGGTGGTCGTGGAGCGACGATGGAGAGAGAAAGCGCTGAGAGAGGAAGAGAGCGCGAAGAGAGAGAAGAGTGAGGGCAACAGTGGACAATAAGTCAGCAATAAGTATCTATTTATATAAGGGGTAGCTTGGTACTTTCAAGTTTCAAAGTGATTATATGAGAATAGGGCTTTGCCAAAGTAACTATACGAGCCAATTCCCCTTTTTTCTTTTAGTTTCCTGCTAAAAATAATGCATTATTATTAGTAATTATGCTCATAATTGTAAGAGGTCTACTGCCATTTATGCCACTTTATTTTGCTTTCCATGAGAGAAGATAAGATTTATTAACTTGCAGATCTTTAACCGAAAATTAAGTTGAAAGATCGAAAGTTAAAATTTCATCACACTGGATTGAAGAGGCATCTCTTTATAGATTATCATGTGTCATTACTAGTATGAATTTATTCTTCCCGAATGATGGAAATTGCATTTTATGTTTATATGCTTTTAGTAGTGGTTTCAATTTCTCTAAAGACCAGAGCTAATTTGACTAAGATGTTTAATCAAAAGATGTAATGATTAACATGGATTTTGATAGATGAGTGGTAGTGCAGAATTTATGTTGAAATCCCTAGTAGCTTTGGGAAAAAGGGAATTGTATGCATTTAGAATCTGGTTTAGTACTGGACATCTTCATTGTGGAGATGTCATTGAATCTACATTCGTTTAAGCAGCTGTTCAATTCGGTCAAGGTGGAATGAGCATGTATGCTATTTTTGCCTTTTCACCCGTTCATAGCTTAGCTTTAGGGTTTAGGGTTAAGTTTTCCTGTTTGGGGGGCCTTCTTTGTCAAATTTTCCAGGTTAACGGGCCGAGGGCCCACTCCAACAACACCGATACTGTCCCCACTTTACCACCTGCACAATCCTCAGGTGTGGGGTTTTATCACAAAAGGCCTCGGTGTTAGTTAGAGAGGGGGTATTTCTATTTAAACTACTTTCTCTTTGGCCCTCTGGGCAATGTGGGACAACAATGAGTTCCAACACTCCCCCGCACGTGAGACCCCATTTTATGTGTCACACGTGGAGATCCACATCGGTAACCACGTGGAGCCATGTAGGGACTCACCCATCGCACGGGGCCAAACGGGGACCACCCATCACGTGGCACCTTTGGCCTACGTGGAGCCAAACTGGGACTCACCCATCGCGCGGGGCCAAACGGGGACCCACCCATCACGTGGTAGTACGGGCCCGCAATCTGGCTCTGATACCATGTCAAATTTTCCAAGTTAATGGGCCGAGGGCCCACTCCAACAACACCGATACTGTCCCCACTTTACCACCTGCACAATCCTTAGGTGTGGGGTTTTATCACAAAAGGCCTCGGTGTTAGTTAGAGATGGGTATTTCTATTTAAACTACTTTCTCTTTGGCCCTCTGGCCGATGTGGGACAACAATGAGTTCCAACATTCTTTTCATCTATTTAGTGCTTAGGGTACCGGGTTTAGCTCTCAGGTTATCGGCTACCATTCACAATAGTTAAACCATAAACTCTCAAGCCGCTTTCACAAAATTCAACATTGGCTTTAACAGAATGACATGTGCACTGTAGATCATCTTCTCTTGAATGGTTGACTATATGTATGTATGTATGTATGCATGCATGTAGTTTCCAAATCTTTTAATGATTGAAGGCTTAGTCAGCAAGAAGCTGAATCAGAGTTGAAATTGTTAAGATGAAGGTTTGATTATTCAAGAATGGAAGAAAGGAAGGGAAGAGAGAGAGAGAGAAGAGAGAGAGCAATAGAAGAAAGAAATCAAAGCTTCAATGTACTTCTCAATAATCTAAACAGTACAATTGTAAATTTAAACCGGATCAATACAATCAAAGCTTTTGCTTGTTGATTAAGCACTATAGTTGACTGGCTTTTCTGACTTTCTAACCACTTCACATGATAGCACATGGCCTTACAAACAGCCTTAACTAATTACTAACTAATCTGAGCTTAACTCTAATAGAAATGTTCTTTTTAATAGAGATGGCGCTAAATCTGCACAAAATCAGCCACTCCAATCTCTGTGATTTACTTTCCCTTTATTGTGATATTGTAATTCCATGTAATTATAGGTAATTGTAATCCCATGTAATTATAGGTAATTGTAACCAAATAGGAATGTACTTGGAGACCAAGTACCAACCACTTGTATAAATATTTTAGTTCTATTTGAATACATATCATCCAATTTCAAACCTAAGTGAATTTCTAACACTTTTTCTGTTATAAAAAATATGGTCTATTTTTTTAGCATGGGGTATTCTATTTGTTTTAAGAAATTTTGATTTGATGGCTGGACTAGGAAAAGTTCTAAGGCTACCATTCACAATAGTTAAACCATAAACCTCTAAAGTGCTAACAATCGATTCCATATCCTAAAGTGATAAATTGTTTTGAAACAAAAATTAAAGATATAAAATGAAACAAAAAGGAGACGTGAAAAGAAAATGGACTGAGCAGCTGCTCAAGCCGCTTTCACAAATTCAAACATTGGCTTTAGCAGAATGACATGTGCACTGTAGATCATCTTCTCTTGAATGGTTGACTATAAGTACTGTATGTATGCATGTAGTTTTCCAAATCTTTTAGTTCTATTTGAATACAGATCATCCAATTTGAAACCTAAGTGAATATCTGACATGGTTATGATTCCTTCCACTCTCAATTACCAAGGTTATCTGGAGCTCCATGTTGTTTTTGATGAATCTACTTTTCCATTTCAGGTTCTCTCTTGCGCTTCCCCAGCTCCTCCATCCCCGATGCCTCCCCCTTCACCTTTAGTCGTGTCTTCCTCCCCCGTTGTGTCTCCACACCGCCTCCTCCTTCCCCACAGCCCTCCCCCTCCTCCTCTTTCGCCCACAATCACTCATGTTGATGTCCCTGCTTCTCTGATTGAGTCATCCCTAAATTTCCTCATCATGTATGTTGCCTTCGGAAATCTCTCTATATGGTCTCAAGCAATCTCCCCGTGCTTGGTTCTCCCACTTCTCTGCGTTTCTTATTCACTCGGGCTTCACGGCTTCCAAGTCGGATCTTTCCTTATTCATCTTTCATAAAGATGACAATTTTCTCTTCCTTTTGATTTATGTGGATGTATTATTGTTACTGGTAATGCTTTGTCACAGGTTCAAGCCCTTCTTCAATCTCTTAACCGTTAGTTTGCTATGAAGGATTTGGGGGATCTCCATTATTTTTTGGGCATTGAGGTAAAGCGTACTCCGGATATGTTGTGTTTGACTCAAGCCAAAATATGCGGCCGATCTCCTAAAAAGGCCACCTTACATGAGGCTAATCCTTGTCTCACTCCAGTTGCCACTGGTTCTCAACTTAGCTCTCTTCATGGCTCCCCTCTCTCCGATCCTACCGAGTATCGCAGTCTTGTTAGTGCGCTTCAATATCTCACCCTCACTCGTCCGAAATCACCTTTGCCGTCAACCAAGTTTGTCAATTCATGCATCAACCTATTGATATTCATTGGAAAGCCGTTCAAGCACATTCTACGTTATGTTCTTGGCACTTCTCATGATGGCCTTGTTTTTGGTCCTGGTGACTCTTCTGTGATTGCTTTCTCTGACCCCGACCTATGTTGGTAATCCCAATAATTATCATTCCACAGGGGGATATTGTATTTCTTTGGCTCAACCTTGTCTCATGAAGCTCCAAGAAGCAGCCCATCGCCTCCCGCTCTAGTACCGAATCTGAGTATCTTCAACTGGCTCTCACCGCTATGGAACTCTCATGGATTCAACAACTCTTACAAGAATTACATGTCTCTTTGCCCTCACCTCCTTTGCTTTGGGTGTGACAATATAAGCTCTATTGCTCTTGCTTCTAATCCGATCTTTCATGCACGCACCAAACACATTGCTATTGATTGTCATTATGTCAGTGAACTTGTCCTTACTGGCTCATTGCATGTTCGTTAAGTTTCCACCCATACTCAACTAGCTGACATTTTTACCAAGGGCCTCCCGCTTCCTCAGTTTGCCTTATCAAATCCAAGCTGTTGAGCTCTTCGCACATCAACTTGCAGGGGGATAATAAAGATGGCGCTAAATCTACACAAAATCAGCCACTCCAATCTCTATGATTTACTTTTCCTTTATTGTGATATTGTAATTCCATGTAATTATAGGTAATTGTAATCCCATGTAATTATAGGTAATTGTAACCAAATAGGAATGTACTTGGAGACCAAGTACCCACAACTTGTATAAATATTTTAGTTCTATTTGAATACAGATCATCCAATTTCAAACCTAAGTGAATTTCTAACACTTTTTCTGTTATAAAAAATATGGTATTTATTTTTTTTAGCATGGGGTACTCTATTTGTTTTAAGAAATTTTGATTTGATGGCTGGACTAGGAAAAGTTCTAAGATGAATTGTCAAACGATGTTTTAGTCTAAGATGAATTGTCAAACGATGTTTTAGGGTTGTATTAATTTATAAATTGTTGGATTCTGCTGAATGTGTATGATATAATTGTTGCTAGAAAAAGAACATATGATTACATACTTAGTGACCAAGCGGAGGATAGTAGTAAGTGGTTGGTGGTGGGGCTCTTTCGAAATAGTTTCTTTAAGAAAGAAACATAGTACAATTTTACTTTATACAAGGGTTAATGCTAGTTAGGGGAGAAATATGCTTGATACCATTCAGATATTATGTGCAGGATTTGAAATGTGTACGTAAAAATGTGTGCGTGTGTGTGTCAATAATCAGTGGCCCTTGCTTTGAGGTCTAGAGCTCTATAGTTGCATGAATGTTTAATACTTATTTTAAGTTGAAGTTTTGTGGACACCATTATAAGTAGGGGTGAGCATTCAAACCGGCGAACTGGAAATTCAAGCCGAATTATACCGAACTAAACCGGAAAAAAATTGAGTTGACCAAAAAGTCAACAACCCGTCAAAAAAATAAAATAACTTTAATATTTATTTTTATATGAAATTGAATAATTTGTTAATTTTCAAGTTAAAAAAATAAAATTTCAGTTGAAAATTGTATTAAAAAATAATTGTAAAATTTTTTTTTATAATCCGGTTCAAAATCAAACTGAACTGGAACCTATTCAACCCAAACCAGACAGTTTTTGAATTTTTTTAATTAAAATCGAACCGAACCAAATTGGAAGAATAATACCGGATCGGTTCTAATTTGAGGCAAAAACTGGTCCAAACCGAACCGTGCCCACCCCTAATTATAAGGTTGACATTCATCTAATCAATGTTTAGCTATGCTGCGTTTGATATTCTTCCGACTGTTCACCCGTTTTGATTTGTCTCCTGTGATGATAGAGTAAAGTTCCCCATTGTCTTGAAAATCATTGACTGGTCAACAAGTGAACTTTCTTTAGTGTGCGAGCGTGCCACTGCTAGCAATGAAAATCCTAGTAGACTTCTTTTAAAAATAAATAACTTGCGCCCCAAGTTACTAATTTTTGAACAAGCGATTGTCAATTTGGGTGAGGAATATCTCCCAAGTAAGTTCTTTTCCTGCCTCAGACTGGTGAGGACTTCATAATTTTTCACAGTACAAAAACTGGTAGTTCTGGCCAGAATAAATGATAACAAAGTGAACCGCTTTCAGGCAGAACTTCCTTTTACAAAGCTCAAAAGGGAAAAACTGACTATGAAAAGACAAAAGGAGGGTTGTGCTTCCATTTCTGTCTAAGTAGATGCTTTTAATCTGGGTTGGACTGGGCATGCCTGTGCTGGACTAGACTTTCAACAACTTCAACTGCTAGGCTTCAGCTGCAAATTGATACCAAAGCTTGAGTTTGGCAGAGCTTTAATCTATTTCAAGCCCTGGAAGGCTTTTGGATGGGCAGAACTGAGACTTCTTCAGTCTAGAAAGGGGGCGGAAGTGGCTGGACTTAAGCTGGAGCTGTACTGTGGTACCTATGCTACTTAGTTAGGGCTCTCCATAAATTTGTTGAGGTTTTCGTATTTGTGAAAACTCAAACTCTGCTTGCCTTGGCTTTGCTGAACAAAATTTGTAACGAGAGAAATCTCGTTTTGATTGATTTTCTTCTAAGTCTGAAAACTAAAAGCTTTGACTTGTAATTGGCTTTTCTTGTGGCGTAGCTAGCTTTTGGTTGCTTCAATTTGTTTGAAGGTTCTCTGAGACCAAGTGATCATTTTGAGTGTTTGTCTTTAGACTGGTTTTTTGGTTGTGTTGATTGTATGTACTGCTTTGCTGACTCTCTCTTGTATTTATAAGCAATGTTTTTGTTTGAGAGCAGGAGTGTTGATTCTTTTAATAATGGGCGGCAAACAATCTCAAAAGATCTTTTGTTTTAAAAGAAAAAGAAATGGAGTTCTATCCATTTTCTAGTAGTTAGGCCCTCAATGATCATTTCCTGAGAAAGGTACTTCCCTGTATTTTGACGGGGCGCCATACCTCCTTTTTCCAATCTAACTGCTTTTCAAACCGTGATGGTGAGTGTGATTTTCCATTTCAGCAACTCCTTATTTCTTGCTTATCTTTCTTTTTAGAAAACACAGTCTGTGTATCCTTTGAGAATAGTGCCTGCCGAATTTTCTATATATATATATATATATATATAAAAGGATTTTGATGTTTTCTCTGTCTGTAAAAGACTGGAGAAATTTTCTGCAGGCGTGTATTCATGAATTCCTGTAACTTCTCTCTGTGACTTTAGTTGCAATTTTTGACTTTTCAAAGTCAGGTAAGTTACGTGAGTATGTTTCTTCTTTGGGCTTCTCTTTTCCTTTTTTAACTTAGAACCTGCCAAGCCCATTTTTGTTTTCAAGCTCAATTTGGGTTTCTTTCGAGGCCCAAGTCTCCTCTCGATTTTGACTGCTTCCAGGCCTCCAATGTTTGGGCCGAGTGTATCGCTTTGGCCTGTTTATTTGTTAATGGCCTGGGCGTGTCGATGGGCTGAGGGCGTCAATTTTAGGTCCAAACAGGTGGCCTGTCGAAAAAATGATGTGGGCTTTTGACTTTGGACTGGGCACGCCAAATTTAGGCCCGAACAATGCCCCCATTAAGTCTGAATCGTTTTTTTTTTTAAACGGTTCCAGACTTAATGATTTTGGCTATTAATTTGTGCGCACCAGTTTAAATCGACCCACGTCTACCACGTCTACCTACCATGAACTAGACTTTGTGGGAAATTGGTTAGCTACTAGCTTGTCTCGTCAGGTGGCGTCTTCTCTTCTCCTTCCCATGATTACGAGCTCTTTTTAAAGGAATTCAAAACTTCAGTTCCTATTCATCTCAAACCCCAGCTTCCTCAGACCTTGATTTTCTCAGACTTCACTAGAATCCTTCCCTTTTCTTTGATCAATCCTTAGTCCTCTCTTTGTTTCTAGTTTGAAAACCCATAAAAAATGTCTTCTCCAAAAACTTGTGCCCAAAGCTCTTCCTCCTCAGTTCCTCCAGATTACATTACTGGGACTGGAATCGATGCTCATGCTATGGAGGTTCGAAGCAGGCTCCACCCTCTTGTCCAGAAAAAATTAGATGAGAACGTTCTTCATTTATTCGAGAGTACTCTGACTCTGGGACCTCGCTGGTTTGGTTCTGTCCCAGCTGAGATAGCGGAGCTAATAAAAAAGGATGCTGAAGCGCCTCTGTGTTTCCAAGGGACTTCTGCCCTGGCCTCTCATTCCTGGGTTAGCAAAAATTTGAGCCGTTCGTTTCCATACAGTGAGGTGAGGAATAGTCCTGTGAAGTGGGCAGACTGGATTGATAAGCTTCTTCCAAAATTTGGAGCTCACTGGAGGATGGCAGGGATCTACTACGCAATCCTGCTGTCTAAGCAGTCTATTAACCGGGATGAGAACCTGCTTGCTGTTGCCTTGTGTTTATGGAATTCTGCCAGTAACACATTTGATTTCTGTGTGGGTCCAATGGCGCCAACCTTGCTGGATATGGCTCAAATTTTT